>JAPPUL010000118.1:0-130904 GCA_026874595.1 Sipunculus nudus
TATGCATGGAGTTATATTCGTAGAACGCCCGAAGTTGAGGATCCATTGTGTCGACATTCTGCCAGGCCGGCGGCACCAGCATGCGAATAGCTCGATAAAGATCAACGCCGCCGGTGACCAGAATTTCCAGCATATTATCCAGGCTGGAGGAATCGGAACCGGTCCGGTTCACCAGCGGCCGGACAGATTCGAGATCTGGCAACAATTCCGACTTGAACTTGCTGGCCCGGGCTTCAGCCCAGTTTCGGTTACCCATGATGGTGTTGATTTCACCGTTATGGGCCAGCATGCGGAACGGCTGCGCCAGCGGCCAGCGGGGCATGGTGTTGGTAGAGAATCGCTGATGGAAAACACAGATCGCCGTTTCAAAGCGTGAGTCGCCCAGATCCGGGTAGAACTGTGGCAGATCTACCGGCATCATCAGGCCTTTGTAGGTCACCACCCGGCTGGATAGTGAGCAGATATAGAATTCTTCATCGTCTGCCAGTGCGATTTCTATCCGGCGTCGTGCCATGAACAGCGATGCCGTCAGCTGAACCTCATCCTGTTCGTTATCTGGGGCAATAAACACCTGCTCGATGCGAGGCAGCTGCTCAAGGGCGATCGGCCCCAGACACTCACTGTTGACCGGCACATCACGCCAACCCAGCACCCGGATATTTTCAGCGGCCAGTTCCTCTTCAAATCGCTGACGCGTTGCCTGTGCAACCTGCTCATCACGGTTTATGAACACCATGCCGATCGCATATAGCGACGGCAGGGTGAGTCCCAGCTGTTCATTCACAATGGTTCGGAAGAAGTGATCCGGTATCTGGATCAACAGACCACAGCCATCCCCGGTTTTACCGTCGGCAGCGATACCGCCACGGTGGGTCATACAGGTCAGCGCCTGGATGGCTGTCTGGAGAAGATGATGGCTTTTTATGCCTTCGGTGTGGGCAATGAGCCCGAAACCACAGTTATCCCTGAACTGCTCGGGATGATACAGACCTGCATTCATAGGCACACTCTCATCAGCCAATTCTGGTAATCATTATTCGGCAATCTGCGTTCCTGTCAGGTGTTGGTACCGGCGATTCCCCTGCCGGTTTGCCCTGTTATGGTCCGCAAAAACTTCGCCCGATAGCATTCTGAGCCGTCAATGGCTGCCTGGCGATGGCATGAGCAGGCCTCAATTGCATGCCGTGGCTGCTCCCCTCAAAGCGTCTACCATGCCAGTGATCGCGAAGTTTGCTGCCCCGATCCGATTTTTTTATAGGTCCATCGGAGACAATCATTGTCGGGGCAAACGGCCGCCATTTTACACATCAAGACGGAAGACCACAAACCAACCCTGCTTTCAATACGGGAAAAGTCGTACCAGAATCAATTTGTTAGAAGGAGGTGAGACCCAAAGAAAGGGGCAAGGCTGAATCAATCTACAACCTTGCCGGAGGAAGATGATTATTTAATCGACAAATTCTGCCAGTGTTGCATCGAGATAGTCCGTTGAGAAATCAGACGTAACCACTGCATCACCCACAGCATGCAACAACACCAGTCGCAACGTGCCATCCAACACCTTTTTGTCGACCCGCATGAGGGACAGGAAATCATTCGCAGACATATCCGATGGCGGTCGCACCGGCAAACGGGCAGATTCCAGCAACACGGCAAGACGCTGAGTCTCATTACGATCAATCCAGCCCTGTCTGGCAGAAAGATCCGCCGCCATAATCATACCGGTCGCCACAGCTTCACCATGCAACCATTTGCCGTAGCCCTGATGCGTTTCAATGGCATGACCGAAAGTATGCCCAAGATTAAGAATAGCGCGACGCCCTGACTCTTTCTCATCCTCTGAAACCACCCTGGCCTTGTTCTCACAGGAGCGGATGACGGCTTCGGTCAACAGCTCCGGTTGGCGTGCCAGCAGGCCCGCCATGTTATCCTGAAGCCATTGATAGAACTCGCTATCACAAATCAGACCGTACTTAATCACCTCAGCCAAACCGGCAGATAGCTCATTATCCGGCAAGGTGCTCAGCGTAGAGATATCCGCAATCACACAGTTGGGCTGATGGAATGCGCCAATCATGTTCTTACCCAGCGGATGATTCACACCGGTCTTTCCACCGACAGAAGAATCAACCTGAGACAACAACGTTGTTGGCACCTGAATAAAATCGACTCCCCGCTGGTAGCAGGCAGCGGCAAATCCAGTCATATCACCAACCACGCCACCACCCAATGCAACCAGTGTGGTGGTTCTTGTGTGGCGCGCTTCCAGAAGATGATCAAAGATGCGATTGACAGTATCCAGCGTTTTCCACTGCTCTCCATCCGGCAGAACCACATCAATCACATTGAAACCAGAAAGCGCCTGCTGAACCTGTGATAAATACAGAGGCGCCACCGTTTCATTGGTAACGATGACAACATCGCCCCCCCGGATATGAGGCGTATAGAATTCAGAGCGGGAAATCAGGTCAGAACCGGTATAGATCGGGTAGGATCGATCCCCCAGGTCAACAGTCAGCGTTTTCATCTACAACCTCGATAATCACTGATTCAGGGCATCGACAATTTTGTTCACCACCTGGCGGGGATTACCGCGACTGGTCGAAACCACCACATCGGCCAGCTCACGATAAACCGGCTCACGCTCGGCATAAAGGTCTCGGATCACTTCGTCTCGGTTTGGTTTCTGCAGTAACGGCCGACTCTTGTCCTTTTCCATACGCCGGACCAGTGTATCAACAGCAGCATCCAGAAAAACCACAAAACCAGTGGCACTGATAATCTTCCGGTTCTCAGCATACATCACCGTCCCGCCGCCCGTGGCAATAATCTGCGCGGGTTGCTGACTGAGATCACTCAGTACCTCAGCTTCACGTTTCCTGAATCCTTCTTCACCTTCCACATCAAAAATCCAGGCAATCTCAGCACCACAACGGGCTTCAATCTCCTGATCCGTATCAGTAAAGGAGAGCCCGAGATCGTTGGCAAGCAGGCGACCGATGGTGCTCTTTCCCGCACCCATCGGCCCCACCAGATAGATAATCCGTGACTGCATATAACCCATCAGCGTAACGCTAGTGTGTCAGAAATAATCTTAGGGGTAATAAAAATCAAGACTTCTTTTTTGATATTAGAGTTTGTTGTACGGCTAAACAGAGCCCCGACACCCGGCAAATCCCCCAACAGTGGAACCTTTGATTTACCCTGTGTCTGTATATTATTAAAAATACCGCCAATAACCAATGTCTCACCATCATTGACCAGTACTTTCGTCTGCACTTCGTTCTTATCAATTGAGGGCACAGAGCTGGAGCTCCCCCCTGTACTCTTTACAGAGTCATTTGTCACTTTGATATCCATGATAACCCGACCATCGGGTGTTATCTGAGGCGTCACCTCCAAAGACAGAACCGCCTCTTTGAACGAAGTACTGGTAGCACCACTGGATGACGCTTCCTGATAAGGAATCTCTGTACCGTTTTTGATCGTCGCCTTTTGCTTGTCTGACGTGACAATCTTGGGCTGAGAGATCACCTCACCACCACCGTCAGCCTCCAATGCTGAAAGCTCAAGACTCAATGTCGTATTATCGGTGACAAAACCCCACGTAAAGCCACTGGAACCGGCCGTACTCAGGTCAACGAACATATTGTCGATTTTGTTTTTGTCTCCATCCTGCCCCTTGCTACCACTCCACTTGACACCAATATTTTTCTCAAAACTGGTATCAGCAGTGACGATTCGAGCCTCGATCTGAACCTGTTTTACCGGTACATCAATCTTTTCAACCAGATCCATAATAGCATCCAGCTTTTCCCGGGTTTCCTGAATCAAAAGACTGTTGGTGCGCTCGACGACCTGAACACTCCCCCGATCTGACAGCGTACGATTACCTTCACCACCCAATAGCACGGAGGCAACCTCATCGGCGCTGGCATAATTGATTTGTAAAATCTGGCTAACCAGGGGGGCCAACTCATTGATCTGCTGCTTGGATTCCAGCTCCTGACGCTCTCTGGCAGCCAACTCTTCAGCGGGAGCCACGGTCAACACATTGCTTTCCAAACGCTTATCAAGTCCCTTGGACTTCAAAACAATATCCAGCGCTTGGTCCCAAGGCACATTCTTGAGGCGCAAGGTGACATTCCCACCGACGGTATCGCTGGCAACCAAGTTCAAATCTTTGAAGTCAGCAATGAGCTGCAACACCGAACGAACCTCAATATCCTGGAAATTCAATGAAAGTTTTTCACCTTCATAAGCAAAACGCTCTTTCTTAAGCTCCTCTGACTCTTCTTTCGTTAGAGGCTTAACACTCACCGTCAGCTTGTTTTCTGCCTGCCAGGCGAGGTAGTCATACTCACCTTCCGGCTCAATCACAACAAGCGCATTGCCATCACGAACCCTGGCATCAATGAATTTGACCGGTGTTGCAAAATCCACCACATCAAGACGATTATTCAACCCTTCCGGCAGACTGACACCCGGGAAAGAGAGTTCAAGTCGCCCTCCGGTCTCATCCAGATCCATGGTTGCATCCGAAGACGCCAGAGTAATCACAATATTACCCTCGCCGGCCTCACCCCGATGAAAGTTGATATCAGAGATTTCCTTGACGCCATAGCGGCCTCTAGCGCCCTCCATACCGGATTCCGGTTCGGGGAAGCTTTCTGCCGTTCCCTCACGACCATCTCCAATCATGATATAGAGGTTTTTACCCTCAGTTCGTGTGCTATAGCCGGCAGGATTATTAAGACTAACGATCAGGCGGGTACGCTCATTTGTTTCCAATACCGCTACATTTCGGGCATTGGCAAATCCAATTTCATTATACTTGGGTACATTGCTCAGTGTGCCAAGCAGGTCAATGGCAATCCGAGCGGGTTGCTCAATGGTATATCCCTTGATTTGAGGAGGACGACCATCGAACTCCAACTTGAGTTCAACCTTGTCCCCCGGCAGGGATGCGGCATCTATACTCTCAAGGATGGCGGCAACGGCCGATGTCATCCCGCCAAACCCTAGAATCAGAAAAAGAGCCGCCGCCCTTGCAGCTGAACCCAGTATTATTTTCATCAGCCCTACCCACACACTTGTCATTTTCGTAATTCTGTTTTTGTTATCGGCATGTCTTGAGCAGGCCGTAGTTATTGCTCAGTCAAGGTCAGTGTTCTCGGCCTTTCCACCCAGCTTTCCGGGCCACTTGGTATAATTTCAAGAAGCTGAATACCCGCCTCAGTGATAGCAATAATACGCCCATGATTCCGGCCAATATAGTCACCCACCCGAATCCGGTAAACACTGCCCTCCGTGCGAACAAGTCCCCAGATTCCCTCACTATTGCTGAGAGTCCCAACCATAGAGAAACTGTCAACCGGAAAATTTTCCAGAAATTGCTTCACGCGGTTTGAATCAGGCTTGATATCACTGTTCACCCGCTGCTTGATTGTCTGAATCTTGATGGGTGGCTCAAAAGGGCTTCGCATGCCACCAGCACTGTAAGTGAAACTTTCATAAGGGGTAAACGTTGGCAATGGTTTGATCTGCCCCTTGGGCTTTGCCCTGACCTCGTCCATAAATCGTGATAAATCATCATGATTCGCGCCACCGGAACAACCACTGAGTAGCAAAACCGCTCCCAAAATAGCTGCAATACCCGCCACTGTATGCTTCATCACTGTGCCCCCTTATCGTTATAACGATAGGTTTTGGCCAGAATCTGCATCGTGAGTACTCCCCCAGAACTACCTGGGGTCAGCTTGAAGTCATGTAAAGTAACGATTCTGGGGAGGTTAGCCACACCACTGACGAAGCTGCCAATATCATGGTACCCCCCTTTCACACTGATACTGATCGGTAACTCAATATAGAACGCATTCACCACCTCAGGCTGGAGATTGATAAAGTTAAACTCCAATCCTGACCCAACACCCAGATAAGTAATGTCTTCCAACAAGCCAGGCACCTCAGTATCACTGGGTAACTGCCTGAGCAAAGCACCAAACGATGTCTCCATCTCCACCATCTGCTGCTTATAGGATTCCACATTGGCTGCCTGAAACGCTTTGGTCTGGAACTCCTCGCGCAACTGACGTTCCTTCCGTACCACCTGATCCAAGGTACTCTGCATATCGCTCAGATAGAGGGGATAACCAATACCTATCACGGCAACAAAAACCAACACACAAGCAATAATCTTGACAACCGGTGGCCATGAACCGACGTTCTCAAAGTCCAGGTCATTGATATCAAATTCGTTGAGTTTCTGTAATGAATCACCAAGGCTCATGACTCATCCTCCCGCTTGGGGGTCACCTGTAATACGGTGAGATCAAAACTACTACCACGTCCATCCCCCAAGGCCTTAACCGCCGTCAGATTCGGACCGTCAAACCATTCAGACTCGTCAAACTGTCGCATCAGGGCTGAAATACGGTTATTAGATTCCGCTATTCCCTTTATTGTGATGTTGTTGCCCCGCATATCCAGAAACGTGAAATACACGCCATCCGGCGCCACACGAACCAGCTCATCAAACACTCGAACAATAACAGGTCGATTACCTTGTAAGCTCTGAATAACCCCCATCCGCTCCAGCAACTCTTCACGGCGTTTCTTGAGGTTTTTTATTTCCGCAATGCGCGAATTCAGCCCGTTGATTTCCTTCTGAACAAATTGATTTCTTGAACGCTGAGTATCAACCTGACCATCAATATAAGTCCCCATAAAGAACACGAGGACGAGCGACGCAACAGCGGATGCCCCCAGCATGATGAGAAAACGCTGTTTCCGTTCCTGGCGAAGCTCCTCTCGCCAGGGCAACAGGTTAATCTTTGCCATCAGTCGAAGCTCCTCATGGCCAACCCGCATGCGATCATCATCGCCGGGGCATCATTGGTCAGCGCACTGGCATTCACACGACTGGCAACAGCCATATCGGCAAACGGGTTAGCCACGACACAAGGCGTACCAATCTTTTCTTCAATCAACTGAGCCAGCCCCGTCGTAGAAGCCGTACCGCCGGCAAGCACGATGCAGTCAACGTCGTTATAGTGGCTGGCTGAATAAAAAAACTGAAGACTGCGTGAAACCTGTTGCACCACCGCGTCCTTGAAAGGTTCCAGCACCTCTGGACCATAATCATCGGGCAAATCGTTCGTTTTCTTGGCCAAACCGGCCTCTTCAGCGCTCAACCCATAACGACGCTGAATCTCTTCAGTCAGCTGCCGACCACCAAACATCTGTTCGCGGGTATAAATTGTTTTGCCGTCCTGCAACACACTCAGTGTCGCCATAGTCGCGCCAATATCCATTACCGCAACGGTGGGATCAGCCGCATCGACATTGAGCTGGGGCAAAACCATTTCAAAAGCTCGTTCCATAGCATAGGCTTCAATATCAACGACTTTGGCCGCTAGGCTCGCCAGATCGAGCACCGCCTCACGCATCTCAACATTTTCGCGACGGCAGGCGGCAATCAGAACTTCAGCGGTTCCCGGATTATTCTCGTGCGTCCCCTGTACTTCAAAATCAATTGCGACTTCATCAAGCGGGTAAGGAATATACTGATCCGCCTCAACCATGATCTGACTTTCCATGTCATCATCATTCAGGCTGGCGTCCATATCGATAGTTTTGGTGATAACAGCCGCACCGGAAACGGCGACCGCCGCATTTTTGAGCGAGGTTCGGGATTTGGACACGAGTTTCTTGATCGCCTCACCGACAGCGTCAAGATCGTTAATGTTTTTGTCGACAACCGCATTCGGCGCTAGAGGCTCCACAGCGTAGGCCTCAACCTTGTACTGTTTGCTGCCCCGGCTCAGCTCCAGTAACTTCACGGATGTGGAACTGATATCAATCCCCAGCAGGGAGTTCGATTTCTTATTCAGCAGCCCCAGCACTGTTTTTATCCCGTAAGTGTTAGTATATCTTTTTATATCATTATCTTATGTTACCTTTTTCATTAAATAACAGACAGCACATGAGCGCAATTGTGCTATCGGGGCGTCACGGGCTTATAATGGCCACTCTTTCACGCTAAATGACGCTCAAAAGAAGCGTAACTCTTTAATTTAACTGAAGAAATTATGAAGACAGCGGTAAAACTGGCGAAATTTGGCTTATGGTGCGGCATTGCTGCATTTTGTGGTGCACTACTCATTTCCGCCAGCGTCTTTCTCTATCTGAGTCCGGCGCTCCCTTCGGTCGACAGCCTGAGAGACATCCGCCTGCAAACCCCTCTACGGGTATTTTCGGCAGACAACAAACTGATTGCCGAGTTCGGCGAAAAACGCCGAAGTCCCATCCAGTATGAGGACCTGCCAAGACCACTGATCAAAGCGTTTCTGGCTGCGGAGGATGACCGCTTCTACTCCCACAATGGCGTCGATGTCATGGGCCTCCTACGCGCCACCGTCCAGCTGGTTTCCACCGGCAAGATCCAGTCAGGCGGAAGTACCATCACCATGCAGGTTGCCAAAAACTTCTTTCTCAGCCATGAGCGTGTATTCTCCCGCAAGTTCAATGAAATCCTGTTGGCACTGGAAATCGAAAGAAAGCTGAGCAAAAACGAGATTCTTGAGCTGTATCTGAACAAAATTTATCTAGGCAACAGAGCCTATGGCGTAGAAGCGGCTGCACAAGTGTATTACGGAAAACCCTCCCGTGAACTGACTCTGGCCGAGATGGCCATGATTGCCGGCCTGCCCAAAGCGCCATCCCGTTACAACCCACTTGCCAATCCCCGTCGCGCCCTGATTCGGAGAGACTGGATACTGTCCCGTATGTACGACCTGGGTTACATCACCCAGGCAGATATGCAGTCGGCTATCGAGCAACCTGTCACGGCGCAATATCACGGCCTCCCCATTGAACTGGAGGCACCGTATGTCGCAGAGATGGTTCGTCAGGAAATCGTGGAGCAATTTGGGCAGGAAGCCTATACAGACGGCTATGAAATTTATACCACCGTTAACAGCAACGATCAGGTAGCAGCCAATAAAGCCATCGACAACGGCATCCAGGCCTATGATGAGCGCCACGGCTACCGAGGCCCTGAAGCCCAGTTGGGCGACTCACCAGACAACTGGCACCAGGCACTCATGAGCACTGGCCGTATTGGACAGCTTAAACCTGCCATCGTCACCGCCTTTAATGGTGATTCCACCGAAATTCTGTTCAAGAAAGGCGAGACAGCTCAACTCCCCTGGACAGGCATCGAATGGGCTCGCCCCTACATCACAGTCAACCGTCAAGGCCCCAAACCCAAGAAACCGGAAGACATCCTGGCTGTGGGCGACCTCATCCGCGTCAGACAACAGCCGGATGGAAGCTACCGACTCAGCCAGATCCCTGATGTCCAAGCGGCCCTGGTCGCCATCTCACCCAAAAACGGTGCAATTGAGGCTCTGGTTGGCGGCTTCAACTTCTACGACAGTAAATACAACCGGGTTACTCAGGCCAGTCGTCAGGCTGGCTCCGCCTTCAAGCCCTTTGTCTACAGTGCCGCCATTGCCAATGGCATGACCGCTGCGACACTCATCAATGATGCCCCCATCGTCTTCAGTGATGACAAACTCGAAAGCCATTGGCGGCCACAGAATGACAACATGAAATTCTATGGCCCCACTCGCCTGCGAAAGGGTCTGTATCGCTCCCGCAATCTGGTCTCTATACGTGTACTGCAACGCACTGGCATCCAACGCACCATTGACTACATGGAAAAGCTGGGACTTCCACGAGATAAATTACCCCGCAACCTTTCGCTGTCACTGGGAAGTGCCGACCTCACGCCCCTGGAACTAACAACCAGCTATGCCATTCTTGCCAATGGCGGCTTCCGGGTAGAGCCCCATTTGATCCAGCGAATCGACCGACTCGAAAAAACGGTCTTCCAGGCCAATCCCCCGACGGCCTGCCGGGACTGTGCCGACATTCACAAGAGCCAGCCCGATGCAGAGCAGGCTATCAGTGATCTGATGCCTAACGAAACCTTGTCGCCGAGTATTGCCAGTACTATCAATGATTTTGCGCTGATGTCAGCATTGCCTACCAGCGCCCCGTTCACCATCAACTACGCGGAACGGGTGATGGGTGAGCGGGTCAACTACATCATCAACAGCATTATGCAGGATGTCATTCGTAAGGGGACGGGACGCCGCGCCCTGGCACTCACGCGTGACGATCTGGCCGGCAAGACAGGGACGACCAACGACCAGAAAGACGTCTGGTTTGCGGGTTACAATCCTGACCTTCTGGCCACCGTCTGGCTAGGATTTGATCAACCACGACCACTGGGACGCTGGGAATACGGCGCCAATGCCGCACTGCCAATGTGGGTTGAATTCATGCGTACGGCACTGAAAGACGTACCAGAGTCCTACCTGCCACAACCAGCAGGCATCACGACCATCAAGATCAATCCGGAAACCGGCAAGCCGGCACGCCCTGACGACCCGAATGCCATTTTTGAAATATTCCGCACAGAAAAGGCGCCAAAGGCCGACTTCTCTGATGAGCAGATGCCGACCCTGGAGACTGAAACCTTCAATCCTGACGAAATTTTCTAAAACTGCAGGGATACCAGACAACAAAAAAACCCGCTAAGCGGGTTTTTTTGTTGGTGAGAGTCAGTCCGATATCAACGATCAGATATCGTCAACACTCTTTAGCGGATAGTTGGCCGGATAAGGCAGCTGAGCGACGCCGGTATCGACTGCAGCCTTGGCCACAGCGGCTGCAACCACACCCAGAAGACGCACATCCATTGGCTTGGGAATGATGTACTCTGTACCAAACTCCAGCGCATCAGCACCGTAAGCATCGAGCACTTCCTGGGGAACAGGCTCTTTCGCCAGTTCACGGATAGCGTGGGCCGCTGCAATCTTCATCTCTTCATTGATCGCCTTGGCGCGAACATCCAGTGCACCTCGGAAAATGAAGGGGAAGCCCAGAACATTATTCACCTGGTTCGGAAAATCAGAGCGGCCGGTTGCCATGATGACATCAGGGCGAACCTCACGGGCCACATCCGGGTTAATTTCCGGATCTGGGTTAGAGCAGGCGAAAACAATCGGGTTTTCAGCCATCTTCAGCAGCTGTTCCGCTGACAGCAGGTTAGGACCAGAAAGCCCCAGGAATGCATCCGCACCTTCGATAGCGTCATCAAGGGTCCGGTTATCCGTATCAATGGCAAAGGCCGCCTTGTATTCATTCAGGTCAGTACGGCCAGAATGGATAACACCTTTGCTGTCGAGCATGCTGACATTTTCAGGTTTCACACCACAGCTGATCAACAGTTTGGTACAGGCAATAGCGGCTGCACCGGCGCCCAGGCAGACCAGCTTGGCGGAAGCGATGTCCTTACCTGCCAGCTCAAGGGCATTCAGCATACCTGCTACAGTCACAATCGCTGTACCGTGCTGGTCATCATGAAAAATGGGAATTTCACACTGCTCAATCAGTGCACGCTCAATCTCAAAGCATTCAGGCGCCTTGATATCTTCGAGGTTAATACCGCCAAACGTGTTAGCAATACGCTTGACCGTATCAATAAAGGCTTGGGGACTTTCTGATTCAACTTCGATATCGATGGAATCAACACCGGCAAATCGCTTGAACAGCAGCGCCTTGCCTTCCATAACAGGTTTACTGGCCAGTGCGCCCAGATTGCCCAGGCCAAGAATGGCGGAACCGTTACTGATAACAGCAACCAGGTTGCCTTTTGCGGTGTATTTGTAGGCGTTTTCGGGATCTTTGGCGATTTCTCTGACCGGCTCGGCAACGCCGGGACTGTAGGCCAGTGCCAGATCACGTGCGGTTTCAGCCGACGTGGTCAGCTCAATACTGATTTTGCCGGGTTTGGGGTTTGCGTGATAGTCAAGAGCGGCTTGCTTCATGTCCTCAGCCATTGTATTTTTTTCCGATGTTGTTGTACCTGCGCGGAGCCATGAGAATATAGGAAAGGGAAATGGTGAACAACCGCAATGACGGCCATTTCAGGGGATTTGGCAAGCAGGTAAGTCCATTCCGAAAGTGTTTTTCTGCAGGATAATACGTATCAGAAACAAAAAAGGCGCCGGTAAGGGCGCCTTTTTTGACAGAGTCCGAAAACTCAGCGACGGGTGCTGAGCTTGCCGAAACGCTGCTGGAAGCGTTCGATACGGCCGCCGGTATCCATCACCTTCTGAGTGCCGGTGTAGAACGGATGGCACTTGGAGCATACGTCCAGCTGCAGGTCCTTGCACAGGGTGGAACGAACCTTGATTTCGTTGCCGCAGCTGCAGGTAGCGGTAATTTCTTCGTACTGAGGATGGATATCCTGTTTCATGTGAGCTCACCTCTGTGTTTCGGCATGCCGCCACCCGTTAATGTGTTGATCAACAGGCACCGCATGCAGGTTTCAGGTCCGGCCATCCACGGGGAATCGCCGGATCCTGTCCGGAAGAGCGCGAATACTACCAGAGAGCAAACGCCAAGCAAAGACAGTTGAACCGGCAATCTGTTACCATTTTTTGCAATTAAGGGCCTGCCGGAACGCGATTTACCGAAACCATGTCAACCACTTCTAACGACTCTCCCCTGATTCTCAGGATTGCCCTGCCGGTTACCCTGCGGCGATTGTTCGATTATCTGCCACCGGAGAACGGTGATCTGTCACTAGTAAGACCCGGCATGCGGCTGACAGTTCCGTTTGGCCGACGCAAGGTGACAGGCATCCTGATCGACACCGCCACCCACAGTGATTTTCCTATCGAAAAACTGAAGCGCGCAGACGTTCCTCTCGATCAGGAAGCTGTAATAACGGATGACATTCTTCAACTGTGTCGATGGGCGGCCACCTATTACCAGTACTCCCTCGGCGACACACTGAGCCAGGCATTACCGGTCATGCTCAGGCAGGGTTATGACCTCAGCAAGGAAGCACACACCTGTTGGCGACCAGCGTCCGATATCGATCCAGCCATTCTCGGGAAACTCAATCGTGCTCCCCGCCAGCAAGCGACATGGGAAATCGTAAAGACACACCCCACAGGTGCAACCGAAGTCGCCCTCAAGGCATTGGGAGCGGAAACCGCCATGCTGAAAAAGCTGGCCGAGAAAGGTCTGACGGAATCCTATTCCCATATACCAGAAAAGCGCCCCTTCCACAGTTATGACCCGATACTGAAAACGTCTGAACTGGTATTGAACCATGAACAGCAGCAGGCACTGGAAGCCATTACCTGTGATGCCAACCGGTTCAGTACCACACTACTGCATGGCGTCACCGGCAGCGGAAAAACCGAAGTCTATCTGCAGGCCATTCATAACACGCTGAAGCAACAGCAACAGGCGCTGGTGCTGGTACCCGAAATCGGACTGACACCTCAAACACTGGAGCGATTCCGCAACCGTTTTAATGTTCCGGTTACCGTTCTGCACTCAGGACTGAACGACAGAGAACGTTTGAATGGCTGGCTATCCGCCTTTCATGGGGAAGCCGGCATTATCATTGGCACCCGGTCCAGCATATTCACGCCCATGCCTTATCTTGGGCTTATCATCGTCGATGAAGAGCATGACCTCTCCTATAAGCAGCAGGACAGCATCCGTTACTCAGCCCGGGATCTTGCCATTTACCGTGGAAAACTGCGGGATGTTCCTGTCGTGTTAGGCAGTGCCACACCGTCACTGGAATCACTTCACAATGCCAAAAACCATCGCTACCGCTATCAGAAGCTGAACCAGCGGGCTGGCAACGCCAAACCACCCTATCTGGAACTGGTGGATATCCGAGGAAAACAGCTGAACGCGGGGCTGAGTGAAACCGTCGAACAGGCCATCCATCAAACCCTGCAACGTGGCGAGCAGGCACTGGTCTTTCTGAATCAACGGGGTTATGCGCCAACATTGTCGTGCAATGAATGTGGCCATTTGATGGATTGTCCACAGTGCGATGCACATCTGACCCTGCACCGCACACCACCTCATCTGCATTGCCATCACTGTGATCTGCAGCGCCCCATCCCTCTGCAATGCCCCCATTGCAATAGCCGCCATCTGGCACCTGTCGGCCAGGGAACAGAACGTTCAGAAGAAGTGCTGGCCAGACAGTTTCGTAATACCAAAGTGCTCCGCATTGACCGGGACAGTACACGTCGCAAAACGGCACTCAGCGATATGCTCACTATTATCCACAAGGGCGAACCCGCCATTCTGGTAGGCACCCAGATGCTGGCGAAGGGGCATCACTTTCCCAAAGTCACGCTGGTCGTCATCCTGAATGCTGACAGCGGTTTTTTCAGTGCAGACTTCCGTGGTCCGGAAAAAGTGGGCCAACTCCTGCTGCAGGTTGCCGGACGCGCTGGACGAAGCACACGACCAGGGCACGTTATCATTCAGACCCAGTTCCCGGAAAATCAGCAACTGCAGCAATTGGTTACCCAAGGCTACGATGCGTTTGCGGAAAGTCTGCTCGTTCAGCGTCAATCCATCAGTCTGCCGCCATTCGGCTATATGGCGCTATTAACGGCAGAAGCAACCCATGCGAACGATGCCCATCAATTTCTGGAAACTGTTGCCAGCCATGCGCAACAGATAATCCAAACACAGAATCTCGCGGGACCGATGGGTGTAAAAGTTTTGGGCCCCATGCCTGCAGCGATGGAAAAACGTCAGGGCCGTTATCGCATGCAACTGTTTCTTCAGGGCGTCAGTCGCGGACCACTTCATACACTCCTCAACCATCTGGTTCCTGCGATGGAATCATCACCGCTGGGCAGAAAAATCCGCTGGTCTGTGGATGTTGATCCACTGGAGATAGGCTAAGGATTTACCCTCTAATAACATCCATGGTTCGGATGATGTCACACAGCCTCTGTTCGACATCATCGCCAGCAGCTTGAGACACTCTTCACAGATAGCTCCCAAGTCAGTCAAACAACTTGCTGATCAGTACTGGAATGGCATTCTCTACTCGCAGAATTCGTGACCCCAGATGGATACGCTCAAAGCCACACGCTTCCAGCTTTTCCACCTCGTAGGGAATAAAGCCACCTTCAGGCCCGATGGCGAGGACAATTTCTTCCGTTAACTGTCGTGGGCAATAACGCCCGCTATCACCGGGATGCGCAACCAGCCCCCGTTTTCCCTGCAGCATCGCAGGCAGACGATCTTCGACAAACGGTTTGAAACGTTTTTCAAAGACAACTTCAGGTAGCAGGGTATCCCGCGCCTGCTCCAACCCCAGCACCAGCTGCTCCCGTAATTTATTTTCTGCCAACCATGGCGATTGCCAGAAACTTTTTTCTACCCGGTAACTGTTCATCAAGACGATGCGCTTGACGCCCATGGCTGTCATAGTCTGCAAGCTGCGCTTGAGCATTTTCGGGCGAGGGAGAGACAGCAGAACCGTTAACGGCAAAGACACCGGAGGTGTTTCCGTCAACGTGACATCCAGCACCATCTGATGGGTATCCAGCACCTGAATCACGCCTGCTCCCATCAAGCCATTAACGCGCCCTACCCGCAGGGTATCGCCAATGCTAGCCTGGTGAATATCCGTCACGTGAGATAAACGACGCCCACTGATTACAACCCGGGCGTCCGAGACGAAATCGCTCTCTTCCAGTAATAACAGATTCATACAATAGAGAATTTGGCAGAAGAAGGAGGAACAGCCTCAACCCTGAGGCTGTTGATCGGAGGTATCATCACGGCGCTGAACCAGGCCGGAAAACAATATTCCCACCTCAAACAGCAGCCACATTGGAACTGCCAGCAGTGACTGGGAAATGACATCGGGCGGTGTCAGCAACATACCAAACACAAAGCATATTACCACAACATAAGGGCGTTTTGCCTTCAGTGACTGAACATCCGCGACGCCGGACCATACCAGCAACACCGTTGCAATGGGAATCTCAAACGCCAGTCCGAAAGCAAAAAACATCTTCAGGACAAAGTCGAGATACCGATTGATATCGGTCATGATCGCGACACCTTCGGGCCCGACACTGGTGAAGAAACCAAACACCAATGGGAATACCACAAAGTATGCGAATGCCACGCCCGCATAAAACAGCAGCACACTAGCGCATAACAGCGGAATCGCTATACGCTTTTCATGCCGATAAAGCCCCGGCGAGATAAACGCCCACGCCTGGTGCAACAGAAAGGGGATCGACAGGAATACCGCCACCACCAACGTCAGTTTAAAGGGTGTCAGGAAAGGCGACGCAACATCCGTCGCTATCATGCTCGCGCCTTCCGGCAAATACACTCTCAGCGGCTCAGAGACGAAAACATAGATATCGTTAGCGAAATAAAACAGGCTGAGAAAAATCACCAGGATGACGCCAAAGCCTTTTAACAGGCGAGTGCGTAGCTCCAGCAGGTGCTGTACCAGCGGCTGTTCCTTATCCGTTGAGGAAGATTTGGTCATGGGTCTGTCTTACTGCTACCGCTGCTCGCCTGTCCCGGCGTACTGTTTGGCACCGTCTGCCGATGTTCGGATGATGGAGAAGATTCCGCATCAATCTGCTGATTCAGGCCGTCCACCTCATTCTGCAGACTGTCCCGGGTCTTTTTCAGCTCAGCCATCACTGATTCATTATGGATTTCACGCCGAATCTCGTCAGCATTGATCTCTTTCTCAATCTCCTGACGAATCGACTGAAAACTCCGACGCAACCTGCCGATCCAGACAGCGACCACCTTGATGGCCACCGGTAACCGTTCCGGACCCAGTACGATCAGGGCAATCACGGCGATGACCAACAACTCAAGAAAGCCAATATCGAACACAATCAGCTACCTGGTTACGACTGTTTTTCCCGGGATTTTTTCTCTCCGGACTTGTCATCCTGCGCTGCAAAGGTCGCATCCTGTTCCAGATGACGCTTCTCATCGGCCGACGTGTCTGCCTTGGCATCAGCCTCATCGCTGTTCAGGGCTTTTTTGAAGCCTTTCACAGCGCTCCCAAGATCACCACCGATATTGCGCAGCCGCTTGGTGCCGAACAACATCACCACAATCAGCAGTACGATCAACAACTGCCAGATACTGATTCCACCCAAACCCATAAACACTTCCTTTAGCGGCCTTACCGGCCCTGATCAAATAATCACAGCCCCCTTTACAGAGGCTTCGGTGTTCCACCACCCAGAATGTGGAAGTGGAGATGAAAAACTTCCTGACCACCACCTTTACCGGTGTTCGCCACAGTGCGATAGCCGCCTTCAAGCCCTTGCTGACGAGCAATGCGCGGAATAGTCAACAGCATATGACCAGCCAGCTCACGATCCGCGTCAGAGAGGTCGTCCAGGCTTGCCACGTGTTTACGTGGAATGACAAGTAAGTGAACCGGTGCCTTCGGCTGTATGTCACGAAACGCCAGACAGTGCTCATCTTCATAGACAATATCAGCTGGAATCGTACCGTCGCAGATTTTGCAAAAGATACAGTCACTCATAGCATTCACTTCCTGTTCTATACCGGGCAAACCGGTAACTACTGATTCCTGGCCGCCTTCTCTTCAAGACCGGACAAGCCGAAACGTCGCCCCAACTCTGCCAGTACAGCTTCATGACTGAGTCCCAGATGCGACAACATCACCATGCAATGAAACCAGAGGTCTGCGGTCTCTGCAAGCAGCGCTTTTGCGGATGCTTCGTCGGAGACATCCTTAGCCGCAATAATCGTCTCAGTGGCTTCTTCGCCCACTTTCTCCAATATTTTGTTCAAGCCCTTATCATGCAGGCTTGCCACATAGGAGCTGTCCGGTGACGCCTGCCGACGTTGTGCCAGTACTTCTGCCAACTGTTCCAGAATGTCACTCATCCCCACCTACTCCTTACTGTGACGGTTTGCCGTAAATCTGTTCCGGTGACTGCAGAACCGGTTCTGTCTGATGCCAACCCCCTTCCGACAGGGACCGGTAGAAACAGGACTCACGCCCTGTATGGCAGGCAATGCCACCAAGCTGCTTCACTTTCAGCAGCAACGTATCGCCATCACAATCCAGCTGAATATCTTCCAGCTGCTGAACATGGCCGGATGATTCGCCTTTTCGCCACAGGGACTGGCGCGACCGGGACCAGTACACTGCCCGCTTCTCCTGTACGCTCAGCTCCAGCGCTTCAGGGTTCATCCACGCCATCATCAGGACGCGCCCCGTTACCGCATCCTGTGCTATGGCCGGCACCAGCCCATCTTCATTCCAGCAAACCGCGTCCAACCATGCAGGATTCATCATTACCGTTCTCTTCTGCTTCCCGGTTTCAACAAATAGATGCCGGCAACCCCCAGCAGCACGGGCTCCCAACGAATGGCTGCCACCCAAGACGGCTGGATCCAGGCCGTTATGGCCAGTAACAGCAATCCGGCACCCAATGTCCGCGACCAGCCATCCTGCAGAGGCGACGGCCGCTGACTCAGCATGCGTTCCTGCTGGTTCCGCAATTCGTGCAGATCACGCACCACCTGATGGGCCACCATAGGCACCTGCTCGATCAGTTGCGGCATCTGTTCATTAAGACGACGCAACACACCGCGAGGCGCGACTCGTTCTTTCATCCACTGCTCAAGGAAAGGTTGCGCCGTGGCCCACAGATCCAACTGGGGATAAAGCTGTCGCCCCAATCCTTCGATATTCAGCAACGTTTTCTGCAATAACACCAGCTGCGGCTGCACTTCCATATTGAAGCGGCGCGCGGTGGAAAACAGATTCATCAACACCTGCCCAAAGGAAATTTCCGCCAGCGGTTTTTCAAAAATAGGCTCACAGACTGTACGAATGGCCGCTTCCAGCTCATTAACCACGGTTTCACGGGGCACCCAGCCGGAATCAATATGCAGCTGTGCCACCATCCGGTAATCCCGATGAAAAAACGCCAGCAGGTTGCGGGCAAGATAGCTCAAATCCTCAGGGGTGAGCGAACCGACAATGCCACAATCCACACCGATATACTGTGGATCTTCCGGATGCTCATAGGAGACAAAGATATTCCCGGGATGCATGTCGGCATGAAAGAAACTGTCACGGAATACCTGGGTGAAGAAAACTTCCACACCCCGCTCCGCCAGTTTTTTCATATTGGTGCCCTGCGCTTTCAGCGCAGAAAGATCAGTCACGGGCACGCCATAAATGCGTTCCATCACCATCACTTTCTGACTGCAATAATCCCAATACACCCGGGGGATATACAGCGAAGGTGAACCCAGGAAATTACGACGCAACTGAGAAGCATTGGCTGCCTCACGCTGAAGATTCAGTTCATCGAAAATGGTTTTTTTCATAATCCGCGACAACTTCCACCGGACGCAGCCGTCGCCCATCACTGGATATTCGCACCAGAATATGCGCCAGCAGGAATAGCAGCGACATATCCTGACGGATAGTTTTCTCAATACCCGGACGGATGACTTTGACGACGACTGAATCACCGCTGTGCAGTGTCGCTTCGTGCACCTGGGCAACCGACGCCGATGCCATCGGTTCGCGATTAAAAGTGGCAAATAATTCGGAAGGCGGTCGTCCAAGACTTTTCCGGATAATCGCTTCTGCGACTTCTCCGGAAAAAGGTGGTACACGATCCTGTAATTTCGCCAGCTCATCACCGATATCATTCGGCAGCAAATCCCGACGCGTAGAAAGAATCTGGCCAAACTTGACGAAGATAGGCCCCAGCTCGATCAGTGCCAGCCGCAGTCGTTCTCCGCGAGAAAGTCGACTGGGAATAAAACGCCAGGGGAGTAGCTTGAGGAACCAGCGGATATAAAAGGGTAAGGGCTCGCTATCAACCAGGTTATCCAGACGATAACGCGCCACCACGGAAACTATCTTGATAAATCGAAAAACCTGCTGCACCGATCAGGCATCCTGTGTCTGCTGTTGCGTCTTTGCCGTCAGACGATCCACTCGTGCCTGCAACCGGTCGGCAGCCAGTCGCAGCGTATCCAGATCATCCCGGAACGCACTGACTTCATTCTTCGGCGGCAACACGCGAAGCTCTTCCTGCAGGTATTCTGACAGGTTCAGACGTGCCGTGGCCGCCATATCGCCAAACAGGGCTGCACTCACACGGCTGACCTGCCCCACGGCGTGCGCGGCAATACCACCACTGTAACGGGCCAACAACGCTTCCCAGTCAAACTCACTGTGCTTGACGATGGTTGAAACCGTTAACAGCAGATCCGAATTGCCGGTCAGGGTAATGCCCTCGTTAAACAGGGTCGCCATAGGCTCATCACTGACTGCCAGTCGCGCCAGAGCCGGTGCGGTTCCACGAATCACACAATCCACCTCAGACTCATGACAGGCGCGGAGCTCTATGCCTTCTTCAGTAAACACGAGCCAGATATCCACAACAGGGGACGTAGCAGCCACCTGCAACACCTGCCCTTTCAGTTCGGCAAAGCGTCTCGCGGTAACCGGATCCAGCTTCAACACCTGTTTCAGACCCTTCTCCAGCGCCATGCGTGCGGCGGTACCGGGCATGGTTTCCAGCAGCGAGGTCATGGCTTGATTCCTTTGTGCAGCGCCACAATGCCACCGGTCATATTGTGGTAGCCGGTCTGGACGAATCCGGCGGATTTCATCATCTGCTCCAGGGTATCCTGATCGGGATGCATGCGAATGGATTCTGCCAGGTAACGATAGCTTTCCGCATCATCGGCAATTAACTTGCCCATCAACGGCAACGCAGTAAAGGAATAAGCATCGTACAATTTACTCAACAGCTGATTATCCGTTCTGGAAAACTCCAGAACCAACAGACGACCACCGGGTTTCAGCACCCGGTTCATGGAGCGCAGCGCCTTATCTTTGTCAGTGACATTTCGCAGACCAAAGGCGATGGTAATACAGTCAAACGTATTATCCGTAAACGGCAGGTCTTCGGCGTTGGCCTGAACATAATCGACATTGCCACAGACACCGGCATCCGTCAGCTTGTCGCGCCCCACCTCAAGCATGGCATCATTGATGTCCGCCAGCACCACCTGTCCCTGATCACCCACGATTTTGGCAAATTTGGCCGTCAGATCACCAGTACCACCGGCAATATCGAGGATCTTCTGACCGGGACGGGCCGCACTCATTTCGATCGTGAAACGCTTCCACAACCGGTGAACACCCATGGACATCAGGTCATTCATCAGGTCGTACTTGCCGGCCACCGACTGAAACACCTCAGCCACCAGCTTTTGCTTGTCATCCCTGTCAACGGTTTTATAGCCGAAATGGGTGGTCTCTTTTGAGTGTTTGTCAGTCATGGTTCATCCAGAAAACTACTGTGCGGATATCGGGCGACTTATTCTAGCGTTACCGCCGGGCAATGTCTTGACATACGTACCACCACCTAGCGACTCGCATCACTCCATGAACTTCACAACACCGAGATCCGGATCACGCGAAGCCCCTGCCTGATGCAACCGCTCAAGATAATCCTGCCAGTAACTCTCGTAATGAGCGCCCAGGTTGTAAAGGTATTCCCAGGTATAAATGCCTGAGTCATGGCCATCATCAAAAATCAGCTTAATCGCGTAATTGCCAATGGCTTCGACACCGGTTAGCTGCACATGCTTTTTACCTGTCTGAAGCACTTCCTGACCCGCACCGTGCCCACGCACTGCTGCCGACGGGCTATAAACCCTCAGAAACTCTGCGGGCAGTTCGTGCTTCATCCCACTGGCGTAACCTAATTCAAGAATGCCGCTTTTGCGACGTAGCCGAATATCAGACGGAACACTGTGCATTTCTGCCATAAAACAACGACCTTGATAAAACCAACCGACACACAAAATGAATCCCATAGCCCTGTATCATCTTTAGCAGGCTATGACATACTAATCACCATCAAGCACTCCCTTATACACTAACTACAACCCTGGAAGTAGCGATGTCACATCCCCCATACCCTGTTCATGATGATGAAATTGATCTGTTTGAGCTGGCTGAGAACCTGTGGCAGCAAAAATGGATGATTATCAGCATCACCGCCGTCATCACACTAATAGCCACCGCCGCAGCCTTCATGATTCCTCCTACCTATAAAAGTGAGGCTATCATCTCCGAGACCAGTGCAGCGGCATTAGCACCCATTAATCGATTCAGCGCCTCTCAAACTCCCTCTTACACCATTTCCGGAACACAACAAGAGCAATCCGATCAAAATAGTTCAAGTCAGCAGATACAACCCACCCACAACATCTACGCGGTCTACCTGGAAGACGACAGCCTGACACCAGAAAAAAGTTTCAAGCTCTTCTACAAGGCGCTGACGTCCGCAGACACAATCGAAGCAGTTTTCAGGGATAGCAACTATGTCCAAATGCGTTCTGGTGCTAACAGCCTGGGCGAACAAAACACTGCAGCGCTTTACGACGAGTTGCGCAATAACATCAAGATTAAGCTGATAAAATCAGACGTCCCTCGCATCAGTGTCACTCTGACAAGCCATGACCCGGCGATGGCTGCCACCATTATCAATGACTACCTGATACCCCTTGCCACACAAAAGGTCATTGAAGATGAAGAGCAGGCCATCACAGCAGAACTGAACCGTGAGAAAATCACATTAATGAACGACATCCAGGTGATCGAGCAGCGCTATATCAACACCAACCTGAACCGACAGAATCAACTGAAGCAGGCAATTGCCATGGCCGAAGCCGGTAGCATCACCAAGCCACAATTGAACAACATTTCAGGTAATGACAGCCCGCAATACCTCTTACTGCTCGGTACCGATACACTCCGCGCAGAACTGGCTCAGACTCAATCCACACTCAACCACTACCGCAGCATTACTCGTACAGGGCAATCCAACAGCAATACCCCCTTGATTCCCGGCGTGGCTGAAAAATTCTACCGGTTTCAACAGCTAGACGGTATCAAACCGGATTTCTCCAATTCAGCACCTGTTCGCATTGAGCAACACGCCCGTGTTCCTTTCACACCTGAAAAGCCCAACAAAAAGATGGTAATTGCGGTAGGTCTGATGCTGGGCGGAATGTTGTCAGTATTTATTGCATTGATACGTATCGCCATCCAAAAGCGTAAGTCCCGCATACAGGTCGCTACGCTTTCAGTGGAAATACCCAAGGTTAAATCTAAAACACCGGCCTAAAATAATGCCCGCCTTCGGTTAATACCGAAGGCGGGCATGGCAAAGTGATCAATCGAGCTGGATTACAGGATATAACGACTCAGATCTTCATTCTGAACCAGTGCACCCAGATGCTGGTTCACATACTCAGCATCGATCACCACTGCCTCACCGGTAGCCGCCAGATCCGCCGCACCGAAAGAGACTTCTTCCAGCAAACGCTCCATCACAGTATGCAGACGGCGGGCACCGATATTTTCGGTATTTTCATTCACCTGCCAGGCAACCTCTGCCACACGGTTGATACCGGAACGGGCAAATTCAATCTTGAGCCCTTCTGTTGCCATCAGCGCCTGATACTGCTCCGTCAGCGATGCATCCGGCTCGGTCAGAATACGTTCAAAATCTTCCACGTTCAGCGCCTTCAGCTCCACACGGATCGGCAGACGACCCTGTAGTTCAGGGATCAGGTCAGACGGCTTGGACAGGTGGAACGCACCGGAAGCGATAAACAGGATGTGATCGGTTTTTACCATACCGTACTTGGTACTGACCGTGCAGCCTTCGATCAGCGGCAACAAGTCACGCTGCACACCTTCGCGGGAGACATCACCACTGTTGTTACCGGAACGCTTGGCCACCTTGTCGATTTCATCCAGGAAGACAATACCGTTCTGCTCCACCGCTTCAATCGCGCCGGTTTTCAGCTCATCTTCATTCACCAGCTTGGCCGCTTCTTCATCCTGAACCAGCTTCATGGCTTCACGGACTTTCAGCTTGCGTGTCTTTTTCTTGCCGCTGGACATGCTGGAGAACATGTTCTGCAGCTGACTGGTCATCTCCTCCATGCCGGGAGGTGCCATGATTTCCACACCAACGCTGGCTTCATTGACTTCAATATCAATCTCTTTATCGTCCAGTTCGCCTTCACGCAGCTTCTTACGAAAGACCTGACGCGTACTGCTGTCCTGCGGTTGAGATGATTCTTCGGAGAACGAACGGGCAGGCGGCAATAGTGCATCCAGAATCCGGTCCTCTGCAGCATCCATGGCACGATGCTTAACCTTCTGCACTTCCTGCTCACGCTGCATCTTGATGGCTGCATCGACCAGGTCACGCACAATAGATTCAACATCACGTCCGACATAGCCCACTTCGGTGAACTTGGTCGCTTCCACCTTGATGAACGGCGCATTGGCCAGCTTGGCCAGGCGACGGGCCACCTCGGTTTTACCGACACCGGTCGGCCCGATCATCAAAATGTTCTTGGGGCTGATTTCGTTGCGCAGCGTTTCATCAATCTGCATCCGGCGCCAGCGGTTGCGCAGGGCAATGGCCACGGAACGCTTGGCGTCATCCTGACCAATAATGTGTTTATCCAGCTCGTGGACGATTTCGCGGGGAGTCATATTCGACATAACTGCAGCTCTGATTTCCTGAATTCGTGACCGGTACCGGGCTTACTCGTCGTAGCAGAGTTCTTCGATGGTTCGGTTGTGATTGGTGTAGACACAGATATCACCCGCAATCGACAGGCTTTTTTCCACGATATCCCGCGCATCCATATCCGTATTCTCGAACAACGCCCGGGCGGCAGACTGGGCGAACGAGCCACCGGAACCAATCGCCAGGATGCCATCCTCCGGCTCCATGACGTCACCATTACCGGTAATGATCAACGATGCCTTGGCATCGGCTACCGCCAGCATGGCTTCCAGGCGCCGAAGCGCACGGTCCGTACGCCAGTCCTTCGCCAGCTCAACCGCGGCGCGCACCAGTTGCCCCTGGTGTTTTTCCAACTGCGCTTCAAAGCGCTCAAACAGGGTAAAAGCATCCGCCGTACCACCGGCAAAACCGGCGAGTACCTGGTTATTGTAAAGACGGCGAACCTTGCGGGCGTTACCCTTGATAACCGTCTGCCCCAGTGACACCTGACCGTCACCACCGATCACCACTTTGCCATTTCTGCGCACAGACAGGATGGTAGTGCCTCTGTACTGTTCCAAGGCGGACTCCTGTAATTCGTTCATTGAGATGGGGGAATGATTGGGACGGCGGGAAACAAATTCAAGGGCCCTCTGAGCAGAGGGCCGGAAATGGGAGATTTATTTCAGCTGTAACATCAATGAATCGATCTTGTGGGCAGCCAGGGTCTGGCGGGCTTCATTCAGGGAACCCTGTTCAGAGAACGGCCCCAGTTGAACACGATGCCAGGCATCCCCACCCTTGACGATCACACGCTCAACACGGGCATCCAGCCCCCACAGCAGCAACTGCGCCCGTAAGCGATCGGCATCATCGGGATTGCGGAAAGAACCGGCCTGCAATAAATAACGTCGACTAGGCTTGGCCTCCACCGTGGCAGGCACCTGCTTATCAGTCGATTCCGGTGCCTTCGCTATCGCAGGTTTCTCTGTTTTGGGCCGAGCCTCCGTTTCACGTTTGGGCTCGTTAGGCACCATAACTTCTGATTCGGGCAACAGGGTATAGAAATCAAAGACCGGCTTTTTTTCCGGAGACGTTTTTTTCTTACTGACGATCTCACCGGTTCCCGTATTGCCAGCCACAGAACGCGCATCCACGCTGGCATCAGGCGCTAGATTCACCAATAACGTCACTAGAACCCCGATCGCGACACCAGCGCCCAGCCATAACCAGCCGGGAATATCTTTCCTTCCTGCCGATTTCTTCGTTGTCGACGCACCCCGCCGAACCGTTTTTTTCGCCGCCATTACCCCTCCATGGCACCGCTACGTAGTCAAGACTACCCATACTATACAAGGCATTGAGCCAACTGTTAAAAACACGCAACCCGTTCGCTACGCACGCTGACCAAACAGACAATTATCTGCAGAAGAAAACGGGAACTCTACCGTGACTTTTACGGTCTTACCTGACAAACCAGAACCCCTTGAAAACGTATTGTTTTGCCTGTGGAATTTCGATAGCATCCGGCTCATGGCTACGATAATAGACCCTTCTTACGACTTACCGACTGAAGACCACGTCCCCGACGCGGGTATTGTTGCACGCCTCTGTTTTCTCCCCGCTCTCCGACGACGCTACCGCCGAATTTAAGCAGTACAGGCACATTTCTGATGCCCTGTCCTGCCTGACCGCTTGCCTCTACACTACGTTGTTTATATAACCCAGACCCTGACCAAGGTTTAAGGATCCGTTCATGAACGTGCTTAAAGTACTCGAACACCAGCTCACCCAGGCCCTTATCGCGGCCGGCGCCCCGGAAGGCAGCAATGCCATGGTTCGCACCAGCGCCCGTGCTCAATTTGGCGATTACCAGGCCAACGGCATCATGCCCGCTGCAAAAAAAATGGGCATGAATCCCCGTGAACTGGCACAGCAGGTCGTGGACAAACTGGAACTGGGCGGCATCATCGAAAAGGCCGAAATCGCCGGCCCCGGTTTTATCAACCTTTTCATCAATGCCGGCTGGCTGGCGGGTGAACTGGACGGCTACAGCAAGGATCCCCGCGCCGGCGCAAGCGAAAGCGCAGAAAAACAGAACATTGTTGTGGACTACTCTGCTCCGAATGTTGCCAAGGAAATGCACGTTGGTCACCTGCGTTCCACGATCATTGGTGACGCAGTGGTAAGAACCCTGGAATTTCTGGGGCACAACGTCGTCCGTGCCAACCACATCGGCGACTGGGGCACCCAGTTCGGCATGCTGATTGCCCACCTGGAAGAACTGCAGAAAGAAAATCCGGAAATCATGTCTGCCGAACTGGCCGATCTGGAAGAGTTCTACCGGGAATCCAAGAAGCATTACGACAGCAACCCGGAATTTGCCGAGCGCGCCCGTAACTACGTCGTCAAACTGCAGCGTGGTGACGAGTGGTGTCTGGAAATGTGGCAGAAACTGGTTGATGTCACCCTGGAACAGAACCAGCGTAACTACGACCGTCTGAATGTCACCCTGACCCGTGAAGACGCCATGGGCGAAAGCATGTACAACGACATGCTGCCCGGCATCATCCAGGATCTGGAAGCCAAAGGGCTGGCGGTGGAAGATCAGGGAGCCAAAGTCGTCTATCTGGACGAATTCAAGAACAAGGACGGCGACCCCATGGGCGTTATCGTCCAGAAGAAAGACGGTGGCTTCCTCTACACTACGACCGACATCGCCTGCGCCAAGTACCGCTACGAAACCCTGAACGCCAACCGGGTGCTGTATTACATCGACGCCCGCCAGGCCCAGCACCTGCAGCAGGCCTGGACCATTGTCCGCAAAGCCGGTTATGTGCCTGAATCGGTACCGCTGGAGCACCACGCGTTTGGCGTCATGCTGGGCAAGGATGGCAAACCGTTCAAGACCAGAAGCGGTGGCGTCGTCAAACTGTCGGAACTGCTGGACGAAGCCGAAGAGCGGGCAGCGCGCCTGATTGCCCAGAAAGGGGCTGACCTCACCGAAGAGCAGAAGGTAGAAGTCATCAAGGCCGTGGCCATGGGCGCGGTGAAATATTCCGACCTGTCCAAGAACCGGACCAGCGACTACATCTTTGACTGGGACAACATGCTGTCTTTCGAAGGCAACACAGCTCCCTACATGATGTATGCCTACACCCGGATTCGCAGCATCTTCCGCAAGGCGGGTGTCAATGAGTCCGACCTGACCGGCAACATCAGCCTGACTGAAGCCGAAGAGCGTGCACTGGCACTGAAGGTCATGCAGTTCAGCGAAACCATCGACACCGTCGTTCGTGAAGGCATGCCACACTTTATGTGTGCCTACCTGTACGATCTGGCAGGCGCGTTCATGAAATTCTATGAAGCCTGCCCGGTTAACAAGGCGGGTGTCGAAGAAGATGTACGGAACAGCCGACTACTGCTGTGTGCACTAACAGCCCGTGTTCTGAAACTGGGTCTGGGACTGCTGGGTATCAATACTGTCGAACAGATGTAACCTGTAACAATAAACAACGGCAGCTTTCGCTGCCGTTGTTTATTTACAGATCCGCATTTGCCTGCCGCTGTGACTCCATCAGCGCCTCATAGTCGCCCGTCAACTCATTCATTTTTCGCAGAATGGATTCCGTCGTCACCGAAATCACCGTCGGGACATAACGCCCTTCCTTCTCACCTTTGAATCCAGCCTTGGAAAACTGCCACTGCGCCTGCACCTTGGTCAGTTTCTTCTGGATCATGGCACTGTTTTCCGGTGCTGCACGAAGAAACTGCAGCGATTCATCGAAAAGTGTAATCGAATCGTGCAATTCCCCGTGAATCTCCTCAGCATCCACTCCCCAGGCCATCGCCATGTAGCGGGCCGCAATGCGCTGGGACAACATTCGCTGCCGACCGGAGACATTGACCAGTTTTGCGTTATTGCCACCAGCATGCTGCTCAATCAACGTCACTACATCATTCGACAATGTCAGGAGTTCATTGCTTTTTCTCAAGACCCAGATTGCATCCTGCCTATCAGGCGTCGCCAGTGCCTGTACCCGATACTGCTGCCAGACCTCCTCTACCCGAGCCAGCCTATCACGGATTTTCTGTGTCGGCGCATAATCAGACAACTCAAGAAACTGTTGCTCAAACAGGGCAATACTGGCATCCAGCTGTTTCTGCGCCACCTCAGTGTTTACACCGGCTCCCAGCATCAGGTAATTCTTCACGATCCGCTGTGACAACATCCGCTGCCGCCCCGATTTGTTCACTGCCTCAGCATCCGTCAACACCGCCTCAACCGGCAATGATGTCGCCAGCAGCATAATCAAAAACAATGCAGGTAATCGGCCCATCAACATATCCTTCCCCTATACAATTCCTGTCGCATACTCGCAATGCCTAAGCAACATGTACGCCACATAAATAATCAGTCAAAGAAAGGCTGTTACGTTTTATCAAACAAAAATTGGCTCAAAACGGGTCAACAAAGCACGCGCCATGCACCGATTTGATGCACAAAACATACAAAAATGGTGAGACAAAGGGGACAGGGGATTGGATATTCGTAATAAGCAAAAGGCGATAAAAGCGTCGGGAGCCTGCACTATACACGTCGACTCCCGAAATAAAATCTTTAAACGTCCAACATAAACGTTACCGGTCCATCATTGAGCAAGCTGACTTTCATATCCGCACCAAAAACGCCGGTAGCAACATCAGGGTGCCGCAGCTGGGCCTGCTTAACGAAATATTCATATAACGCATTCCCTTTCTCCGGTGTTGCCCCGGAACTGAAACTGGGTCGCAACCCTTTGCAGGTATCGGCAACCAAGGTGAACTGGGAGACAACCAGAAGCCCGCCGCCGGTATCCGCCAAGCTCAGATTCATCTTGCCATTGTCGTCGGAAAAGACCCGGTAACGCAGAACACGATCCAGTAACTTGTCCGCTTTCTGTTCATCGTCGTCTTTTTCCACCCCTAACAGCAGCAGCAATCCTGCATCAATCGCTCCCACTGTTTCACCCGCCACAACCACATTTGCGTGGCTGACACGCTGAATCAACCCTTTCATAACTGCCTTATATCAAGAGGTTTTATCCAGACCAAACTCTTTGCCGAATCGTTTGCCCATTTCATCGGTCGCCCTGACCAATGCATCACGAATGCCGGCTTCCTTGGCCGAGTGTCCGGCATCCCGCACAATGTGGAGCTCGGCTTCCAGCCAATGTTGCTGCAATGTCTGCGCATTCTCGAGCGGGCATACCATATCGTAACGGCCGTGGACAATAATCCCGGGAATACTGGAAATAGCCTGACACTGTTCAAGAATTTCGTTTTCCTGAATGAACGCCTTATTGATCATATAGTGGGAAGCGATACGGGCCATGGCCAGAGCGCGATGCGGATCTGAAAAACCATCCAGCACTTCCTGACTGGGACGCAGTGTTGCACAATGCCCTTCCCACAGACACCAGGCCTTGGCAGCTGCCATTCTGGCCAGCTCATCGGTTCCTGTCAGCCGTGCATAGAAAGCGCTCAGCATATCGCCACGCTCCGCTTCAGGAATAGGCTGGGCAAATGTTTGCCAGTAATCGGGGAACACCCGGTTGGCACCATCTCGGTAAAGCCAACTGATATCCCGCTCACGCGCCAGCCAGATACCACGCAACACCATGGCCAATACCTTCTCCGGGTGCTGAATGGCATACAACAGTGCAAGCGTTGATCCCCAGGAACCACCGAACAACATCCACTTATCGACTTTAAGGAATGCACGAATCGCTTCCATGTCTTCCAGCAAATTCGCCGTAGTATTGTTTTCCAGTTCGCCGTAGGGGCGGGAACGACCGCAGCCGCGTTGATCAAACGCAATGATGCGGTACAGGTTGGGATCAAAAAAACGTCGGGTATGTTTATCACAGGAACCGCCCGGGCCTCCATGCAGGTAGAGCACCGGAATCCCCTCCGGATTACCACTCTCTTCAAGATACAGTTCATGATGGCCGGAAACCGGCAGGATATGACGGGCGTAGGGTTTTATGGCCGGGTAAAGCGTCAGCATCGGATATCCTTTGTCATGACACAGGCAACTGTCAGCTCACTGAACAATGATCATAACAGCCAGATTAAAAGTACCAGTGTCTAACATTAACCCTATTCAGAGTGGGAATAAAGCCAACAGAAACACGGCTTTTACGCCATGACAGACTACCAGAAGTGCGCACACTCGCTGCCAGTCTGTAAAGACATCCTGTCGTGGCCACACACTTAATCCGTGTGTGGCCAATCAAACAACTACAGACAGTCGATTCCCTTATTTCTTGGAAGAACGACGACGCTCTACTTCTGTCAGCAGTTTCTTACGCAGACGAATGGATTCCGGTGTTACTTCCACCAGTTCGTCATCATCAATAAATTCCAGCGCCTGTTCCAGCGTGTGGCGAATCGGTGGGGTCAGCATGATGTTTTCATCGGAACCGGAAGCCCGGACGTTGGTCAGCTGCTTGGCCTTGGTCGGGTTTACCGTGAGGTCATTTTCGCGGCTATGCAGACCGATAATCTGGCCTTCATACACCTCAACGTTCGGGTTGATAAACAGGCGACCACGATCCTGCAGGTTCCACAGCGCGTAACCCAGTGCCTTACCCTTAACCATGGACACCAGAACACCGTTCTTGCGGTGTGCCACCCTGCCATCTTTGACCGGGCCATAGTGGTCAAAGATATGAGTCAGGATGCCACTACCGGAAGTCATGGTCATGAACTGGGAACGGAAACCGATCAGGCCACGGGCCGGCATGATGAAATCCATGCGGGTACGACCCTTGCCATCCGGCACCATGTTTTTCAGTTCCGCTTTACGCAGACCCATTTCTTCCATGATGGAGCCCTGGTGCTGATCTTCCACATCAATGACGACCTGCTCGAACGGCTCATGGGCAACGCCGTCAATTTGCCTGATGACGACTTCTGGACGGGAGACGCCCAGCTCATAGCCTTCACGACGCATGGTCTCAATCAATACGGACAGGTGCAGCTCGCCTCGACCAGAAACGATGAATTTGTCGGCATCATCGCCCTGCTCAACGCGCAACGCCACGTTGTGCAGCAGTTCACGCTCCAGGCGATCCTTGATGTTCCGGGATGTGACAAACTTGCCTTCCTGACCCGCAAACGGTGAATCATTGACCTGGAAGGTCATGCTGACAGTGGGCTCATCCACGGTCAGTGGCTTCATCTGCTCTGGGTGATCCGGATCACACAGGGTGTCAGAGATATTCAGGTTATCGATACCGGTGATACAGATAATGTCACCCGCTCGCGCCTGCTCAACATCAACACGCTCAAGGCCCAGATGGCCCATCACTTTCAGAATACGGGCATTACGCGCCTTGCCGTCACGCTCAATCAGACGTACCGGGGTATTGGTACCGACAACGCCGCGGCTGACCCGACCGATACCGATAACGCCAACGTAGCTGTTGTAATCCAGGGCGCTGATCTGCATCTGGAAAGGACCGTCACGGTTAACATCCGGCGCCGGCACCTTATCCACGATCATCTCGAACAGAGGTGTCATGTCCTCAGACATTTCATCTGGATCGTGACCTGCAACGCCATTCAGGGCGGATGCATAGATAACCGGGAAATCCAGCTGTTCATCGGTCGCACCCAGGCGGTCAAACAGATCGAAAACCTGGTCAATAACCCAATCCGGACGCGCGCCGGGACGGTCCACCTTGTTCACGACGACAATGGGGCTCAGGCCCTGTTCAAAGGCCTTCTGGGTCACAAATCGGGTCTGTGGCATGGGACCATCTACGGCATCCACCAGCAACAGGACGGAATCCACCATGGACAGCACACGCTCAACCTCACCACCGAAATCGGCGTGTCCAGGTGTGTCAACGATATTGATGTGGTAATCCTGCCAGTTGATCGCGGTGTTCTTGGCCAGGATGGTGATGCCGCGCTCCCGTTCCTGGTCATTGGAATCCATGATGCGCTCAGCATCCTGATCCTTCCGGCCCAGGGTGCCGGACTGCTGCAGCAGTTTGTCGACCAGCGTTGTCTTGCCGTGGTCAACGTGCGCGATAATCGCGATATTTCTCAGTTTCTCAATCACAATGATGCCTCAAGCTCTCAAAAAATAGTCTGTTTTGTTATATCTGACCGGTTAATCACCTGCTCTTCGATCAGACGTGCAGCACTTTCCCTAGCGCCGCCTGAAAATCATCCGATCGGCCGGAGGCCTCACAATAAGCCTCAATCAGCCGTTTTCTCAGGGTAGAATTCAACAACCCCATATCGACCTTGGAACGCGCCAGATGGTGAAAGTTGCGTAATGCACGCCGTGGCCCCAATGACAACCGGCCACAACTCATATCTGCGATATCAATCAGCCCTAACCCCCGATCGGGGGTCAGCAGCACATTCCCCAGATGCAGGGAACGAAAGTAAACGCCTTTTTCATGCAGTCGGGCAATGAACTGCCCCAACTGCCGCATCAATCCCGACGAATCACCCGTCGCATCTTTCAGCACTTTACGCAGTGTTTCCCCTGCCAGCGGCTGGTAATGCACCGCCGTTCGCCGGACGGAAGGGATGCGATAATTATCGATAATCGTGACAGAGGGAATCCCCCTTTCGGCAAGCAACCCGGCATTAAGGGTAAATCGCGTCGAATAGGGAAAGACCAATGCCGATGACAGCAACCGCTTCCGCCGGAACAATTTCAGGAATGAACCGTCGTTCAACAGCAGTACCTTATCGCCAAATCCATCCGCTTCAATGACGCGGGCGCCATCCCTGAGGGTGGAGTACTCCTGTTCTGTCAGCGTGCGCATGCAATTTCCGGGTTCTGTATCGATCAGTTTCTGGCCATAACTATGACCCCAAGGGGCGGCAATTCTATTAGACTGGCACCACCTTGGAAAGATTATGTTAATATTGCGCGATTATGCTGCCCGAATTCTGTATCGGGCTCACTGTAAAAACCTCCATGTTTTTCCGTTTGCAGACCATGACAAGGCCTGCAACAACCGAAAAAAGGTCACGATGTATGACAGACCCAATCCGAAATGATCAGGGGGGCCTCCGGGTTTACCTGCGTCTGCTCGGTTATGTTCGCCCCTACTGGCATGTTTTTGCCCTGAGCATACTCGGCTATATGATGTTTGCCGCCAGCCAGCCCATGTTCCCGAAACTGGTGGACTATTTCATCCGGGCGCTGGATGTGAATGATCACAACCCGGTCATCTTGCCCCTGCTGGGCAGTTTTGACAAAAGCGCTCTGGTCTGGTTTGTTCCCATTGGCGTGTTGTTTATCGGAATTTTCCGCGGGATCGGCTCATTCCTCGGCAGTTATTTCCTGGCCAAGGTGTCCCTGGGTGTGGTCAATGACCTGAGGATATCCCTTTTCAACCGTCTGGTGCTGTTACCCAACACCTATTTTGACAACAACAATTCCGGCCACCTGATTTCCCGGATCATCTATAACGTCAACATGGTCACCGGTGCTGCGACCGATGCCATCAAGGTCGTCTTCCGCGAGGGTATGACCGTCATCGCGCTGCTGGGCTTCCTGTTCTGGACCAACTGGCGCCTGACCATGGTCTTTGTGGCCGTTGCGCCCATCATCGCGATCGTTGTCGGTCTCACCGGGAAGAAATTCCGCAAGCTGAGCAAAAAACTCCAGACTTCTATGGGGGATGTCACTCATATCGCGTCTGAAACCATCAGCGGTTACCGCGTCGTTCGCGGCTTTGGCGGCGAAACCTACGAACAGCAACGCTTTAGAAATGCCAGCTATCGCAATACTAATCAGGGTTTGAAACTGGTGAAGGTGTCAGCTATCCACACCCCCACCCTGCAGTTCCTGGTTCTGTCCGCATTATCGATTCTCATGTACATCATCCTGTACATGAAAAGCTCCGGCGCAATTACGACGTCATTCAGCGAGCTGGTTGCCTTCATTACCGCTGCCGGTCTGCTACCCAAACCTATTCGTCAGCTTAGTGAAGTAAACGCCAATATCCAGAAAGGTATTGCCGCCGCCCAGAGCATCTTCGAACAGGTAGATGAACCCACCGAACCGGATACGGGCACATTCACAACAGACCGTGTTGAAGGCCGCATTGAATTCCGGAACCTTGGTTTTACCTACCCGGCAGCGGATCGCCCTGCATTAACCAATCTTAATCTCACCATTGAACCGGGACAGACCGTCGCCCTCGTTGGCCGCTCCGGTAGCGGCAAGACGACCCTGGCCAATCTTCTGCCCCGTTTCTATGGGCATACCGAAGGCGATATCCTGCTGGACGGCCGCCCACTGGGCGAATACACCCTGCGCAACCTGCGCAGCCATATCGCGCTGGTGACTCAGCATGTGACGCTGTTTAACGACACCATTGCTCGCAACATCGCCTACGGCGATCTGCAGGATATGGACGAGGAAGATATTCGTCTGGCGGCCAAAGCAGCCTACGCCATGGAGTTTGTCGATAACCTGCCGGAAGGGCTGCATACCCTGGTGGGTGAAAACGGCGTACTGCTCTCTGGCGGCCAGCGCCAGCGGCTGGCGATTGCCCGGGCCATCCTGAAAGATGCGCCGGTACTGATTCTGGACGAAGCCACATCCGCCCTGGACACCGAATCTGAGCGTCACATCCAGGCCGCCCTGGATGAAGTGATGAAGGGCCGTACCACCTTGGTCATCGCCCACCGCCTTTCCACCATCGAGAATGCCGACGTCATCTTGGTCATGGATAAGGGGCAGATTGTGGAAAGTGGCAACCATTCCGAGCTGCTGGCCAAAGACGGCGCCTACGCCCGACTCTATCGCATGCAGTTCCGTGAACAGGCGGAAAAAACACTGGACAACGAACCCGTCACCCTGGTTGAAGCCTGAAATAAGCCGCAACTATTGACTGGAAATGACAGACAGGAAACCCCGGATACCCATGAAACCAAGCTTGCCCCGCTTTGACAAAGCCCGCGTCGTGGTGGTCGGCGATGTCATGCTGGACCGTTACTGGCAGGGTCCCACCCGTAGAATATCCCCCGAGGCGCCGGTTCCGGTCGTCCGGGTCAACGGCAGTGATGACCGCCCCGGCGGCGCCGGCAACGTCGCACTGAATGTCACCTCGCTGGGCGCCCCCGCCTGGCTGCTGGGCATCACCGGCGATGATGAAGCCGCTGACGCCCTGACCACCCGGCTGGAAGCAGCCGGCGTCTACTGTGACTTCGTACGCCTGAAAGATGCACCCACCATCACCAAGCTACGGGTCATCAGCCAGCATCAGCAGCTGATTCGTCTGGACTTTGAGGAAGCGTTTACCGGTATCGATGTGGATACCATCCCTGATCGCCTCTCGGCGCTCCTGGATAATGCCGATGCCCTGATTGTTTCGGATTATGGCAAGGGCACCCTGAAAGATATTCAGGAACTGATCCGGCTGGCACGGAAACGCAATATTCCCGTACTGGCAGACCCCAAGGGACAGGATTTCACCCGCTACCGTGGCGCCACCGTCATCACCCCGAACCTGCATGAGTTCGAGGCGATTGTCGGCAGCTGCTCCACCGAAGAAGAGCTGGTCGCCAAAGGCCAGGCGTTGCGCGAAGAACTGATGCTCGACGCCCTGCTGATTACCCGCGGCGAACATGGCATGACCCTGCTACGTGCGGACGAAAAAGAATTGCATCTGCCGGCCCGCGCCCGTGAAGTGTTTGATGTCACCGGCGCTGGCGATACGGTCATCGCCACCCTGGCAGCCGCACTGGCCAGTGGTGAACCGCTGCCTCGTGCCGCCGCACTGGCCAACATTGCCGCCGGTATTGTGGTGGCCAAGCTTGGCACTGCCACCGTCAGCCTGCCGGAGCTACGCCGTGCCGTAAATGCCATCCAGGGCTCTGAACGGGGTGCCATGACGCGTGAGCAGCTGTTGATCGCGGTTGAAGATGCCCGTGCCCATGGCGAGAAAATCGTCTTTACCAACGGTTGTTTCGACATTATTCACGCCGGGCATGTCGGCTACCTGGAGCAGGCCCGTAAGCTGGGTGACCGGCTGGTACTGGCCATCAACGGCGATGAGTCTGTCACTCGACTGAAAGGCGAAGGTCGCCCGATCAACCCTGTTGAGCGACGCATGGCGGTACTGGCAGGTCTGGAAGCCGTCGATTGGGTAGTTTCCTTCAACGAAGACACACCGGAATCCCTGCTGGAACAGCTGAAACCGGATGTACTGGTGAAAGGCGGCGATTACGGTATCAACGAAGTCGTAGGCGCAGACATTGTCACCGCCTACGGTGGCGAAGTCGCCGTGCTGGATTTTCTGGAAAACTGCTCAACAACAGCAATTGTTCAAAAAATCCGCAAGGAAAATGAGCAAGAGCCTGCCTGATAAGCCCCATAATGGGTCGGTGATTCTCATCGACCCATTATGCAATTACCGTTCTGCCGTCAGATTGAGCTTTCCACCATATTGATGGGTGACAAAAAGCCGATTTTTCCTGGGCGCGAAAAACTCAGAAAAACGATAGCCACTCCCATCAAACCGGGTAAGTTTTCCATCAATCAATTGAAAATAGCCCTGCAGCCTTTCACCCTGACACTGCACGAGAATAAAACGCCGCTCTGGCCTTAACCGGCTGACAAGAAAACCATCTTCTTTCTCATCTTCCACATAAAAACCCTGTTCAGGCCATGCTTCCAGTGCAACCGTCAGACTGTAAACTAACTGAACGCTATTTGTAGGACAGTGAACATAGAGGTGAACAGGCAATGTCACTGACTGACCATTAATAGAAACGGTCTCTCCCTGCTGACCTGCCAGCCAGCCGGAGGGATGGAGTTCCATAACCCCTGACTGCTGGGGTAATTCATAAGGATTACCCACAGGCTGGGTGTCAAAATAAAAAGGGAAATACCCAGCCCCCTGCTTGAACAAAACTTCTTCTGAAATTTCCCGCAGCACGGTATCGAACGGATTATCCAACTCCGCAGTTTCGACATACCCCGACACGAGCTTTAAAACCCTTCCCGCATCGCCGCGATCCTGCTCAACCAATACCAGGTACTCGTTATCACAGACCTGTATTTTCAACAGAACCGAAACACCGACATTCGCCAGGGATATTTCATTGCTATCAGGAAAGGCGGGAGACACAGTACGGCTGGAGCGGATGGCTGCCATTTCACTGAATGTCAGCGGATCGCCAAACGGCAGCAGGTCATAACCATCCGCAGTACGCACCAGTTTCACCTGGCGCGTTGAAAATGCAGTTGCGGCTTCCCTGCGCAGAATAATTCCTTCACTCATGCAGCATGCTTCTCCACCGCCTGCAGCACGGCATGCACATTATGACGAAGATGGTCTGGATTAATCGTTCCCAGCACCGCTGCAGAAACGCCAGCATGGGAGAACACAAAATCCATGCAGGTCTGTACCGGATCATCACCATCGCTACAGAGATGGCCGCTGGCCAGTGCTTTCTTCACCAGGATAGCCTTACCATGATCCCGGGCATAATCCAGCACGGCACGCTCGCCCTGCTCGTTGAGGTTCCAGGTCACCATGGCACAGTCAGACTGTTCCAACGCAAGGATGCCGCCTTCCACGGTCTTGGTCGACATACCAGACGCTCGCACCAACCCTTCACGCTTCAACTCCGCCAGCACGTCCAGGCAGCCATAACGGCGGATAATATCCACATCGTCGCCACTGGAATGCACTAACACCATATCCAGATAATCAGTCCCCAACCGCTTCAGGCTGCGCTCGATGCTGAAACGAAGATGCTCCGGCGTGAAATCGAAACGGGATTCACCATTCTCGAACTCTTCACCCACCTTGGTGCAGATCACCCATGAAGCACGGTCGTCGGCAATCAGATGCCCCAGCCGCTCTTCACTCGAACCGTAAGCCGGTGCAGTATCCAGCAAGTTGATACCGAGCTCCCTGGCCTGTGCCAGAAGACTTGCCGCTTCACGGTCATCAGGAATCCTGAAAGCCTCAGGGTATTTGACCTGCTGATCACGCCCCAGCTTGACCGTACCAAAACCCACCGGTGAAATCGTCACACCGGTGTCGGCCACGGGTTTTCTCAGGTGCTCAATCAAAATAACCACTCCAGAAGGGGCCGGTGACAGTCGGCCGGGGGAGCGATTCAGGCAGCCCGAACGCTTCATTACCTGAAGGTTCAATGTCAGCCCCCTGCAGTTCCTTAACCACCTCATCGCTGAGATTCGGTGCCAGCGCCAGCTTGGTGGGCCAGGTAATCAGACCATTACCGACGGCTTTGCAATAGGCGGCATCCGGTCTCAATAGTTTACTTTGCTTAGGCTCCGCCCGGTTCACCCGCAGGGTTGCCCATTGGGCATCCGAGAAATCAACCCAGGGCAGGAGCTTCTCCACTTCTTTTTTCGCGCGGACAATCTGCTCGTCACTGTCACGCTTAACACCGGACTCCGCAATATCGCCTCCCATGTACCAGACCCACTGGTCATCATCCGTAGGATGACTGGTTACGGTCAGGCGCGGCACGATATCGGTGCTGATGCAGTGAGCATAGAGTGGATAGGGGTGTTTATGCTTCATCATCACCATATGCAACGGACGCAGCTGCATTTCAGGTGATGTGACACCCCAGCGCTGGAGAATATCCCCCGTGCCTTCACCGGCCGTGAGGACAAAGCGCCGGGCACGGATTTCATAGGTTTCACCACCGGCAGTGCATTCAATGGCGGTGATATCACCGTTCTCACCAAAGCGAATCACGCTGTCCTGATCCCAGTCCACCTTCAGCGTGCGATCTTCCAGACCCGCGATCAGTTCACTGACCACCGTTTCAATATCCAGCACACTTTCATTTAGTTTGTAGAGTTTCCCCTTGAAACCCGGGTCAGCGAACACCTTGGGAACCTCATCACGCTTGACCGGGTCAACCCGTCCACGTAACGCCTTGCTGGCAAAGAAGGTAGCCATTCGTGAGCCGAAACCACCAGGCGTCCACATATACTGGTGATCAGACAGGATGCGCACACGGGTCAGATCGATTTCGCCTTCGCCATCCAGGCAGGCGCGCCAGCGGGCTGGCATGCCGGCGATACACTCTGAGGCCTCGGTCAGATTACCCGACAGTGCATACTTGATACCGCCGTGGATGATCCCCTGTGATTTGATACTCTGGCCACCACCAAGCGTGGCGTTTTCCAGGAGAAGGGCCTTGTAGCCCATGTCGTTGAGGCGCCGGAACAGCCATAAACCAGCAATTCCGCCACCGATAATAGTTACATCAGTGTCGATGACGTGGGACATGATACTCATCAATTCAGGTTAGTTCGGGGGAGTATAAGCCTTCCCGCCAGCATGGGTCTATTGAGACAACCCGGCTAACACCGGCGGCATCCAAGAAACCCATGGCAGAAGCACTGACAAATCACGATAATGGCTCATTTGCTGACAAACCGGTGACAAGCCGCAATGCCTCGACTGATTTATACCCTGGTTTATTATCTGTTATTGCCACTGATTATCCTTCGCCTGCTTTACCGGGCCTGGAAGGCTCCAGCCTATGCCCGCCGCTGGAATGAACGGTTTGGTTTTTTCAAGGCATCTAACCCGCCGATGAAAAGTATCTGGGTGCATTCAGTCTCTGTCGGAGAAACCATTGCCGCCACCCCCTTAGTTAATGCCCTGAAAACCCGTTATCCCGATCATAGGATTGTCGTTACCACCATGACACCGACGGGATCAGACAGGGTCAGAGCGATCCATGGCGACAGTGTTTTTCATGTCTATGTCCCTTATGATCTGCCCGGCGCGGTAAACCGGTTTCTGGACCGAATCACCCCGGAACTGGCCATCATCATGGAAACGGAACTCTGGCCCAATACGATTGCCGCCTGCCATAAACGGCATATTCCTACCCTCCTGACTAACGCTCGCCTGTCAGAGCGTTCAGCACGAGGTTATGCCAAGCTTGGGCCTTTGACCCGTGGCATGCTTCAGCAATTAAGCTTTATTGCCGCACAGGCAAAAGATGACGCTGAACGCTTCATCCAGCTGGGCCATCCCCGTTGCCAGACAATGGTGACCGGCACGCTGAAGTATGATCTGAATGTAGAAAAGACACTGAGTGACAAGGCAAAGGTGCTTCGCGCGCACTGGTTGAGCGAACGTCTGGCATCAACAAAGATTCTTATTGCTGCCAGCACCCATAAAGGCGAAGAGGAACAGATCCTTTCAGCGTTCGAGAAGGTTCGAGGACAGCACAAGGACACCCTGCTGCTTCTGGTACCCCGCCATCCCGAACGTTTTAACGACGTTCATGCATTGATCACCAGCCAGAATCTGTCAGTAGCTCGTCGAAGCAGTAATGAACCAGTGACCGAATCAACCGATGTCATCCTGGGGGACACCATGGGCGAAATGATGCTGCTGTTCAGCGCTTCTGATATCAGCTTTATTGGAGGTAGTCTGGTACCTGTAGGTGGTCACAACCTGCTGGAACCTGCGGCCGTTGGCTTGCCGGTCATCAGTGGCCCTCACCTGTTCAACTTCGCGGATGTCGCCACTACCCTGAAAGCGGCCAATGCACTTTCTGTGGTCAATAATCAGGAAGAACTGGCTGATCGGATGATCACGCTGCTAGACGATGAAGCCCTAAGAAAAAGCACTGGACAGGCAGGACAGCGGGTCGTCGAGCAAAACCGTGGTGCCCTGGAAAAGCAGCTGACACTGGCGGCAAGCCTTATGCACTAACACCCTCCTCCCTCGGCGATGAGTTCTCTCATCGCCCGCTTCATCAAACTGTCACATTTACCTGCCAAGGTAGCCTCCGCTCGCCATATAACCGATTAAAACACTTACTCAACAGTTTTTATGCAACATGGCTTATTTACGACTATGTTCCATCGCAACAACGCATTCTCTTGCTGAAAAAAACTGTGCATTGATGCTTTCAAAATCAAATCGTAAACATATTCCGGTTCAGATGGTGCTGATGGTTTTATCCTTCACATTCTCCACTGTCGGCACTGCTTCCACACTGCGCATCTATGGAGCATTGACAACCTATGGTGAATACCTGCAATCCCTTGAGGGCAAGGCATTACCAGTACGCTCTACACACAAAAGTCTCATCTACCTGAATGCTGCCGATCCACTCTCAAAAAATGAACAATTAGACATTGAAGACATGCTAATAGACGGACATACACTGGTGATTGATGGTACCGAGAGCGATTCGGAAGCCCTGCAGTCGATCAGTGCATTACTCGGTGGCGTAGGCTTGGGTGGACAAATCATTATGATCCACAAGCCCAAGGGGGAGTCGCCACAATATAAGCAGATCAGTGCCCCTGAATCAGACTACACAACCAAAAACTGGCTACAGACCATAATAAATCTTGCACAAGAAACCCTGGCATTAGAGGGGCAATGGATTCATCCTCCTGTACAAATGCGCGCACAACCGAATACCTATAAGCCTCCGGAAACAACGCTCCATATTGAAATTCGCCAGATCAACCTTTCGTGCCTTGTTGGCAATCAACTAGAGGAAAGCCTGTCATCCCCTGCGTATTGGACAGGAGGATTGATCGATGCCTGTAACCATGAGGCCAGTTTCTCGATGAATTACACGCTGGATTTTATTCGATCCACTGGCTCCATTGAACAATCAACAGAAGACGCCAAATATATACGCTTCACTGTCAACCCCGCCAATTATGGAGGGGCAGGCTGGCATCTGGTTGATAAACCAACACACCGGCATACATGGTTTCAATCATGGACTAACAGAACAACATGGTTTGGGCCGATAGCAGACAACTACATGATTGCCATATATGCCCACGACAATGAAGTACGCCTCTATCAGAGCACTCCTGCCAACACCCCAAAACACTCAAAGATAAAAGCAAAAACAACAATAAAAGTCGGTGTTCCCATCAGGTGGGGGTTCTCCCCTCAAAGGCCACAGAGACCACAACCACAAAATGATGCTCCCGAGATACAGGAAGAGCATCCAAATATTGATGACCCTGAAGAAGGTGCCGCACCAAACCAAGCGGCCGATCTACCGTCTTACGATCTAGATGATGATTCTGACATCTCTGAAGAGGACGAAGAGGCAGTACAAGCATTACGCCCCATAGCTGATGTTGACCCCTTCAGATCCATCAAAGGAAAAAATACCGATGTCAGCCAAAAATCGTCTGACATCAATAAACGCTTGCGCTCTGCATCGGTCATTCCTGCCGCTTCCTATTTCAGTTCAAGGTCTGTTACTTACCATAACGAAGAATATCTCATCTACAATCTCTCAACCGTAACGCCTACCGATTCTGCCAAGTGGGTGTGGACCCGTGATTTTGACCAATACAGCAAAAGCTGGCGCACCCATGAACTTTGCGAATTATATTGCCAGGACTGGTTTTTTGCGGATGATGCCTTTTCGGCCTCGGCATATGGTCACTTCACACCGGGCTTTTCTGCCACATTCATGGTGTCTGGGAACAAAACAGATCATTCCTCCTTTACGCTCCAGAGTGCAGTAACACCTGTTGCGCTTGGAGGACATATTCATTACAAAGGCCTGTTCCAAGGATACTCTGTTTGGGATCAGAAAGGTTCTCCCCATACAATAAATCAGACATTGACAATTAACTGGAATGCCCGCGTCTTTGACCAGCAACCAGCCTTTAGCATTGAGGCGGCAGCCGAAAACAGCCGTAATGGGAAATGCCTAAATGTTATTGAAAATAACACCAACAACAAAGGATTAATTAATGTCCACAGTTGCCGGTACGGTAACAATCAACTTTGGACAATTGATCAACAGAAACACATCCGCTCTCTCATTTCTCAAAATCGCTGTCTTACTAGCGAAGATGATAACTCTATCACTATCCGCCCATGCACCCATCATATGCAGCAACTTTGGGATTGGCGTGGAACAACAATCATTAACCAGAAGCATGGTTACCTTTCTCTCACCACCTCAAACAAAGTCACAACTAACCAAGATCAAAACAAACGGACAGAATGGAAGATTTTTTATCAAAAACCAACCATTACAGAGGCTGTCCACATTAAAAACTAAAAATAACCTTATTGTTATTAAATCTATTTCCATAACACGAAACTATTCAAACAAAAAAAGCACCAAGTTCATACAGTCATTAATACAACATCAATAAGATTCGTTTTTATTTATTCGTATTTAATGCAGCCATACAACGAATACTACCGATGATGTTAGAAATTAAGACTAACCATACAGCATTCATCAAATCCATTACAGGAGTATTATGATGGCAGAATCTATTAGAGCTAAAATGGAATCTCCGGCCTTACCACGACGAGAGGAGGTTGATAGAGGCAGACCCAGAATTAGGGCTGTTAGAGGTATCGTACAAAATATAATTCACCGAAGTAAGAGTAAAGAGCATCTTTTTGGACCAAGAGATAAACCACATTCAAGAAGATCCTCTGTTACATCACTTGATTCAGCGAAATCAGCAACATTGACGCTATCAGAATCAGACAGAAAGAAACAACAGATACGTGAGACATATAAACAAAAAAAACCTAACAAAGCACATAAACATGCTCAAACGTTTGTTGATCAATGCAAGCAAGAAACGCTATCTGCCACCCGAGAAAAAGTTAAGATACTTGTTCAGAAAACACCGCTAGGCATGGACTATTTACACGACAAAAATAGTAAAGGGCAAACACACTTCCATATTGTCTGCCAACAGCTTGCTAAACTGCCTCTAGCGAGAGATGTTACTACTTCCAGACAACTAAAAGAATATGCCAATTTGCTAACCGCACTCATAGAAGAAGGTGCAGATATTACTACCGTAGATGATTATAGTCGTCATGCCCTATATTACATATTCAAAAGCCCCAATTTCACAACAACAACAGTAAAAGAAATCGCTGCCACCGTCATACAGAAAGATATCGAACACCTCGGAAGTGACAATAACGACAACCACGAAAGAACGCTTATAATGCAAATCATCGATGACGATAACGAGGAAGCATTTCACTTTATGCTTAAAAATGGGGTTAACGCTTGCAAGCCTAATATTAATGGAACCCCTCCCATTGCACATACAATACGGGAAAAAAAAACCACACTACGCATTACACTTAATTGCGCATGGCATTTCCCCCAACACTGTTGACCAACAACAACAACAACAACCAATCTTATGGCAGGCTACCGCACAGGAGCTTGATGAGGTTGTTACAAAACTGATAGAAATGAATGCAAACCTTAATCTCACGGATGAAACTCATCAGTTAACCGCCTTGATGCTTGCCTGTAAAAAAGGATTTATTAATCTGGCACTCACTCTGATAGATGCCAATGCAGACATAAATATAACCAATAGCAGGAATGAAAATGCACTCATGATGATTCTAAGTGACGCAGTTCGCGCTGTCAGGAACATGCCCGTCATAAGAGAATTAGTAGAAAAAAGGGCGCATATCAACACTGTTTCAGACTCAGGTGAATCACCGTTAAGCTTATCATTAAAAATAGAAGATGTTTGGGCACGTCATGAAATAATCATGTTGATGATTGATCATAGGCTTGAAGTTCAACGGACCAGTGAGGAAAAACAATCTGACCAAGAGGCATTAGTTGATGCCATTGATAAAACACAACCAATGGATGTAGAAGTGTTCCTTTGCCTCGGAGCCAATGCCAATGGCCTCACTCCCGATGGAGAATCTCTGATTTACCATTCGATGAAAATCGCCCTGCCTACCGAAAAAGTCAAAGACGAAGTAACAGAGGAACATCCGGATGCCGATAGACGACCTAAAATATATCGTAAACAGCAAGATCCTGAACGCTACCATGAGGTGACAACGCACCTTCTTGCCCACGGCGCTAATGTGGACAAATCAGCATTAGACTTAGCCTTGAATGCACAAGATCCGTCTTTCCTATTGGACTGTATTACGGAAGGCCATAGCACGGAATGGAATCAAGTCAGCGCAGGCCAAAGCTGCTCCCCTCTTAGCTTTGCCCTGGAATGCATCATAGAGAAAACATGCACTATTGAGGTTGTGCAAAAACTCATCAATGAAGGCGCGGATTTCAATCAGCCTCTGGGGAGAACTAAATCGACGGTCTTAATGATGGCTGCTGAATATCCCTGCCTGAAAGTCGTGGAATACTGCTGTGACAGTGGCAACCAGAGAGAGCCTGTTTACCTTGACACGAGAGATGCTGCTGGTAATACAGCAGTTATGAGAGCCGCTATTAGCCCACATGATTGTTCAGAAGTGATAGCCACTCTCAGCGAAAACGGCGCAGACGTTAACATGACAAACCATCTCGGTGAAAGCCCGCTCTTCCTTGCAGTCAAACAACGTCATTACAGCACAGTGCTCACATTGCTTAATGATAAAAGAGTTCATTTTCGCTCGACCTATGAAACCATTACAAAAGACGGTGATAGTTTAGCTAAACAGCATGAGGCACTACGTAACAGTAAGAACACCAAGGACAAACGCATTGCAGACTTGCTAAGTGAGAGATATCGTCAGTCATGGGAAAAGCCACAAGTACTCCCTGCAGCTTCATCACAAAACGTATTGCAATTGCAAACAACCATTACCACTATTAAAACAAAATACGAACAACTCATGGCAACCCTAAATATCACAGAGCAAGATCTGATTGATAAAGAAAAACAATACCAGCAAGCATTAAAAGAAAAAAGCTCAAAAGTGGACACACTACAAATAGAAGTTGAGCGCCTATCAGCAGAGAAAGAATCTGCCACACTTGATTTGCAGGATGCCCATTCACAGATTGGGCAACTCGAAGAGCTGGCAAATCAATTATTTGCTGAAAAAGAAAAGGCACAGACTAAAGAAAGAAAAAATGTGACAGATTCTTCTGTAGAAACAGAGTCTCCCAACAAATTCATTGCCGAGCTTCATGAAATAAAAAGAAAGAAAAAAGAAGAAAGTAACAAAATAGCAGGAACACTTATCACTAACAGAAAAAATAAAACATTAACGGATACTGAGATAGAAAACCTTAAAGAACGACATAAAACACTTGAAAAAGAGTTAAAAGCAATTGACAAAAAATTGAGAACATTAAAAAAAGAAACATCCACTAAAGCCTATACGATTGATAATATCAAATGGGCGGCAATCATGGCCAAGCGCTTAGAAGCTAAAACTGAAACACATCGCCCAGTAAGGCAGGTATCACTTGATGAAGCTATGGAAAAACGCTCACTTGCATCATCGAAAACACCAAAAGCAGCTGATAGGCTAGAAACAGAGGCCGGCTTACCAACGGTATTACAAATTCACAAAGCCACAGAATCGGATGCTGCACTACCTTCCAGTACAGCTACAGCGACTCCTCCTAGTACGCTAGCGCATGCAAAAAAAATGCTTCATATACAACACAGCGCTCCAAATATCGCTTGTGATATTCAGCCTACACCGATTTCAACACAACACCTGTCTCGTAGTTACCCTGATATTACGGCAACAGGTATACAATCAGAACGTCCACTGGAACTTTCATCTAGTTACTCTATCGCAGATAACCTGCACATTCTTGCTGACGACTCAGATCCGATTCCAGCACTCTCTCATGCTGTCGTCACCATGGGATTACTTAAGCTAGAAAGACATGATCATTCTGACAGTGAATCGTCCAAATTATCTGAAGCTGCAGCCTTACCAAAAGCAAGCTTTCAAAGAAAATCGATAAGAAAGTTTGCCTATGATGAATCATCACCCTCTCCTACATGTTCTCCAGTAGGTAGCGATGATGAAAGAGATGACAGCACGTCACCTCTCGTATTAGACCCTTTTGAAATCAGAAAAAGTAAGAGTGAAGCAAAACTAGAGGGTATTTCAGAGTCTGAAGAATCAGAATCTGACAGAGAGTAGATAAAATAAAATGCTCATAATGATAAAAAAACCTGCCATAACATCTGGCAGGTTTTTTTATATTTAAGTTTTCCAGTAAAGGTTAACCGGTACAAACCGGCACAGTCATGCCCTCTTCCGGGTTACCGGTCATCCACTCATTCAACGCCTGCAAATCTTCCGGGCTAAGGGTGCCGGCAGTCTGCTTCAACTTCAGGGTGTTGATGATAAAGTCATACCGCGCATTGAAATAATCACGCTGTGCGGAATACAGCACTTGCTGAGCATTCAACACATCGACGATGTTTCGGGTACCGACTTCGTAGCCGCTTTCCGTCGCTTTCAACGCGCTTCGAGCGGAGACGATACCCTGGCAACGGGCTTCAATACGATCCACATCGGTATTCACTGTTCGATACAGGTTACGGGCGTTCGTGGTGGTCTGGCGCAGAGTCAGGTCCACGGTCTGCTGGGATTCTTCCAGACGGTAACCGGACTCACGTACCTTGGAGCTGGTCGCACCACCGGAGAAAATCGGCATGCTCAGTTCCAGGCCATAAACGGTGTTGTTGCTCTTGCCGTTCCAGCCCAGAGTGGCATTGGCGGTAGACGGGTCATTGATATGGCTATAGGTGGCCACAGCGTTCAGCGTCGGCGCATGACCAGACTTACTGACACGCAGCTGCTCTTCGGCCACATTCACGCCCTTACGCGCGGCTTCCAGCGTCAGGTTCTGGGCGATGGCAGTATTCACCCACTCTTGCGCAATAGCAGGAACCGGGGTATTGACTGGCATCCGCTTATCCATCTGGGCAATCGCCGGTACGCCGACATTCGTTATGGTAGTCAGGTTTTCCAGTGCTACTTCCACATCATTGGTACCCTGGATGCGGGTAACGCGGGCCGCGTCATAAGCCGCCTTGGCTTCATACACGTCGGTCTCGGCGATCAGGCCGACTTCAAAGCGCTGGCGGGTCTGGTCCAGCTGTCGCTTAACCGCTTTTTCTTCGGCTTTTGCAGTGGCCAGGTTGTCCTGGGCACGCAGCACGTTGAAGTACGCTTCAGACACCCGCATGATCAGGTTCTGCTGCTCAACGCTGAACTGGATCCGCGCCTGCTCGCTCAGTGCTTCAGCGCGCTCAAAGTTAAACCAGGATTCCAGGTTGAACAACGGCTGACGCAGGGTGGCGGACCAGCCATGGGAATTCCAGTTATTGGTCCGGTCACCGGCTCCACCCACATTGGAAAGGGGGGTAGAAACCAGCTGGGAAGATCGGTTATCTGCCGTATTGGCAGACATGGAAATATTCGGCAGCAATGCTGCACGCCCCTGCGGTACCACTTCCGTGCTGGCTTTCCAGGACGCACGAGCCGCCGCCAGCTGGGCGTCATTCTTTAACGCAAGATCATAAATTTCGAGCAGATCCATGGGCTGCTCTGCCTGAACGGTCATTGCGCATGTCAGCAACGTACCACTCAGGAGGGATAAAAAGCGCTTCGATACCATTACCTGTTTCCTTTACTCTCCACAGGTGCTTTAACCTGCCCAACACGATTTGAACTACGCTTTGTGCTTCAAGCCGGTCAGCGCGTGCATACAGTGATAAAAGCGTGGATGTTAACAGATATGCGCCACAGATATCTGCGGAACCTGTAAAAAATGTTCACATCACTCGGACGGTGGCTATGTAGCTGGCACCATAGGTTGACAACATCGGAAAATATGAATAAACCAGCCTGTTAGATTACTACAAGAACGTAACCACCACCCCGGGATAACTGACATAATGAGTGATCTTCCGCGTTTCCTCAGCGAGTCCGCCCAGGCCGACCAGCAGGCCGTACAACCCTTCCCCAACTCACGGAAAGTGTACCTGACCGGCAGCCGGCCCGATATCCGCGTACCGGTGCGGGAGATCAGCCTGTCAGACACCGTGACGGAATCCGGCAGTGAGAAAAATGACCCGGTGCTGGTTTACGATACTTCCGGGCCCTATACCGACCCGGATGTCGAAATCGATATTCGCAAGGGGCTCGCCCACCTGCGCAAACATTGGATAGAGGAACGGGAAGACACTGAGCAGCTGGCTGCCTTCACATCCGAATACGCCAACCGCAGCCTGCAAGACCCAAGACTGTCACACCTGCAGTTTGGTCTGATACGCACACCACGCCGAGCCCTGCCCGGTCGCAATGTCACCCAACTTCATTACGCCCGTAAGGGTATCATCACGCCGGAGATGGAGTTTGTCGCCATCCGTGAAAACATGAAACAGGAAGCATTGCGGGAACAGGGGCTTCTCGACAGCCAACACCCCGGCCAAGATTTCGGGGCCAGCATTCCTTCCATAATTACGCCAGAATTTGTGCGCGATGAGATTGCCCGTGGTCGTGCCATCATCCCGAACAACATCAATCATCCGGAAAGTGAACCGATGATCATCGGCCGTAACTTCCTCGTGAAAATTAACGCAAATATCGGTAACTCTGCCGTCACCTCTTCCATCGAAGAAGAAGTGGAAAAAATGACCTGGGCTTCCCGCTGGGGCGCGGATAACGTCATGGATTTATCGACAGGGGAAAACATCCATCAAACCCGTGAATGGATACTGCGCAACTCGCCGGTCCCTATTGGCACTGTCCCGATTTATCAGGCGCTGGAAAAAGTGAATGGCGTCGCCGAGGATCTGACGTGGGAGATATTCAGGGATACCCTTATTGAACAGGCCGAACAGGGAGTCGATTACTTTACCATTCATGCCGGTGTCCTGTTGCATTATGTTCCCATGACCGCCAAACGCCTGACCGGCATTGTCTCCCGCGGTGGTGCGATCATGGCCAAATGGTGCCTGGCGCATCATCAGGAAAACTTCCTGTATACCCATTTCGAAGAAATCTGCGAGATCATGAAAGGCTATGATGTCGCCTTTTCTCTGGGGGATGGACTGCGTCCAGGTTCAATTAACGACGCCAATGATGAAGCCCAGTTTGCAGAGCTGGAAACATTGGGTGAGTTAACCAAAATTGCCTGGAAGCATGATGTTCAAACCATGATCGAAGGCCCCGGCCATGTCCCCATGCACATGATCAAGGTCAACATGGAAAAACAGCTGGCAGAGTGTGACGAAGCCCCCTTCTACACACTGGGTCCGCTGACAACCGATATTGCACCGGGTTATGACCATTTCACGTCAGGTATCGGTGCCGCGATGATCGGCTGGTTTGGCTGCGCAATGCTGTGCTATGTCACCCCCAAGGAACATCTGGGCTTGCCGGATAAAGACGATGTCAAAGAAGGCCTGATTACCTACAAGATTGCTGCTCACGCGGCCGACCTCGCAAAAGGTCATCCCGGGGCACAGGTACGCGATGATGCACTGTCCAAGGCCCGGTTCGAATTCCGCTGGGAAGACCAGTTCAACCTGGGGCTGGATCCGGATCGCGCCCGCGCATTCCACGATCAGACCTTGCCGCAGGAAGGTGCCAAGGTCGCGCACTTTTGTTCCATGTGTGGCCCGAAATTCTGTTCCATGAAAATCACCCATGAAGTACGGGACTATGCCGCCCAGAACAATCTTGACGTCAGCAAAGCGCTGGATTCCGGAATGAAGGAGCAAGCGGAAGCCTTCCGAGCCTCAGGCAGCGAGTTGTACAGCAAAGCGTAAAAAACCTTTTTTGCCATTGATTCTGTCAAATTTCCAAAAACTTTTTGAATTTGACAGAATCAAAAACCCCTGTAATTAGCACAGCCGTGTTTTATTTCAATCCAAAAGTGATAGTTTCACCTGACTATACTTGACCTGAAAAAGACATTATTCGTGCAGCGTAAATTGGACAACCAAGGACACAGGAGCGTAATCAGATTGGCAACCATAGGTCAGCTTTCACACCGCCGCAAACCTTACCAGGTGAATCTGGTGAGACAGCATGTGCTGTGCGAGATGAACTATGTTCGATTGATGAAACTGATCGCCGGGAATGCTTCGGATGAGTGGATGATTGGTTTTTCTTTCCACGGGCAAACCTGTTCTGTCCATTTTCAGATCACCAGTCGCAGCCGTTACACCACCGTCATCGACATTACTCAAGACAACCGGTTCAACTGGCTGCCCTGCCAGAAAATGCAGGTGCGCCTTTACCACGATGTCCGCATGGCCGAAGTCATCAGTTCCCAGCGCCAGCGTGACTTCAAACCCCGCTACAACTACCCCAACGCGCTGATGTACCATCCCGACGAAAAGGAGCAACTCAACCTGTTCCTGGCCGATTGGCTGGAACACTGGCTCAACAACGGTTACCTCTTCGAAACGATTGAGCAATAACCCTGAAAATTCTTCTTCAGTACTGCCAAGAAATTAACAGATTCTGCTTATTATTTCGGGTAATCTTCCTTCCCGTAACGATACGATTCACGCCTGAATGGAGAGTGAGGATTGGGCAGGCACGGCGTCAGCAAAATCGTCCAAATAACTGACTGTCACCTGTTTGGTGATGCGGATGGCACCTTGCTTGGGATCAATACCCGCGACAGTCTCAATGCCGTGCTGGCGTTGGTCAAAACGCACAGCGCAGACGCTGATCTGGTCTTGGTGACCGGTGATATCTCTCAGGATGATTCAATCGCCTCTTATGCCTTCTGCCAGCATGCACTGGAAACACTCGGTATCCCCTTTGTGTGGCTGTACGGCAATCATGACGAGCCTGAGCGACTGGCCCAAACGCCTTTTGCCGCCAACTTCCCTCAAGCGGTACAACTGGGTGACTGGCAGGTGCTGCTCCTACACAGCCAGATCACCGGCGCCATCCACGGCGAACTGGTTAACGGCGAACTGACCAGGCTGTCTGCGGCCCTGTCAGCCTCCCCTGATCGACCCACGCTGATCGTCACCCATCATCACCCCTTACCGGTCGGTAGCGAATGGATGGACGCGATAAACCTCAGAAATGGGCGACACCTGTTGGAATTACTGACCACGTCCCAACAGGTTAAACTGCTGATTCATGGCCATACTCATCAGGCCGCTGAAAGTCGGGAAAACGGTGTCACGGTGCTGGGAACCCCCTCAACGTGTGTCCAATTCCTGCCGGCCAGTCCTGATTTTGCGGCCGATACCCGACAACCAGGCTATCGAGAAATTATCCTCCAATCTAATGGCAGCTTCTCGAGCCAGATTTATCGCCTGCCCCCAGGGACTTTCCTGCCAGACCGCTCTGAAACAGGGTATTAACGACAAGAGGTGACCTCACCTTTCCCATCATAGAGCAGCACAATAAGCCCCTCCCCGGATATGCGAAAACCGTATTACGCCGTGGAACTTTCCCGCCAGAATATTGCCTAAAGTGGAAATAGGAGCTGTAAGGAAAGGACGTAGTTATGGGACGATCCAGGTCCTTGGATGAAGAAGACAATGAGGCACTTGGCTGGACGGATGGCCAGGAACTGAAAAAGCGTAAATCCGAAGAACAACGCTCAAAACGCAAGCGATCCAAAAGCATTCACAAAGGTATTGAAAAATACTTTGAGAAAAAGAAATTAAGGGAAGAACTCGGTGACGAGCTGGAAGACGATGACCTTGATTTCTTTGATGAGGATGACGATGACTGGTATCAACACTGATTCCACTCTGTATCTATCAAAGCGGGAATAATCCTTATCCCGCTTGTTTACTCACTTTGTTGGTTCAACTGTTGAGCCCTGACAAAAAACGACTCACGATCCGGTTAAACAATTCAGGTTTTTCCGCATGCAACCAGTGGCCGGCTCCCCCAATCACTTTTAACTGGCTCGCTGGAAACAGTAACAACACTTGTTTTTGATGTGCACTATCGATGTAATCCGAACACTCTCCCTTCACGAATAATACCGGCCCCTCATAGGGCATATCGCCGGTGGGTGCTAAACGAATATTCTGATAACTGCCGTGAATACCTGTGAGATTCACACGCCATACATAACGCTCTTCTGGTGTTCTTACGAGATTACGCAACAGAAACTGACGAACACCGGACTCAGCCACATGCCCCGCCAGTATTTGATCGGCTTCTTTGCGCTGATGAATCTCGTGTTCAGCGACCGCAAACATTCCTTTAAAAACATCGGTATGCCAAGCTGGATATTCAACCGGTGCAATATCCGCAACAATCAACCCTGTCACGCGTTCTGGCGCGTCCAATGCAAGCTGCATCGCCACCTTGCCACCCATGGAGTGTCCCAGCAGGGTCGATTTATCAAGACCATTGTCGTCCATATAGGCCAACACATCAGCAGCCATGGAAGGGTAATCCATCACATCGGTATGTGGTGAAGCGCCATGATTCCTTAAGTCCAGCAAATGAACGCAGTAGTCACTTGCCAGTGCTCTTGCAACAACCCCGAGGTTGTCGCCTGCACCGAACAGACCATGAATAAGAATCACCGGTTTACCGGCACCGCTGGTTTGAGCAAAAAGTTTTACAGGCATCAGGACGTACAGTTGTTGATATCGACAAACAGTATTGGACGGGAAAAGTACTTATATTACCAGCAAACCCCACTCACTAAACTCCAAATCCCGGTGTTATGGAAAAATGTCCCTTCCGGTTATCCGTTAGGAGCTTCAGAGAACCAACCATTTGGAGAAGAACGATGAGTACCAGCTCCACATCGGGTATGAACCCATGGCGTCTATGGAACCGCCTGCCACTGTGGCAGAAAATCCTGGCCGGCATGGTGATAGGTATCATAACAGGGGGAATTATCGGGCCTGATGCCATCGTACTGAAACCCATTGGTACGATTTTCGTCAACGCTATCAAGATGTTAATTGTGCCCCTGGTCTTCTGTTCACTGATTGTCGGCGTCACCTCCATGCAGGATACCGGCAAAATGGGACGTCTCGGACTTAAGTCCATTGTCTTTTATTTGCTGACCACCGCCATTGCGATTTCCATCGGTCTTGCACTCGGTCACTTCCTGGCGCCCGGCGAAGGCATGAACCTCATTGCCAAAGAGCAGGAAGCGGTTAAGGAAGCTCCAAGCCTTGTCAATACACTGGTCTCCATTATTCCCAACAATCCGGTTAAGGCGATGGCCACTGGCAATATCCTGCAGATCATTGTCTTTGCCCTCGCACTGGGTATTTCACTGAATCTGATTGGTGATCACGGTAAACCGGCTATCGCGATTTTCACCAGCCTGGCAGAAGCCATGTACAAACTGACCGGCCTGGTCATGATATTGGCGCCATACGGTGTGTTTGGTCTGATGGCCTGGGTTTCAGGCGCCTACGGCATGGATGTCCTGTTGCCGCTCATTAAGGTGATCGCTGCCGTTTATATTGGCTGCCTGTTACATGTCTACGGTTTCTACGGCGCCGTGATTGCACTGATCGGACGCCTGAATCCCATGCGTTTCTTCCGTGGTATCGTCGACGCTCAGGCCATTGCCTTCACCACCTCCAGCAGTGCAGGCAGCCTGCCCGTCAGCCTGCGCTGCAGCCAGCGACTGGGCGCCTCCCGGGGCACATCCAGCTTCATTCTGCCACTGGGTGCGACCATCAACATGGACGGCACCGCGCTGTATCAGGGTGTCACTGCACTATTCGTGGCGCAGGCGTTTGGCGTTCCGCTAACGCCGGGTGACTATGCCACTATCATTGCGACCGCCACTTTGGCATCCATCGGTACCGCCGGTGTTCCGGGTGCGGGTCTGATCATGCTGACACTGGTACTGACAACTGTCGGTCTGCCTATGGAAGGTGTTGCGTTGATCGCCGGTATCGACCGTCTGCTGGACATGGCACGTACCATGGTGAACGTCAGTGGCGACTTGATGGTCACCACCCTGGTGGCCAAGAGTGAGGGTGAACTCGATACCGAACTCTATAACGGCACCAGGAAATTCGTCGAAACGACACCGTCCTGATCACCACTATACGACTGCGTCACGTCGATTCAGGTTCACAGATTCGACGTGACGCAGACGCTTTCTTGATCCACGTCAGTATTCGTTTTCCCCAGTCCTTTAGCCTCTTGCAGTTTTCTGTAACGCAGAATCGTTCTGCCCTCGCCATGAGTGATTGACCTCGTATGAGTACCTTTGAATTCAGTCTGGATGCTTATCTTTCTGATCTTGAGCCCCTGATCAATGTGGATTGCGGCACCTGCACCCCGGAAGGCGTTGCAGCCATTGCTGACCTGATGACGGCCCACTACGAGAGCATTGGCTGGCATGTCACCCGTCATCACGTCGATGACCGGGCAGGCCCCTGCCTGAGCGTGACCAACAAGCCGGAAGCCACCGAATATGATGTGTTGCTGGTCGGCCATATGGATACCGTCTTCCCCAAGGGCACCGTGGCTGAACGTCCCATGTCTGTCCGTGAAGGTCAGGCTTACGGTCCCGGTGTTGCCGATATGAAATCCGGTCTGCTCAATGCGTTCTACGCCTTAAAGCATCTGCCACAGACCATGACCGACAAACTGGCGATCTGCGTTGCCATGAACTGTGACGAGGAAATCGGTAGCATCTATTCCCAGAATTTCATTGAATCCATGGCGAAGAAAAGCAAACAGGTTCTCGTTTGCGAAGCAGCCCGTACGGATGGCTCACTGGTCAAGGCCCGTAAAGGTCTGGCCGTGTACGACATCGAATTCCACGGTCGTGCCGCCCATGCCGGCAACGAGCCTGAAAAAGGTATTTCCTCCATCACCGAAATGGCCCAATGGATTGTTGAACTCAACAAACTGACCAACTTTGAAACCGGCACTACCCTGAACTTCGGCGTTGTCTCCGGCGGCAGTGCGGGCAATGTGGTTCCAGAATATGCCAAAACCTGCCTCGATATCCGTTTCTGGAATAACGCGGATTACGAACAGATTGATTTCCGTCTGCACGAAATGGCGGAAAATCCGTTCCTGGAAGGCATTCGTATCGAAAAGGTTCGTACGGCCCACAAACCGGCCATGGTGCCCAGCGAGCAGACTGAAAACCTGATGGCGCTTGTCGAAGCCTGTGGTCGTGAAGAAAATATCGACATCACCTGGCAGGCCGTCGGCGGTGGCAGTGACGCCAACTTTACGGCAGCCCTGGGTATTCCGTCCCTGGACGGTCTGGGTCCCATTGGTGGTGCCATGCACAGTGACAAGGAGTTCCTGGTACTGGACTCCATTGAGCCCCGCATCCGACTCCTGCAGCGCGTTCTGACGCGACTGGCCGACTAATCTGCCTCTGATTTCGCCGGCAACATGCCCTTTATGTGTCGGCGAACCATGACGAATACCCTTTCCTGTTGCTAAGCTGACTAGATAACACTGTAAAAAAACAGCTTATTTTCATAACCAGATAGTATCGTTTTACAGCCAATAACAAGGAATCGTTATTGGACAAGGTTGTCAGGCAAGGGATTATGCTAAAAAAATTATTATTGCCCTCCATCTTCATTCTGCTCGCTTACGGTTTCTGGATCAGCCCCGATTTCAAGGTCATCGCCGCCGGTATCGCTGTCTTTTTGTTTGGGATGCTTTGTTTGGAACAGGGGTTCAAGGTCTTCACCGGCGGTATTCTGGAACAACTGCTGAACCGTACAACACGTACACGAACGGGCAGTTTCAGTTTTGGTTTATTTTCTACAGCGTTTCTGCAATCCAGTTCACTGGTGTCTGTCATCACCCTGTCGTTTTTAAGTACCGGGCTGATCACATTGATCCAGGGCACGGGAATTCTGTTTGGTGCAAACCTGGGATCTACGTTCGGCACATGGCTGGTCGCTACATTGGGCCTGAAAGTCAAAATATCCACCTATGCCATGCCGCTACTGGTCTTTGGCACCCTGCTGCAACTGCAGAAGAACCGCCAGCTGAAAGGCTGCGGGTTCGCCATTCTGGGGTTAGGTTTCCTGATTCTCGGTATCCACTATGTGAAAGAAGGCTTTGAAACCTTCAGCAATGGCAGCGGACTCTTAGCTGCTTATAGCGATGAAGGACATATTCTCGCCTTTGTCTTGGCCGGTATGGTGCTCACCGTCCTGATGCAGTCCAGCCATGCCCTGCTGGTGCTGACTATCGCCGCATTGGCCAGCGGACAACTGGGCTATGAAGCTGCGCTGGCCATGTGCATCGGTTCCAACATCGGCACCACCGCAACCACCTTTCTCGGCTCCATCAGTGCTGGCAGTGATGGCAAGCGCCTGGCGTTTGCCCACCTTGTCTTCAAAATGGTGGCGACCGTCATCATTCTTCCGCTGCTACCGCTGTTTATCCTCCTTAATGATGAGCTTGCCGCACTTCTGGGGATTGCCGCGACTGATTACACACTGAAACTGGCGCTGTTCCACACGCTGTTCAACCTGCTGGGCGCAGTGATCCTGATGCCATTTCTGCCTCAGCTGGTTAAAAAACTTCAGCGAATGTTTCTTACTAAAGAAGAAGGCAACACACTGCCTCTGAGCATGCCGGATGGTCAGACAGAGCGAGCCATATACCTCACCGATGCAGCTCAAAATCATCCCGAAGCCGCACTAAAAGCCCTGCAACAGGAATGTGCCCGCCTCTATCGCAATACGGTGACCCTGATTTGTTTTGGTATTTACCTTAACAGTGAGCAATTACTGAAAAGCCGTGACCTGGTCGCCCTGACCAGTGACCGGGTTCCCCCCTGGCCTGACTGGGGTATCAACAAGCTCTATAAGCGGCATATTAAGGGTATCTACAACGATATTCTTGAATACAGCAGTGTCATGGAAGGTGAGCTGGATAGACATCAGTCTTCCGAACTATTCGCAACAAAACTGGCCTGCCGTAATTTCATTGAAGCCGTTAAAGACCTGAAACATCTGAATAGCAATATGGCACGCCATATTCATTCCGATAATGCGCTGGTGAGAGAGCAGTACAACCAACTTCGCCGACGCATCGCTGTAACCGTGAAGGAGATTCAGATCATCAGTGACAATGGTCCGGATGAAGTTATTGCCAGTACGGACCAGCTAAAACTGCGTTTACACCAGCAGGATCTATTAACCAGTGGCGAACTGGATCGATTGATTCAAAGCGGAGAGGTGGATTCTTTCGTTGCCAGTTCACTTATTAACGACAACGGTTATGTACATACCATCTGTAATAGTCTGATTGATGGGGCAGTCATCGTCATGCTGGGCGGGAATGCCGATATTATGCGCCTTGACGAAGAAGACCCCTCCCCCACCTTCGACCAGTTTGATACACCGGAACCGAGGAAAAAAAGCCGCTCCGGATTTACGATCATCAACGGCCGGCGCTGAACCCTCAGCGCCTGACCGACATCTTCATTTACACGGCGACTGGCGCCTTGATATGTGGATGCGCCTGGTAATCCTGCAGTTCAAAATCTTCAAACCGGAAATCGAAGATGTTATTAACATCAGGATTCAGTTTCATTGTGGGTAAGGGATAGGGCTCACGGGCCAACTGAGTTTCTACCTGCTCTGCATGATTTGAATAGAGGTGTGCATCACCAAACGTATGCACAAAGTCGCCCAACTCAAGATGGCAAACCTGGGCAATCATCATGGTCAATAAAGCATAGGAGGCGATGTTGAAGGGAACACCTAGGAAGATATCCGCACTGCGCTGATACAGCTGGCAGGATAGTTTTCCATTCTGTACATAGAACTGGAACAGGCAGTGGCAGGGTGGTAACGCCTGCTTTCCATTCGCCGCATTCTCACGGGGCTTCATACTGACATCAGGCAATACGACAGGGTTCCAAGCACTGACTACCAGACGACGGGAGTCGGGGTTTGCCCGGATTTCCTCAATAATATTGGCAATCTGGTCGACCACCTCACCATTGGGGCCTTCCCAGGAACGCCACTGTTTGCCATAGACTGGGCCCAGGTCACCGTCTGGTGTCGCCCATTCATCCCAGATGGAAACCCCGTTTTTCTTGAGGTAAGCAATGTTGGTCTCTCCCCGGAGAAACCACAGCAGTTCATGAATAATAGAACGAAGGTGGCACTTCTTGGTGGTCACCAGCGGGAATCCCTGGCTGAGATCAAACCGCATCTGGTAACCAAACACACTCCACGTACCGGTACCGGTACGGTCATCCTTGTAGACGCCCTGCTCTTTCACATGACGCATCAGGTCCAGATATTGTTTCATATTTGCCCCAAACTATTTACTGACTTCGCCGTGGGCTGCCAGCCACTGGCGATCATCGCTGTTCGCGCCATCCACCAGGGGATATCGACGATAACCCAGCCAGATCAGCAATACGCCACCGGCAATCATGGGTGTCGATAACAGCTGCCCCATGGTCAGCCAGTCCCAGGCGATAAAGCCAAGCTGGCTGTCCGGCTGCCGAGCGAACTCAACGATGAATCTGAAAATACCGTAACACAGCAGGAACAGACCCGACACCGCCATTCGCGGCCGGGGTTTACGGGAAAACCACCAGAGAATACAGAAAAGCGCAACACCCTCCAGGGCAAACTGATAAAGCTGCGAGGGATGCCTGGCCAGCTGCTCGGGGTCACGGGGAAAGATCATGGCCCAGGGCACATCCGATGCCCGTCCCCAGAGCTCTCCACCGATAAAGTTACCGATACGTCCAGCTCCCAGGCCGAAGGGAACCAGTGGCGCAATAAAATCTGTCATCTGGAAAAACGATTTATTGAGTTTCCTGCCATAGAGGTACATGGCCAGCAAGACACCCAACAGTCCACCATGGAACGACATGCCGCCTTCCCAGACCTTGAACAACCAGAGCGGATCACGGAGAAAATAGTCAAAATGGTAAAACAACACGTAGCCGAACCGGCCACCTACCACCACGCCCAGCGCGGCAAAGAAAATCAAGTCACCCAGCTGTTCCTCTGACCACAAACCACCGGATGTCCGACAACGACGATGGCCCAGCCACCAGGCCATGGCAAAACCGGCCAGGTAGGTCAGACCATACCAGTGCACCTGTACAGGTCCGATGGCAATAGCCACCGGATCAATGGCAGGATATTGAATCAAACGTCAGCTCCCGATAATAAATTTCAGACCAATAACCAATAGCAACAAGGCAAACAGGTAGCGCAACTTATCCGCAGGCAACCGGTGGGCAATGACGGCCCCCAGCCGTGCACAGGGCACACTCGCCAGCACGATACCAATAAACGCTGGCCAGTAAACAAAGCCCGTACTGTATGCCGGCAAGTGGGGATTTGCATAACCCAGCAACATATTGACCAAAGCACCAACAATTGCGATGGGTAGGCCACATACAGAAGACGTTCCTACGGCCCGTTTCATCGCCATTCCGTAACGGGTCAGTAACGGTACGGTTAACGTACCGCCACCGATACCAAATACCGCAGAGACATAACCGATGCCTCCTCCATAGGCTCCCAGTCGTGCAGGACCGGGCATACTGCGAGTCGACTGCTGACGGCCGCCTCGATATATCCGCCAGGCAACCAGTAAAGCAAACATGCCAAGGAGGCTTTGTAGCAGACTCCCGCTGATACGAACGGCCGTCGCAACACCCAATACGGCACCCAGACAAATACCCGGAACCAGGTAACGGAACGCTTTCCAGTCAATACCGCCTTTCTGGTTGTGGCTGTATATGGAACTCAATGAGGTAGGAATGATTGTCGCGAGCGAAGTCCCCACCGCCATGTGCGTCAGCACTTCCGGAGACACCCCCTGCAGGTGAAGCACAAAAATCAGTGCCGGAACAATAATAATGCCCCCCCCGACACCAAACAGACCGGCCAGCAAGCCCGCCACTGCGCCAGCCAGCAGGAATCCGATTACAAACATATCAATCTCCACTCCGGCTGGTATTCACTGCGATGAACCTTGTGATAACCTGATTAATAAAGGTTTTGGAACAACCGCACAATAAAAAGGCTGAATCGCATGTGTCTCATCGCCCTGCGCTGGTCACCCGATGCTGAATGGCCGCTGATCGTAGCGGCCAATCGTGATGAATTCTATCAACGTGCATCAGCTCCCGCCCATCACTGGCCCAACAACCCCGGACTCTTTGCCGGACTCGACAAACAGGCCGGTGGCACCTGGCTGGGTATCAATACCCAGGGACGTTTTGCCGCTGTCACCAACTTCAGGCGACCGGGCGAAACCGGCACCATCAGCCGTGGTGCCCTGCCCCATGACTTTCTGACGGGTAATCAGACCGCTCAGGAATATCTGGATTCGCTGCAGGAAACCAGTCAGCAGTTTGCCGGTTTTAACCTGTTAATCGCCGATGATACGGGACTCTGGTACTTTACCAATCGAAGTCAAACGACGGCGGACGGAAATAGTCTACAACAACTCTCACCGGGAACCTATGGACTGAGCAACCACCTGCTGGATACACCGTGGCCAAAGTTGTTGCGACTGAAAGAAGGCTTTATCCAGGCAAACGATAAACCGTCACCGGATGTGGCCGCCCTGATAGCCCTGCTTCAGGATGACTGGCAGCCAGAAGACACGGAACTCCCTGACACCGGCGTCGGTATGGCACGGGAACGCCTGCTAAGTTCATGCTTTATCAGCAGCCCTGTTTATGGCACACGGACCAGCACTGCCCTGATCCTTAACCGCTATGGCCGGCTAAGCTGGCATGAGCAACACTATGGGCCGGATGGTGTCATGGAAGATCGATACGCTTGGGAATTGATGCTGAAGCCCGGCTGGATGACAACAACGGCGATCAGTCCGACTGAACCGATGAGAACGGCCTAATAACAGCAGCGCTGATGAGGAAGATCAGACAGGGTCGCCTTGCCATCGTCCGCCAATCACCTGATCCAACCCCTGCTTTCTTAGCGCAAGCTCCAGTGTGCTACGGATAATTCTCGGATTATCCATCGTCATCACATCATCCAGAATCGCCTTGGCCTGACTGCGCTTCATGCTTCGCAGCGTCCACTTTACTTTCAACAGCTGGGTCGCATTCATCGACAACACATCATACCCCATGGCCATCAACAGCACGGCAGCTGCCGGATCGCCCGCCATTTCGCCACAGATACCCACGGGCTTTCCTTCCTGATGCGCATCGTGAACAATTTTCTGCAGTGCCTGCAGTACTGCGGGATGCAAGGAGTGATAGAGATCTGCAACCCGGGGGTTATTTCTATCAACGGCGAGAATATACTGGGTCAAATCATTGCTGCCCACGGAGAGGAAATCGACCCGACGGGCAAAATCGCGCACCTGGTAAACCGCCGCCGGCACTTCAATCATGACCCCAATCGGCGGCAACAAGACATCCAGACCTTCACTCTTCACTTCGTGGTGTGCACGGTGCACCAGATGAAGCGCTTCTTCCACTTCGGAAACCCCCGTCACCATCGGCAACATAATCCGAAGGTTATCCAGACCGACGCTGGCCTTGAGCATGGCCCGAACCTGAACCAGAAAGATTTCAGGGTGATCCAGTGTCACCCGAATACCACGCCAGCCAAGGAATGGGTTATCTTCACGAATGGGAAAATAACTGAGTGACTTATCGCCCCCAATATCCAGGGAACGCATCGTGACCGGACGAGGCGCAAACGCCGCTAGCTGTTCACGATAGATTTTTTCCTGTGCCAGCTCACTGGGAAAACGTTCCCGAATCATGAAAGGGACTTCCGTGCGATACAGACCAACCCCCTCTGCACCATGATCAAGGGATCTGACCGTATCCGTCATCAAGCCGGTATTCACCCAGAGGGGAATACGGTAATTGTCCGGCGTGACACACTGCTTATCCTTGAGGGATTCGAGCCCCTTGGAAAACTGCTCCTCTTCATCCACAACTTTCTGGTAGTGACGCAGCATTTCCACGGAAGGAGATGAATAGACGCGCCCCAGATTACCGTCAACAATGAGTTCTCGACCCGCCATACGGTCATAAGGCAGATCCACGGCACCCATGACAGTGGGAATGCCCATCGCACGCGCCAGAATGGCCACATGAGAATTCCCTGAACCCAGTACCGATACCAAACCCACCAGGCTTTCCCGTGGCACTTCACCCAGCATGGCCGGGGTCAGCTCTTCGCTGACGACCACGCATTTCCCGGGATAGGTGATCGAGACCTGTTCTTCTTCCTGCAGGTAAGACAACACCCGACGTCCAAGATCACGTACATCCACTGCCCGTTCCTGCAGATAAGGGTCATCCATCATCTCAAAGTGCCGGACATGCTCGTCCACCACCTGGCGCAAAGCCCCCTGCGCCCAGGAACCCACCTTGATCAGCTTGCAGACTTCAGCCCCCAGCGCCTTGTCGTCCAGCATTCTCAGGTAAACATCAAACAGTGCCTGCTCTTCAGGGCGAAGATCCGAGAGTTTTTCTGCCGTTGCCCGCATGTCTTTGCGAACAGCTTCAAGCGCACGATTAAACAGCGTCAGTTCAGCCTCAACATCATCGGCTTTCTTTTCGGGAACAACGCTCAAATCCGCCGGAGGCGCCAGCACAACGGCAACACCAATAGCGACACCCGGCGCACCGGCAACGCCATTGAAACGAACCGACTTTTTCTGTTTACCGGCCGGCACAACATGCAGAGAACCTGTCGCCTCAGCATGGGCTATAACCCCTGCCAACTGGGCCGACATGGTGACAAGAAAGGACTCCTCACCTTCGTCATAACAGCGCTGGGCCTTGTGCTGAACCACCAGCACACCCAGCAGATTACGGTGATGGATAATCGGGACACCAAGAAAAGACTTATAGTCTTCTTCGCCGATGCCCTTTATATGGCTGTACTTTGGATGAGAGGGCGCATCGTCGAGGTTGATGGGTTCTTCGCGCAAACCGACCTGCCCCACCAACCCCTCAGAACGCCCGAGCGTGACCTTGCCAACCGCTTCCCTTTTGAAACCTTCATTGGCCCTCAGGGTATAGCGACTGGTTTCTTCATCGTAGAGATAAACAGAACAGACCTCCGTCTGCATGGCCACCCTGACGCTGCGCACAATAACGTCCAATGCGGTCTGGAGATCCCGTGCCGCACCCACATCCTGGACGATCTTGCGCAACGTTGTCAGCATGCCAAACCTTCTGTGTCAGTCCTCCAGATGGCGAATCCGCAATAAACGGCATTCTCCCTGTATCATCGGGCAAGCCCCTGCGTGTGCAGGCTCATCATGCGCGGTGCCAGCTCTTTCATGGCCCGCCGATACACTTCCCGCTTGAACGCGACCACCTGACCCAACGGGTACCAGTAGCTGACCCAGCGCCAGTCATCAAATTCCGGGGAACCGGAACGATCCATACGAACCCTTTCGTCAGGGCCCAGCAATTCCAGCAGAAACCATTTCTGTTTCTGTCCGACACACAGCGGAAAACTGTCCCGACGCACCAGCCGCTTGGGCAGCCGGTAACGCAGCCAGCCGCGGGTACAGGCCAGTATCCTGACATCCCCGCGTTCTAGCCCGACTTCTTCGTAAAGCTCCCGATAGAGTGCATCTTCGGGGCTTTCGTCATCATTGATTCCGCCTTGTGGAAACTGCCAAGCATCCTGACCGATTCGTCTTGCCCACAACACCTGTCCCCGACGATTCGCCAGGATGATGCCGACATTGGGCCGAAATCCATCCGAATCACTCACATGGTTGACCTTATAAAAACTATTGCCAAGCATTGTTTCACAGTTCCCGCCACTTCGGCAAACCATAAAACCATCGCGGCTTTTACTGCCCTTAAGGAACGAGAGTCCCGAATCAAAATCCTCCGATTAAGCCTGTTCCCACGCCCCGCTCTTGATTACCATGCCGCCATGAAACACCAATAATGAGGAACAACGGACATGGCGCTTGTGCTGTTTGACCTGGACAATACCTTGCTGGCGGGTGACAGCGATCACACCTGGGGGGAGTTCATCGTGGATCGTAAACTGGTGGATGAGCAGGCTTACCGGAAATCCAACGACCAGTTCTACCAGGATTACCTGCAGGGCAAGCTGGATATCAAGGCGCACCTCGCCTGTTGCCTCGCTCCCTTGACTGAGCATTCCATGGAAACGCTGCACCAGCTGCGTGAAGAATTTGTCCAGGAACGCATCGTGCCCATGATTGCCAAAGAGGCACGTGAATTGATTCGCCGTCATCGGGAAGCAGGCGACACGTTGATGATCATCACCGCGACCAACCGATTTGTGACAGAGCCCATTGCCCACTTGCTTGGCATTGACCTGCTGCTGGCCAGCGATGTCGAAATTAAGGGTGGACAATATACCGGCAAGCCGGAAGGTATCCCCTGCTATCAGGAAGGTAAGGTAACCCGCTTAAAACAGTGGCTGGATGAGAACAAGGAAATATCGCTAAAAGGCAGTGTTTTTTACAGCGACTCACATAACGATCTACCACTGATGGAAATCGTTGATAGCCCGGTAGCGGTTGACCCGGATGAAACGCTGGCTGCTATTGCCAAGGAAAACAACTGGCCCATTATTAGCCTGCGCTGAGCCAGCGGCAGTTTATGGAAAAACCATAAGCTGCCAATTTCTGACAGAAAAACTAAACCGTCACACGACAGAATAACGCCTTGATGTAAGCCGTTTCAGCGATAGCCGGATGAATCGGATGATCTGCACCCTGATGACATTCAGCCACCAGCTGCAGGTTACGGTCGAGATGACGACTGGCGGCACGCAGGGTATCAAGTAAGCGATCCCGCTCCAGATGCATAGAGCACGAACAACTCACCAGCAAACCATCCCGTTTCAGGAGTCGCATCGCCAGCTCATTGATCCGACGATACGCCTGCTCGCCGGCACGGATATCTTTTTTACGTTTAATAAACGCAGGCGGATCAACAACCACCACATCAAATCGCTGCTCGCCGGCATGAAGCTCCTTGAGTGCAGCAAAAGCGTCGCCTTCAAACGTCGCCACCTTTTCACCTACACCGTTGAGTTCCGCATTCTGATGTACATATTCAAGCGCGGTCGCAGAACTGTCCACACAGTACACCTCTTCTGCACCCGCGACTGCGGCTTGAACACCCCATCCACCGATATAACTGAAAACATCCAGCACCCGGGCACCCTTGACCCACTGATTCAGTTGAGCCCGAGCCGGCCGGTGATCATAGAACCAGCCGGTTTTCTGACCATCCCGTACAGGCGCAACAAATTGAGTGTTATTTTCTATCAGTGACACACCATCTGGCACTTCACCCCAAGGGGTTTCAATATATTCAGGCAGCGCTTCAAGCTTACGACCGGATCCATTGTTACGGAACAGGATGCCGGCAGGCTTGAGCACTTTAACCAAAGCCTCGACAATGTCCTCTTTCACCGCTTCCATGCCCCAGGTGGAGATCTGCACCACCAGGTAATCACCAAACCGATCCACCACCAGACCGGGCAACAGGTCGCTATCACCATATACAAGGCGGTAGTACGGCTCAGAAAACAGCCGTTCCCGCAGCCCCAATGCGACCTTTATCCGATGCACCAGCAGGGATTTATCCAATGTGTACTGGGTATCCCGGCTAACCACCCGCCCGCAGATCAGGGTATTGGGATTGACAGTAGCGATAGCCAGTGGCTTTCCCGTCGAGGATTCAACCACCGCCTGCTGCCCTGCGGAAAACCCCGCCAACGGCGTTGCGGCAGTATCCACCTCATTACTGTAAATCCAGAGGTGGCCAGCCCGCAGACGTTTGTCTGCATTTTTTTTCAGCCGCAGCGGCGCGCACGTCATAAATCAATACCTTTTGCCTGAACAGGCAATGAAAACATAGTCAGGAGAAAAAAATTTCGCGTATTATACGGCTTACTGCCTGAGTATTCAGTGGTGTAAACCCTGTATCAGCAGCGGTATTCATAATGGATGAGAATATAAGGGCAATTGTTTATTGCGCCTTGCCAGGGTGTCCTGAATGAGACATACCCCCTGCTACACTCAGAACAATAAAAACCAATTCGATAGCGAGATCAGGGATCGTGAGCAGCAAAACGTCAGTTTTTTCATCACCGAGACTCTGGGGATACAGTGCACTCCTTGCCAGTATATCCCTGACACCTATCGCTCACGGGGACGTGGAACAACTCCACGGTGACGAAATGGGCGACGTCTATATCATGGACACTGTCACCGTAAAACCCAAAAACGAATCCTCATCAACGCCTTATTACGATGGAGATCTGCAACACCGCGAAGACCGTGATGATCCACTGTCTGACATAGCGCAACAGGCCCAAAGCCAGGCGACCCAGAGAGGACTGGCGGAATCATTAGGACTGGATACGATCACCAGCGACAACGCCTACTCATTCGACTTTGGGCAACATGTCAATGATGGCATTGCCCAGATGCTGGATGCTCCACCCGATGGCGTGGTCGTCGGCGGCTCGAATGGCAACTATACGCTGACCAACCAGGGTGTCACGGCGACTCTGACCCAAAACCCGGACAATTCCTGGACTTATGCCTTGCCTAACGGTTTAACCATGACCGCTGGCCCCAACGGGCTCCAGATCGATGGTATCCCAAGAAACGGCATACCTGCTGACACTAATGTCCCTGTCAGCGCACCGGTTGTCATCGACAATACGGGATCAACCATCGGCATTGATATACACCCCCCCCAGTAACCCTCTATCACTGGAGCCCAGCCGGGCTCCAGAATGACACATCAGCATACCTTCCATTTCTTTATCTATACTTCCCGAGCCGTATTTCAAGGACATACGCTTAATGAGTCATTTTATCCTTACCGCCACCGGACCCGATCTCCCTGACATTGAAAAACAACTTTTTAACAGCGTGACCCAGCATCATGGGCACACAATTGAAAGCAATATGTCGCATATGGGAGGTCATTTCACAGGAATGATGTTATTCAACATCGAACCACACAATACTTACGCATTAAAAAGCTCACTGAAAGCTATTGAATACTCAGGCATTCATGTGGAGATAGAGCCATCAGAGGAAAGAGAGGGATATAACAAGCATATCGCCATTAATGTCATTGCGGATGATTCGCCAGAACTATTATCTGACGTAGCCCGTATATTGACTGAAAAAAGGGTTCGCCTTGGCAATGTGCAAATGGATACCTTGTCTGCCCCCTATACCGGGGAAGCTCTGCAACGCATACAGGCCAAGCTGTTTTATCCTGCAGACACGACCCTCGACACCATCCAAGCCTCACTGGAATCCCTATCCCCTGAATTGATGGTCGAGTTTTCACCCGCGACCGAGAGCGACGTTACGCCACCACCGCCTCCGGCTTGAGATCATAGAGCTCACTGACAAGATTTTTCAGGACACCCTGCGCCTCTTCATAGCCTGTATCCAGATCCTCAACCACAGAAAAGTGATCGATGCGATGGGTAATGTAGCGAACGATGTCCTTCCGAGCCTTGAGACCACTGAGCACTGCTGTGGCGCTAAGGCGGTTGAAGTCTTCTACCAGTTGCTGAAGATTGATGTTATCAGCCATCTTCAGGAACCGATCCTGGCACACGACAAGGCGATAATCGATATTCACCAGCTTGTAATTCTCTGTCAGCCGCGATGGCTCCAGCATGCCCGACAAGAAAAAGTCTGTAAAGAGTCAATACATGGCAAACTAATAACAATGTCATTAGCACCGCAACCGTTAAGACTGAGTGACAATATCCATGACTACAACATCAACTGAAGAGATGACGTGAAGAGAATACTGGATAAGGAGAAAAGAGAGAGGAGTTTGAAACGTTAAACTGTCTCCTGACCTGCTACAGTCTTTTTTACATTGCTGCATTCAGGTCAGGCAGACGACTCTGTATGACTACCAGAGAAGGTTAGATAACCTCACGCCGGCATGACAGACCCCGTCATCCCAATACTGCCATCATTACGTGCTACAAGATCATGACAGCTCTCCATCGTCTCCTTCACGCCACGACGGAACGCCTTATCTAGAACAGAAATACCAAAGTTGACTTCGCACCCCTGAACACCCGCATCCAGACCAAACTGATAGGCTGCACGCTCAGCTGTATGTGCCCATTGCAGGCTTTTACGGTAACAATCTTCCATCCTGGCCACAACACCTGCGGAATACATAGTCAGAATATCTTCTACGCGCTGATCAAGCTGTAATGATGAATATGTTTCACCCACTGACATAAATCGGAACCTCCAAACGTAAGTATCAATTTTTTTGTACTGCTGTTTTTCAACTCCGAGTCAAATTTACATCGTTTTCCGGATGAAATGCTTGTCTATAACTGGACTAGATTTTGTCCCTGAGTATACTGGTGATAAATCAACACGCCATCAGCTGTACCGGCCTCAACTGGAGCAGTCTGATGTACACGTCACACAACACCAACGATTTCCCCAGCGAAGACCCTATAGACGTCTGGGAGGCTCTTCTTAATAAACTACAGCCGTTCACTGTTACCCCATATTCCGAGGGTGCATTTCAAGGCCAGCTTAATCTGGCAAAACTGGGCGACATACGATTAAGCACCGCTAGAGTAACGGAACATCTTCTCCAAAAAAATGAAGCAGAAATAGCACGAAGTACGAATGATGAACTGGCTTTGATTTTTCCACTCTATAACAGCCTTGGCATTATTCAAGGCGACAATCGCTATCGACTCAGCCAAGGGCAGGGGCTGGTACTTGATTTGAACAAACCACTGACTGCCGACTTTTTTGAACCTCATCTTACCTTGAACCTGACCATCCCAAGAGAGTTGGTCTCAGGGCTTTCAGACTCATTACCCAAAGACAGCCCAATCCTTCTGGATGCCAATCAGGGTATGGGACTCCTCCTGAAAAATCACTGTCAGACATTACTGGAAACCCTAGAAACGATTGATTGCGTCAACGTCCTGGACAATCTTCCTGGACACCTGACACATTTGATCGGATTAACACTGGGCGTTTCGGCCAAAAACACTGAAAAAGTGCGCCCCACCGTAGAACAATTAAGACTGAAATCCATCTATGAAGAAATTGAAAACCAACTGCATGACCCGGAGGTAACACCGGATCGAATCGCAAACGCTATCGGAATATCGAAAGCCTATCTGTTCAAATTACTGTCACGGGCCCACACCAGCTTTCGACAGGAAGTACTGACCAGACGATTGAAAAAAGCCCGAAAACTCTTGCTGCAAAGCAATCTCAGCCATTTATCAGTTTCCGAAATTGCTTATCGACTTGGCTTCAACAGTCACAGTCACTTCAGCCGCAGCTTTCAAAAGGCATTTGACCAATCACCCACCGATTTTCGCAAAACCCGACTGCAAACCAAAATCGATAATGAACGACAGTTTGACCTTCCCAATCTGAGCGCCTGAGCTTTATATGGCAGGTTGTCGTATGCAGCCTGCCAAAACCCCCTCTACAAACATCCCAAACCTGCTTGCAGATAACCACTATCACGCCTACGTATTCATGAAGGCATATCGCACGAAATTTTCTTGCGCAACGTTGTATACCAAGCGCTTGCTTGGTATGGTTCACTGATCCACCTGAGAGGTCTGAACTGTGACACGTAAAAATAACAAAACAGTTCGTATCGGTTGCGCCAGCGCCTTCTGGGGCGATACCGAAACGGCGGCTGCACAGCTAGTACAAAGCACCCGTATGGATTATCTGGTTTTCGACTACCTTGCGGAAGTAACCCTGTCAATCATGGCCGGGGCGCGCATGAAAAAACCGGATGCCGGCTATGCGCTGGATTTTGTCAGTCACGTCATGAAACCGCTACTGTCCGATATTTCCGCCAAAGGCATTCGTGTTATCAGTAATGCCGGTGGCGTTAATCCGACGGCCTGTCGCGATGCCCTGCAAGCATTGATTCATGAGGCAGGACTGGATCTGAAAATTGCCCTTGTTGAGGGTGATAATCTGATGCCACAACTGGGCGAACTCAAGCAAAGCGGTATCACCGAGATGGATACTGGCGCCGACATGCCGGAACGTCTGGTAACCATGAACGCCTATCTCGGCGCTCCCGGTATTATCGCAGCGCTTGAGGCTGGTGCAGACATTATTATTACCGGACGCATTGCCGACAGTGCCCTGGTTACCGCGCCACTGGCTCATGAATTCCAATGGTCAACAAACGACTATGATCATCTGGCTCAGGCAAGCCTTGCAGGCCATATCATTGAATGTGGCGCGCAATGCACCGGGGGCAATTTTACTGACTGGGAAAGCGTTGAGACAGGCTACGCCAACATGGGTTTTCCTGTCATTGAATGCCATGCGGACGGCTCATTCATTGTCACAAAGCCCGATAATACCGGTGGTACAGTGACATGTCAGACTGTCGCAGAACAACTGATCTATGAGATAGGCAATCCCACTGCATACCTGTTACCTGATGTTATTTGTGACTTCAGCCAGGTGCAGCTGGAACAGGTTGAAAGCGACAACGTACGTGTCACCGGTGCAACTGGTCTGCCACCAACCGGGCAATACAAGGTTTCTGCCACCTATATGGCAGGCTACAAATGCACCGTTGCCTTTTTGCTGGCAGGTATTGATGCTGCACAAAAGGGACAGCGGGTTGCAGAGGCCATTCTGACAAAAACCTCACACCTCTTTGAAACCCGCGGACTTGGCCGCTATGAGGATACGTGTATCGAACTGCTGGGCACAGAAAGCACATACGGCAAACAAGCCCGGCAACAACACTCCCGGGAAGTCGTCGTCAAGATTTCCGTCAGCCACGCCAATCAAAATGCCCTGCAACTCTTCTCCCGTGAAATAGCCCAGGCGGCCACCGCAATGGCTCCGGGTATTACCGGTGTGCTGGGAGGAAGGCCCAGTGTATGGCCTGTTATACGGCTGTATTCATTCTTGCTGGATAAAGAAAAAGTAGCTGTTTCGGTCACCTCAGGAGAGACAACACAGCCCGTCAGCATTGATACGGAACACAAGGACGCCGCACGCCAGACCAGCAGCGTTACAAACACGACAGCGGAACTCCCTGCCTGCACTACCAAGGTTCCACTGATCAAACTTGCTCTGGCCCGCTCTGGAGACAAAGGCAACCATGCCAACATCGGTGTGATTGCCCGTCAACCAGAATACCTGCCGTTTATTCAAACAGCCTTAACAGAAACTGCGGTTTCTGACTGGATGCAACATGTTCTGGATCCCGGGCAGGGGAAAGTCACACGCTGGGAACTGCCAGGCATTCATGCGCTGAACTTCCTACTGGAAAACAGCCTCGGCGGTGGCGGCGTTGCCAGTCTGCGAATGGATCCACAGGGCAAAGCGTTCGCTCAGCAACTGCTCGATTTTCCGGTTCCGGTGCCTGAAGAACTGGCCCGGGATATCCACCATCAAGCGACAGTGTAAACAGGGAGTACCGGATGTCTTACCAGTCTGTTTTCAGGGATAACCTCTTTGCTGACCGCACCATCATTGTCACCGGTGGCGGCAGTGGCATTGGGCGCTGTACGGCACACGAAATCGCCGCCCTTGGCGCCCGGGTGATCCTGATTGGCAGAAAGCCGGAAAAACTCGAGCACGTCTGCCAGGAAATCACAGAAGACGGTGGACAGGCTTTCACGTATTCGCTGGATATCCGGAATGAAGAAAACGTCAGGGACACGGTAAACACGATTCTATCCCGCTATGGAACAATACACGGGTTGGTCAACAACGCCGGCGGCCAGTACCCCTCTCCCTTAGAATCTATCAGCCAGAAAGGCTTTGACGCTGTTGTCAGCACCAACCTGACCGGTGGTTTTCTCATGGCCCGGGAAGTCTATAGCCAGAGCATGAAAAAAACCGGGGGTGCCATTGTCAACATTACCGCCGACAACTGGAACGGTATGCCCGGCATGGGACACTCCGGCGCAGCACGTGCCGGCATGGTGAACCTGACGAAAACCGCCGCCTTTGAATGGGGACCCAATGGCGTACGGGTTAATGCCGTTGCCCCGGGGTGGGTAGCCTCCAGCGGACTCGATACCTATGAAGGTCCGGTCAAAGCCATTATTCCAAAGCTAAAAGACAGCGTGCCACTCAAACGATTAGCCACTGAATCAGAAATCAGTGCCACCATCTGCTTCTTACTCAGTGATGCCAGCGCCTTTATCAATGGCGAAACCATTCGTGTAGATGGTGGCGCCCCTCTGGGCACCAGCCTCTGGCCGATGCAGGCCAAAGCGCAAAACAACACACCATTCAATGGTTTTCACCGAGCCGAAACACCGGATGTACTGGCCACCAACGAGGACGACTAATGCCGGCGATTGAATCCACCCTACAGCCTTCCTCCCAAGCTTTTCACAGTAACCGGGAAGCGATGGAATCCCATGTCACTGCATTCCGCGCTCTGGAAGCCCTGCCCAATCAGAAGGCTCTGGAGAAAAAAGAAAAATATTCACAACGCGGCCAACTGCTCCCCAGGGAAAGATTGAACCTGTTACTGGATCCCGAAAGTCCGTTCATGGAACTGTCGACACTGGCTGGCTATAAGATGTATGGCGACCGAGACGGCAGCAGTGCCGGTGGCGGCTGTATTGCAGGCATTGGGTATGTATCCGGTACCCGCTGCATGGTGGTGGTGGATAACTTTGCAGTCAAAGGCGGCACTATCACCCCTATTGGGCTAGAGAAACGCCTGCGCCTGCAACAGATTGCCCTGCAACAGAAACTCCCCACCGTGACGCTGGCCCAAAGCGGTGGAGCTGATCTGAACCATGCGACAGAAACCTTTGCCCCCGGCGGCAGAGGTTTCTATAACCAGGCACGGATGTCCGCTGCCGGTATACCTCAGGTCACTGTCGTTCATGGCAGTGCGACCGCCGGCGGTGCTTATCAACCGGCACTGTCCGACTACGTGGTCATGGTTCGCAAGCAAGCTACCATGTACTTGGCCGGCCCCCCCCTGCTCAAAGCGGCGACCGGTGAAATCGCAACGGATGAAGAACTGGGGGGGGCAGAAATGCATACCCAGTCAGCGGGAACCGGTGAGTATCTGGCAGAAAATGATCAGGACGCTATCCGCATCGCCCGTGAAATAATGGCCCTGCTGCCATGGAGCCCCCCTGCACAGCCCGAAACAAGGCATCCCATTAGAAAGCCGAAATACCCCATTGAAGAACTGATGGGTATCATCCCGGCCGACCCTAAAACTCCCTATGATGTGGCAGAGGTTATTGCACGGATTAGCGATGACTCCGAGTTCCTCGCCTTCAAAAGCGAATATGACCAGCAAACCGTTTGTGGTCATCTCACGATTGAAGGGCATACCTGTGGACTGATAGGCAACAATGGCCCCATCACACCGGCGGGTGCGACCAAAGCCGCCCAGTTCATCCAATTATGCGACCAGGCCAACATACCGATTCTGTTTCTCCACAACACGACCGGATTCATGGTCGGCACCGAAGTGGAACATAACGGCATCATCAAGCATGGAGCCAAGATGATTCAGGCTGTCGCCAATGCGCAAGTGCCTAAAATCAGCCTGGTCATTGGCGGTTCCTATGGTGCTGGCAACTATGCCATGTGTGGCCGCGGATTTGAGCCAGACTTCATTTTCGCCTGGCCCAACAGCGCCACAGCCGTTATGGGTGCACAGCAGGCTGGCAAAGTCCTTCGCATCGTTATGGAGGCAAAAATGGCCCGCAGCGGACAACCTGCGGATCCCGCCATGCTGGATATGATGGAAAGCAAAACGGCGGAACAGCTGGCCCAGGGCTCTACGGCACTGTCCTGCACGGCTCGCCTGTGGGACGACGGACTGATTGATCCCCGGGATACCCGCAAGGTGCTGGCCTATGTGCTGGACATTTGTCGTGAAAGTCGACAGCGGACACTCAACAGCAACAGTTTTGGCATCAGCCGTTTTTAAGCCCGACAGTCAGGTCAACAAAAACAACATCAAGGCAGGACAGGACGATGAAATTTACCGCGGAACATGAAGAACTTCGGCGCACAGTCAAAGCGTTTGTGGACAACGAGATCAACCCCAACGCGGAAACCTGGGAAAATGAAGGAATTTTTCCGGCCCATGAACTGTTTGGCAAACTCGGTAAACTCGGCCTGCTGGGCATAGCCAAACCGGAAGCCTGGGGTGGTATGGGCCTGGATTACAGTTACCAGATGGTATTTGCCGAAGAACTCGGCCTGAGCCGTGCCGGCGGAGTAGCACTGGCCATTGGGGTCCAGACAGACATGGCGACCCCGGCGTTGGCACGCTTTGCGACGGACGACCTGAAAGAAGAGTTCCTGGCCCCCGCCATCCGCGGTGAACAAGTGGCCTGTATTGCTGTAAGTGAACCCGGTGCCGGGTCGGATGTGGCTGGTCTAAAAACCTGGGCACGCAAGGACGGCAATGACTATGTCATCAATGGCACCAAGATGTGGATCACCAACGCCACACAGGCTGATTACATCTGTCTGCTGGCCAATACATCAGACGACAAAGTGCACAAAAATAAGTCGCTGATCATCGTCCCGACCAATACCCCCGGCATTACCTTCTCCGACAAGCTCAACAAGCTGGGTATGCGCAGCTCCGATACCGCCCAGATCTTTTTTGATGATGTCCGCGTTCCCCAGCGTTACCGGATAGGTGCCGAGGGCATGGGCTTTATGATGCAGATGCTGCAGTTCCAGGAAGAGCGGCTGTTCGGCGCCTCCATGGCCATCAAGGGGCTGGAGATGTGCATCAACGATACCATCGAGTATTGCCGCGAACGTCGCACATTTGGCCAGCCGCTGATCGATAACCAGTACATTCATTTCCGTCTTGCCGAAATGCAGACCGAGGTCGAATCCCTGCGCGCACTGGTCTACCAGGCGACCGAAACCTATATCAATGGCAAAGACGTCACCCAGCTGGCCAGCATGGCCAAACTCAAGGCCGGGCGCCTGTGCCGGGAAATACCCGACGGCTGCCTCCAGTTCTGGGGTGGTATGGGCTATATGTTCGAAAGCCAGATCAACCGTGCCTACCGCGATATGCGCCTGACCTCCATTGGCGGTGGTGCCGACGAGATCATGCTGGGCATCATCTGCAAGCTCATGGGCACCCTTCCGGGCAAAAAGAAAGGTTGAGAGGAGAATGGCCATGACGTTACCAGCCTGTGAATACCTACAGCTGGAACAGCGTGACCACGCGCTGTTCGTAACCTTCAATCGTCCGGAGGTCCGCAATGCCCTGAGTCTCGCCATGGTGCAGGAATTGATGTCCGTACTGGAGGCTGCCAGCACGGATACTACCCTGCGAGCCATCATACTCCGAGGCAGTGGCGGGCATTTCTGCGCTGGCGGCGATATCCGGGATATGGCCAATGCCCGCGCACGCCTGGGCAAAGACGACAGTGATCCTTTCTACGCACTGAACCGGTGTTTTGGTCAACTCCTGGAAATGGCAGAGCAAGCACCTCAAATGATCGTCTGTGTATTGGAAGGCACTGTCATGGGCGGAGGGTTTGGGCTGGCCTGCATCTCCGATGTCGCTCTGGCGCATAGCGAGGCCCGTTTTGCCCTGCCAGAAACATCCCTTGGGATTCCACCCGCACAGATTGCACCGTTCGTAGTCAAACGCATCGGCCTGACCCAGGCACGCCGCCTGGCCCTGCTGGGCGAATCCTTGTGTGGTGACGAAGCGGCAAGACTGGGTATTACCCATAGCGTATACAGCTCAACGGCGTCGCTAGAGGAGGCTCTTGCAAATACCCTGTCTCGCATCAAACGATGCGCGCCCAAAGCCAATGCCATCACCAAGCAGTTGATGCTGGCGGTTGGCAAAACCGATCTGGGCGTCTTGCTGGATGATGCCGCCAGAGCCTTTTCTGATGCTATCCAGGGGGAAGAAGGGGTTGAGGGAACGACGGCATTTATGCAAAAACGCAAACCCACGTGGGCGGCAGAACGGGAGAGTGAAGCATGACCGTATTCACCAAAATACTGGTCGCCAACCGGGGTGAAATCGCGGTACGTGTCATGCGTACCGCCAAAGCCCTGGGTTATCGAACGGTAGCCGTTTACAGCGAAGCTGACAGCCACTCACCGCATGTCACTATGGCTGATCAGGCTGTCTGTATTGGTCCAGCGGCTGTCGGGGAATCCTACCTTCGTTCGGATAACATCCTCGAGGCCGCCAGACGCACCGGTGCAGATGCCATTCACCCTGGCTACGGTTTTCTGTCAGAGAATGCGGCTTTTGCCCGCGCCTGTGTCGAAGCAGGTTTAGTCTTTATCGGCCCACGTCCGGACGCCATCGAATTGATGGGCTGTAAACGACAATCCAAAATCGCCATGCAGGCGGCAGGCGTTCCCTGCATTCCTGGCTATGAAGGCAATGAGCAGGATAACGACAGCCTCGAGAAGGCGGCCATGGCTATTGGCTTTCCACTGATGATCAAGGCATCCGCTGGCGGTGGTGGTCGCGGTATGCGTCTGGTTCATGATGAGAGCACATTGATAGAATCCCTGGAACGCGCCCGCAGTGAAGCCGAAAATGCCTTTGGCAATGGCCAGCTGATTCTTGAAAAGGCCATCCTCCAGCCCCGCCATGTGGAAATTCAGGTCTTTGCTGACCAGCAGGGCAATACGGTTTACCTCGGGGAACGGGATTGCTCCATTCAGCGCCGACACCAGAAAGTCGTCGAGGAAGCCCCATCACCGGCCGTTGATTCAAATCTGAGACAACGTATGGGGGAAGCTGCGGTTCAAGCGGCCAAAACCTGCAACTATATCGGCGCGGGTACCGTGGAATTCCTGCTGGACCAGAGTGGCGAGTTTTATTTCCTCGAAATGAATACCCGACTGCAGGTCGAACACCCTGTCACTGAGTTGATTACCGGTACCGACCTGGTCGCCTGGCAGCTGGATATTGCCGCCGGCAAGCCACTGTCTCTGCGGCAGGATGAAATTGCCCTGAATGGCCATGCCATTGAAGTTCGACTGTATGCAGAAGATCCTGCCAACCAATTCATGCCTCAGGCAGGCGTTATCCAGCGCTGGCAACCCGTCGAGGCCCCTGGTATCCGTACCGATGAGGGTATAGCCACGGGAAGCTCCGTAACACCGCATTATGACCCGATGCTCGCCAAAATCATTGCCTGGGGGAAAGACCGGGAAGAAGCACGTCGTCGTCTTGTATGCGCTATTGAAGATACCGCACTGGCAGGTATCAAGAGCAACCGCAGCTGGCTGGCCGCTATTTTGTCCCACCAAGCCTTTATCAATGGCGAGGCGACCACGGCATTTCTTGAACAGTATGGCGATGCGGTGGCAGAACGGAGTCAATCGCCCTCAACACAGCTGTTAGCGATCGCTGCGGTTCTCATGCACCCTCACTACAGCGGGGAAAATTCACTGAGCGGGTGGCGCAGCACTGAAGTGTCCAGCCGATGCTGTACACTGGCCTGTGATGACAAAGAAACACCCGTGACCATCACTCAACACGATGGAGAGTATCGGGTTGAAGTCAATAGTGAGCATTTCACTATCGCACTTCTGGACAGCAAAGATCACACAATCTCACTCCGGATTGATGGCGTCAGGGAAACCGTCACCTTCAGCAAACAAGCTGGCGCACTGTATATATCAACGGCGGCGGGTGACTACACCTTCCATGACCGCACCCTGCTGCCGACAAGCAGCTCAGACCAGGCTGGCGACGGACGTATCAAAGCCAGCATGGACGGCCTGATTGTCGATGTGCTGGTCGAGGCAGGACAAAGCGTCAGCCGCGGCCAAACAGTCATGGTGCTGGAAGCCATGAAAATGGAACATCCTTTGAAAGCGGATTGCGACGGTATCCTTTGCTCGTTGGAAGTGGCATCCGGCGAACAGGTCCGCAGCCGTCAACTGCTGGCCACGATTGAACCGGACACCGCCGCCTGACCATGGACTACCGATAATGGAACAACGAACGACCTCTTTGACTGATCCGGACAGCGCCCGGGGCAAATTGTTACAGGCTGCTGCCGAGCTGTTCAGAACCAAGGGCTATGACCGCACCACCGTCCGCGATATTGCCAATGCGGTGGGCATTCTCTCCGGCAGTATCTTTCATCACTTCAAGACCAAGGACGATATCCTCGGCGCGGTGATGGAGGAAAGCGTCAACAGCCTTCTGGTTCGTATGGAATCAGCACTGGCCGAGATCGACACGCCAGTTGCACGCCTGCGTGCCATGATCCGCTGTGAACTCGAATCCATCCAGGGTGAGAACGGGCATGCTCTGGCAGTCCTGGTCTACGAGTGGCGGTCACTGTCACCGGAAAATCAACAGAAGCTCTTACACATCCGGGAAGCCTATGAACAGCTCTGGCTGACGGAGTTTACTGGTGCCACTGAACACCTGAAACCGGGAATAGAGCCTTTTGTTCTACGTCGTTTTCTCAGTGGGAGCCTGTACTGGACCACGTACTGGTATAAGGAAAGTGGTGCGCTGACACTCAGCGACCTGACTGAGATGGCACTGAAACTGATTCTGAAATAATAACCTGTCTGAATAACAGACTTGTCCACATGACCCTGACGGAGCAACCAGGATGTCCATGAAGAACAAGACCATCATCATCACGGGCGCAAGCCGCGGTATTGGCCGGGAACTGGCGCTGCGTTGTGCCCGGGATGGCGCCAATATCGTGATTGCCGCCAAATCGGCGGATCCGCATCCCTCCCTGCCCGGCACCATTCATACGGTCGCAGAGGAAGTGGAAGCAGCCGGGGGGCAGGCACTGCCTATCCAGGTGGATGTTCGCAATGAGTCCCAGGTGAAAGGCATGGTTCAGGAGGCTGCCGACCGTTTCGGTGGCATTGATGCGCTTGTCAATAATGCCGGCGCCATCAGCCTGACCTCTCTGGAGCATACGCCCCTCAAGAAGTTTGACCTGATCCATCAGATCAATACCCGGGCGGTGTTTCTCTGCTCACAGGCCGCACTCCCCTGGCTGAAAAAGTCTGATAATGGCCATATCCTTAACCTGTCACCCTCCATCAACCTGAAGGAAAAGTGGCTGACCCCGTATATTCCCTATACCGTCACAAAATACAGCATGAGCCTTCTGACGTTGGGGATGGCGGGTGAATTCCGCCGCTATGGCATCGCCGTCAATGCCTTGTGGCCCCGCACCTCTATCGCAACAGCCGCCGTGGAAAAAACCGGTGGCGATGCCATCATGCGCCGCAGCCGTAAACCGGCCATTATGGCGGATGCCGGTTATGAGATTCTCTCAACCCAGGCACTCGCCATAACGGGTCAAACGCTACTGGATGAAGATCTGCTCAGGGAACGTGGCGTCACCGATTTCAGCCAATATGCCTGCGACCCTTCTCAGGCAGACAACCTGTTTCAGGATCTCTATGTGGATTGAAAACCAGGACCTGTAATCAGGCAGCGTCCCGGATATGACACTCCCCTATAAATGCCCGCCGTAGCACACTGGCGGGCGTCAAATCATCAACATTTCCTTTATGTTCAGGCCCCAAGTCCGAATCTGGCCTTTTCAGTCCCCTATACTCTTCGTTGATACAACCCGCTTTTAAGCCACGGCTCCCGTGTAACCAACATCAGGGCCACTCAGATCGGGTTCGTTACTGGATAACGTAGTAAGTAACTGATCCAAGGAAGGAGATGTTTGCAATGATCCAAAGTAAATTAAGAATGATTGGGTTATTCGCCCTGGTTCTTATCACCTCAGGTTGTGCAACGACCAGTTCTCACAACGGCAATGCCAACTGGACGAAATGCTCTCTGGCTGGTGGTATGCTGTGGGGTCTCGGTGGTGCAGCGCAGAGTGCAGCCACTGCCGGTATCGGACTTGCCGCCGGTGCACTGGTGGGTGGTGCAGGCTGTGCCATGGCGGGTGACAGCGACGGCTCTGACAGCAAAGACAGCGGTCATCACATGGCCAAGTCAACTGTCGCAGACCAGACCAAGATCATGTTCAACTTCGATTCTTACCGCTTGGGCAGCAATGACAAGAAAGCCCTGGATAAAGTCGCAGACATGGCTGGACCCAACACAGAAATCCGGATCGCCGGCCACACCTGTAACATCGGTGCCTCTACTTATAACCAGAGCCTGTCCGTCAAGCGGGCCAATGCCGTGCGCGACTACCTGGTCAGCAAAGGCGTAATGTCTGCATCCATTAAGGTGGAAGGTAAAGGTGAAAGTTCTCCGGTAGCCAGTAACAGTACCCGCGAGGGACGTGCCCAGAACCGTCGGGCCGAGGTTGAAGTGCATCGCTCCAAACCTGCTAAGCACCATCGCGAAAAGCTGGAGCAATTCCGCGGCGCGGCACTGGATCCATACCTGATCCACCGTCATTGATATCCGGATCTGAAAATCAATACATGAGTTGATGTAATGATCTTTTTCAGCCCGATACACCGCACACCAACCATGACAGTACGACAACTGCCATGGTTGGTTTTGCTTTCAGTATTACTCAGCCCCTTTGCGCACGGTGAAGTCTATCGCTGGAAGGATAGTAATGGGGTTATTCATTTTACTGACAAACCCGTCAGTCAATCACAAGCCGTAAAGACAACTACACGTTCCTTGTCGGCTGAAGAATGGCTGCAAGCAATCCAAGGCTCCTGGAAACGAACCGGCAGCACCCCAACCCAGCAAGAACTGGCGCTGAAAGTGCTCACATTCTTCGAAGACATTCCGGCGGAATACAATTTTCCGGAAAAGGTGGTTGAAACCCTGACCATAGCGGATACCAACGTCATTCTCGAAGGCACTGCCTACAGCACCAACCAAGGCGTGGGTCGGGAAAGCACCTACCATGCTGAAGGACGCTTATCGCTGGATGAGGGGAGCGGCAAAGAGGGACGATTTTTGTTCCAGCGGGGACGCAATCCCTATATGGAAGATTTCACCCTGCTGTTGCTGCTAAATCTTCTGGATCGTCAGGATATGAAAGGCACTGAAGCCATCCAGCTGCAACTCGACGGTGACCGGATGAGCGTAACGATCACGCCACCAGACTCCGTCGGTGTCAGCCGTTTTACCATCCGCTATCAACGCCTGAAACCGTAACCCGATCGCTATAACTCATAGGCACGACAATGGCTGTCAAACGTCAGCCGTTTTTCTACGGTTTCACCATTGAATAGTGACCGAAATAATTGATACAGCTTTTGATTCTGACAGGTTGTCGCATGATCAAACGGTGAGTGCGACATGCCCACCTGATCGGCTTCCGTCAGGTTGATATAACAGGCGTTTCTGGCGACAAGATTTGTGCTGAAATGGCCAAGCCGGGCCAGCTGGCGTTGCCCGAACTTCATCCTGGAGGCGCCCAATGCATAATCATTTTCGTTTATGGTGATATAGAGCCTGCGCCGGAAGGCGATACGGTCTACCCACAGTTCATGATCAAGATTATTCACATCCGCCTGACAGAGAATGACATTGTCAAAAACGCCGGTTTCCCCCTGGAAAACACCGGATTTGAACAGGCACTTGAACAGGTAATTTCCCATACTGTGGAACAGGATACTCAGGCGCATGTCACAGATATCATCGTCACTGTTATAACAACCCAAATACCGGCACAGCTTTTCTAATACACGATCCATCGCAACGACTGACTGAGTCGCTTCCCGTTTATCGCTCAGATAAGAGGCAACACCACCTGCCCTGCCGGCAAACGCCTGCCGTCCGTTCGCGGGCCAGCTGAAGGCGACCACTTCGACATCATAGAGGCTTTCCAGCTCACGGGCCGTTGCCAGCACATCGGCAAAATCATTATTGAAGCCATGCACATAAAACAGGCAATTACGCTGGTGTTGCTTCATGCGTTGCTGAAGATAACGGAACGCATACTCACTGGCAGGCACGGGCTTGCCATTCATTAAACAGGTGTCATCAAGAATATCCAGGGACCACCCCTGTGCATCCTGATAGTCAGCTATGGCGACACGCAATTCATCAGATCCGAGCGTATTGAATTCGGCACCAAATCGTTGACAGGGGTCATCTTCCTCATGAAGGCAGTTACGGTTAGTAATTATGATCATGAACAGCCCGTCCTTGCCCCGACCTGCAAAGCATGATGTTTGTTTTCGGGTCCATCGTACAGCATACCGAGAAGCCAGCGAACAGCACTTCCCAGTATTTTTACACTCAAACAGAATATTCGGTATCACGAAACAATATTAGGTCCTGCATGCGTATTTACCGATACCGTTCTACGCTTACCACCTAAACTGGAGAGAAGGGCATGACTGGTTTAATGAAGCAACTTTCCATCCCCAACCTGTCAGAAGATGATTTCCTGCTGGACAGGCTGGAAGAGCAGATTCACCGATTTGAGCAGCTTCTGGAAACACGTTTTCATGGAAGAGAGGATGCTGTTCCGGAGAAAGAATTCTCCAACAATCCGTTGTCTTCAGCACCGGGTGGCGTGTTTGCTGAAGACAACGGATCGTACCGGAAAGAAAGACAGTAATCGCAGAATTACCCACCGTATTCCCGGAGGGATTTACTGCATCGTTGCGGCCCCCAGTAGATTGCTTACGATCCTGTCGTTATACATCGCTACAATCGTTGGGACGCTATTTGTATTAAAATTGATCAAGGACGGCTCAATGTAATGCCAGAACTTACCCGCCTTCTCCAATGCTTCATTACCAATCGTGCTGGAGTCCCTTGACTGCTCTATCAATATGCGCAAACGCTGGCCAAAGGCGGCTGCCATGGCATCGGTCGATTCAACATCATCATCCCCCGTGTAGATACCCTCTGCACCACCAACCATGGTAGACAGCAGGAGGTAAGCCATTGTCAGCTGCTCCATTTCCACACTGAGCTGCAGCAAACGAATACGCAACGGATCCCCTTCATTCGCGGCCAGTACTGTGGTTTCGATACTATCCAGCAGGGCGATCATCTCATCACGGCTTTTGTTGATATCGACAATCGCATACGCATTGGTATAGCCGTTGTCCTGAATATCATTGGCCAATGCATGCTCTTTGAAACGAAGCCAACGCGATTTCAGCGCCTGAACGTCCGCTGCCAGAACAGTGTCGTCCTTCTCCACCCATGTTTCGAGAAGCGCTTCAGCGTTCTCGAGTTTCTGATCCAGACGATCAATCGCCGACTGATCGCCCGCTTCCAGGGTAATAATGTGAAATGCACTGACGATATGAAACACATGACGTTTCATGGCATAAACATCATCCTGGGTTACCCCCCAGGCCCATGCACCTTGAAACAGCAGCAGAAACGTCACCAGCCAGCGGAAAGACATGGCAAAACTCCTTTTTAGCACAAGCTTGTTATTATTTTTGATATGTCAGCGCTCAAGGCTTACTGCAGAATAACATGAAAGCTGGATGGGATTCTTGACCGGCTTCCCGTTATAGCCTGCTATTCTGGCAAAGCCGGTTCTGCGACTTCCACTGGTCCAGCCGCCTCTATGCCAGTCAGTCGACGTATCCTTTCCGCTGCCGCCAGCACAACGGCTTCCCCTTCCGCTATCGCGTCCACCGAACGACTGAAGTCAAACATGCCATATTCCGACAGCTGGGGGGTTAACAGGATATCCGGAGGATCCCCCGCCATTCGGCTCCGGGTGATACGATCCTGCATAATATGAATAGAGGTTGCCATTACCTCCATAATGCCTGGTGCTTCCTGACGAGGCTTCTGCGGCCCGATAAGACCACTCAGTTTTTCACGCCAGACAGATGGCTCCACTTCTTCCTGGCGCCGGGATCTTGGGCGAACAAGGTGCGTATTCAGATCCACTGCAATCACAACATCCGCCCCCATGGCACGGCAGAGGGAAACCGGTACCGGGTTCACCAGGCCACCATCCAGCATCCAGGTGCCATCTCGCAATACCGGCGCAAACAAACCGGGAAATGTACAGGACGCACGTACCGCATCCAGAATGGAGCCTTCGCGGAGCCAGATTTCCTGCCCGGTTTCCATGTTGGTCGCTACCGCTGCATAAGACCGCTCAACATCTTCAATCAATGCATCACGGTCGTTTTCTCGGAAAAACTGCAGCATTTTATCGCCGCGCACCAGTCCACCAGACAACGTCACATCCACCAGCCCCATGACGTCACGCCAGTGCAGTGAACAGACCCAATCCTCAAATTCATCCAGATAACCACAGGCATAAGCGGCGCCTACCAGCGAACCGGCTGAACAACCTGTCACTATTTCTGGTTCAATACCCAGGGTACGTAATCCCTTGAGTACACCGATATGCGCCCAGCCCCTGGCAGACCCCGAACCCAGCGCAATACCTATTTTCCTGTTACTCACGGCGTAAACTCCATCTCCGGACAAACAGGTTGATCAATCATCAGAGTGTTTCCCTGAACATCACACTAAAAACGACCAATGCCGAATAAAAAGAAAAACTGTCGTTTACTACTGTTTGAAATTATACGTCCAATCAGCCGGTGTACGATGACAGACATTGTAAATTTGTCATCGACACATCCACTGGCGAACAGGTGTTACAAGAGAACCAAACTATCTCTTGCCTGTAGAGAAAAGGGTCAGATAGCAGAAAGGCACTGAAACTCCCGCAAAACAAAGTCATCGGTCATACCGCTTAGGTAATCAATCAGCAGTCGCATGCGGTAATACCATTCAAGCTCCTGCTTTTCCTGGGCGCTAGTAGTGCTATCAGCCAGTTCAGCAGTAGGCCTCAAGTAGGCTTCCACATACCGCTTGGGCAGCCGATGAAATAAACGCTGGGAAATAAAGTAAGGACTGTGCTCCTTACGTACCATCGCGGCAATATCATCGGCGCTGATTTCCAGTAGCGGACGATAAATTTCCAGCAATCCTTTAAGCGCGGAATACCCCCGCAATTCCGGGGTTTCTACCTCCTTACTGCTGAACACATGCTTGCGGGCCACTTGCTTGAGGGTTACCAATGCCAGGTGCTGTTCAGAACCGCCATCGATAAGGGGTTCATTCAGGCTGCCCGCATAGATCTGCTCATGACACTCGATGTATCGCTGTGCTGCATACGCGGCCAGATCATTCACCAGCCGGGTACGGAAACGGGTAATGAATCCATGCGCGGTGATATCCGCTGTCATGGCATCTTCGATGATATCCGGCAGATACTGGCTTTGCCCATGACACCGCTCTGTCCACTCATCCTCGAGGAAACTGCTAAGCGTGCTGAGGGTCAGGATGCCCTTATCCACAGCATCTTCCAGATCGGCAATGCAGTAAGAAATATCATCCGCCGCCTCCATGATATACGTCAGTGGATAACGGTGACCTTCAGCAATGCCGAGATGTTGCCAGATATGCTGTATCAGTCCTTCTTCCGCATAGTAATACCCCGGCTTACGGTTCAGATAATCAAAGCCAAAACCATTTTTATCCCTGGGCTGATAAGCGGGTCGGGTATATTTGATCAGGGCCGCAATCTGGGAACAGGTCAGGTTCAGTTCCTGAAGGGTCGCGATAATACGAACCCCCTGCGCATTCCCTTCAAACAGGCAAACATCCGGTAACAGGACCTCATTGAACAGTGTGCTGGTTTCAGCGTCACCGGATGCTTTCTGATAACAATGCCCGGCATGCTTCTTCATCCAGTCATTGATTGCGGCTTCACCGAAATGGCCGAATGGCGGATTACCCACGTCGTGCATCAGGCAGGACATTTCAACTAAGTTCACAAACGCGGTTTCAATGCCCTCCAACCCAAGCTCTATGAGTTTGCCCTGTTCTCGGAATGCGGCCAATATCCGACGTGCAATAAAACGCCCGGTTTGCTGCACTTCCAGTGAGTGGGTCAGGCGGCTGCGTACAGCGGCATTGGTTTCCAGTGGATAAACCTGGGTTTTCTGCTGCAGGCGTCGAATCGCCGAGGACTGGATGATACGCCCGCGGTTGCTCTCCGTTTCCTCGACAACATCCCGGGCATCCGAGACTGAGCTGGGTCGAAGCCGTTCCGTTGTAATTTTGTTGCGATAGTCCATAGAAGGCGCCATACCGTGTCTGTCCGCAGGCTGAAATTGATCATTTATCCAAGCATAACCGGTTCCCGTGCAGGTGTCGTCAGCGTGTCGGGTTCAACCCCGGGTTCCATGATAAACTGTTGGGCTTTCACGAATCCGCCACGTACATGGTCAATGATTTTCCATGCGAGAACTCACTGAGCTGCGCGCCGAATTTCCCATTCTCCGGCAACGCGCCAACGGTTATCCTCTGATCTACTTGGATAATGCCGCCACTACCCAGAAGCCTGAAACCGTCATCAATGCGGTCAACGATTATTACCGCGAAGCCAACGCGAATGTCCATCGTGCCTCCCACTTCCTGAGCGCCAGGGCAACCCATGCCTTTGAGGATGCCCGGGACACGGTACGCCGCTTCCTCAACGCCGGCCATACCGATGAAATCATCTGGACCCGGGGCGCGACAGAGGCCATCAACCTGGTGGCGCACAGCTGGGGGCTCAGCACGTTAAAATCCGGTGATGAAATCCTGATTTCAGCCATGGAACATCACGCGAATATTGTGCCCTGGCAACAAGTCTGCCAGTTCACCGGCGCCAGCCTGAAAGTCATTCCCATCCATACCAGTGGCGAACTGGACATGGAGGCCTTCCGGCAATTGCTAGGTTCTCAAACGCGTCTGGTGAGTATCTGTCAGGTCTCCAATGCTATTGGCACCGTGAATCCCGTTTCCGACATTATCAGGGAAGCACACACCGTCGGTGCCCGTGTACTGATTGATGGTTCACAGGCCGTCGCCCATTTCCCGGTCGATGTTCATGCGCTGGACTGTGATTTCTATGTATTCTCCGGTCACAAGGTCTACGGTCCTACCGGCATCGGCGTTCTGTATGGCAAACGCGACCTGCTGCAGACTATGCCACCCTGGCAGACCGGCGGGGAAATGATCGAACGCGTCAGTTTTGAGGGTACCACCTTCAATTCACCACCCTTCCGGTTTGAGGCGGGCACCCCCAATGTCGTTGGCGCCCTTGGACTGGCTGCAGCCATCGACTTTCTGAATCAATGTGACCACGACCAGCTTCAGGCGCATGAAAAATCCCTGCTGGAACAGGCGACAGAAGGCCTGAATGCCATACCCGGCCTCCAGATCATCGGTACAGCGCCACAGAAAACGTCCGTTATTTCGTTTGTGATGGAAGGGCTGCATAACCAGGATATCGGAACACTGCTGGATCAACAGGGCATTGCGGTACGAACAGGCCACCATTGCACCATGCCACTCATGTCAGCTCTGAACCTGTCGGGTACCGTCAGGGCATCTATCGCCCTCTATAACACTGAGGCCGAAATTCAGGCTTTGATTGAAGCCGTAGCCGCCCTGCAAAAAGACAGCCTGTCATTCACGACAGAAACCGAACATGCCACCACCGCGGCAACAACCATTCCGGAGGCCTTTACCTGTGAATCCCCTCAGGCCAGCGACACGGGCAGCGTGATTGAAGCACTGCAGGCATTGCGGGGCTGGCAGGAGCGTTATCGTCACATCATGTTGCTGGGGAAAAAACTACCTGCGTTACCCGAATCCATGAAGCAGGAAGAAAACCGGCTCCATGGTTGTGAAAGTACCGTCTGGCTGCATCATTATTACGATGAAACGACCATGCGTCTCTATTTCGCCATCGACAGTGATGCCCGTATTGTCCGCGGACTTATCACCCTGATTCTGTCAGCATTGAATGGACAAACACCCGAAGCGATTGAGAACTTCGATATGGAAGCGAGCTTTGATCAGCTGGGACTCATGCATCACCTGAGCCCTTCGAGGGGCAACGGTATTCGGGCTATCGTGAAAGAAATCCAGCTGACAGCCCATCGCTACCGGTAGCGTTTTATTTCACGACCGTTGTTAACTTCTCGATAATCCGGGCAACAGCGATAAAACCAAACGTCGCTGTTACGACAGTCGCGGCGCCAAAACCACTGGCACAGTCCATTTTCATGGAACCCGCAGCATCCGGTTTGGTCTGGCAGACAGAACCGTCCGGCTGCGGATAACGAGCCGCCTCCGTGGAAAAGACACATTCAACAGCAAAGCGTCGCTTGGGATTTTTAGAAAAATTATGAAAACGGCGCAGCTGATCCTTCACCTTGCGTGACAGCGGATCCTGGATCGTTTTGGTCAGGTCAGCCACCTGGATTTTCAGAGGATCAACCTGGCCACCCGCACCTCCAGTGGTGATGATCTTGATCTTGTTTCGCTTACAATGGGCAATTAACGCGGCCTTGGCCCGGAAGTTATCGATCGCATCCAGCACGTAGTCAAAACGCTTGTCGATCAATTCACCGACATTTTCCGGTGTCACAAAGTCATCCACAGTATGAACAACACACTCAGGATTAATCTGCCGGACTCGTTCAGCCATCACCTCGGTCTTATCCTGACCAATCGTATTGGCCAGCGCATGAATCTGACGGTTGGTGTTGGTGACACAGATATCATCCAGATCAATCAGAGTAATCTCTCCAACCGCCGACCGGGCCAATGCTTCCGCTGCCCAGGAACCGACACCACCAATGCCGATCACACACACATGGGCACGACGCAGCCGCTCGGTCGCCTCAACGCCATACAGACGACGGGTTCCGCCGAAGCGCTGATCAAAGCTGTCTGAAGACATGAAAACAGAACTCGCAGGTATCAAAAGGTGGGCATTATATCAGGCAGAAACAGAATACGAGTCATCCGGAGATACACAGCTTATCAGGATCGATTGGCCTGTCCGTCTATTTTTTCCGGGAATCCTGCAGATAAGGCGCCAGCAAAGCATTCCAGCTATTAGTCAGCACATCATATTCATCAATGCACAGCTCGCGTCGATCCTGATCTATGTCGACCTCCTCCATCAAGTCGGCGTACTTATCCGGATCACTGCCATAGATATGACAAAGCGTTGTGTAATATCGCTGAGCATCCAGGCTGTGTTCGTCCCAGAAGTCAGGCTCTTCCAATCTCTCGTAATCCTCACTTTCCAGTGCAAACATGTCTGCAGCCGTCAGCGCAATGTCCTGACCATGTTCAAATCGCTCAATCAATAGCAGCGTTGCCAAGCTGTCAGCCGCATCCTCCTCTTTCGCTACTACCGGGAGTTTATTCATACTGATAATGGCATGGCCAAATTCGTGCAACAGTGTATGAGCCAATACATCCAGCGCCGCATTTTGGGAGGTAACGCCGGTTTCTGCATAATTCGCGTTTTCAAAGCGTTCTATGGCCTCAGCAAAGAAGTCGTAAGAAATAAGAATGGTGTGCGCTTCTTCATCATAAGCAGGATCATCGTCACCACCGAACTGTATCGTCAAGCGTTCAGATAAACGGTAACGCTCACGCATTAACTCGATGACGTCCTGTACCAGAGGCGATTGCTCAATCACCTGCTTTATCGCCTGCGTCTCAGAATCCGATGCTGGCAAGAAGCGCACCTGTACCGTATTACCGGCCAATACCAGGCCAGAAACAAAGATGCAGCAAACCGCAGAAGCAAACCTTCTTATCACCAGCATTCCCCGTCGAACCATGTCTACAGTCTCAATTTTACATCAGGCTTGCATGGCTTCATCCCGAATCCATCAACTGCCTAACGATGAGCAGCCAATAGGAAGGGCGCAGTGCCTGAATAGATTAATCAATGATTGTGCTCGAGAGAATGTAGCAGGGACCAGAATCACGTCATCGACTCATAGCCGCTATTTCATAAACCAGACTGTTAGCCTTACAGGTTTCACCTAAACACAAGAGAAACAACAATGATGTTCCACGCTACTCAGGTGCCAACCTGAATACATCAAAAATCTCGATATAAGCTTTCAGTACCAGCTATGTAACAGCGCTGTTCCCCTTCCTAGAATCCAACACCAACAGACTACAGCCCCACAAACAGTCTGCTTACTAACGAGGGAATTCACATGTCAGAGAATGCTTACGATAGCGGTCGCCTGAACCTGCCTTTTGTCGGACACTGCACCTTCGCCAAGGCTCCCATCTGCCTGGACTGGGATAACATCGATGCTGACGTCGCCATCCTCGGCGTGCCTAATGACATGGGTACCCAGTGGCGGAGTGGCGCCCGCTTCGGGCCTCGTTCCATCCGTGAAGCCTCCACCCTGTTCTCCTTTGGCCATGGCGGCGCTTACGATCATGAAGACGACACCCTGTACCTGACCCAGGAAGAAGTGCGCATGGTTGACGTTGGTGATGCCGATATCGTGCATACCGACATGAACAAGAGCCACGCCAACACCAAGGCTGCTGTGAAAAAAATCCTGGAACAGGGCGCCATGCCGATCGTCCTCGGTGGCGACCATTCCATCAACTACCCCTGTCTGGCGGCGTTCGAAGGTCGCGGCCCGATCCACGTCATTCACTTTGACGCGCACCTGGATTTCGTCAATGAACGCCACGGCGTCCGTTACGGTCACGGTAACCCGCTGCGTCGTGCCTCTGAATCCAGCCATATCTCTGGCATGACCCAGATGGGTATCCGCAACGTTTCTTCCTCCAGCCGCTCTGACTATGACGATGCCCGCGCCGCCGGCTCTGACATCATGTCTGTTCGCCAGGTGCGTGAAATGGGTACCGCGGAAGTACTGTCCCGCATTCCGGATCGCGACCAGTACTACATCACCCTGGATATTGACTGCTTTGATCCCTCCATCGCACCGGGCACCGGCACCCCGAGCCATGGTGGTTTCCAGTACTACGAAGTCCTCGAAATCATCAAGGGCCTGACCCGCAAGGGCAACATTGTGGGTATGGACCTGGTCGAAGTCGCTCCGGCCTATGACCCGGCAGGCGTCACCTCCATTCTGGCCGCCCAGGTATTGATGAACAGCATTGGCTTCATCTTCCACGAGCGCGCCCTGAATAAACAGCAATAATAAGGCCTCGACACAGTCCGCGACGCACCCACTGCGTCGCGGACCTGTCATTAACCGCAATCACAACATGTCGGCTGGATGGACAGATGCAGGCTGACATCAAAATAAGCGGTTGTCGTTCCAGACATAATCAGCATCCATAACCAGGGTTATGGGCAGGGGGGAATATGGAAACGATTAATCTGTTTTTTGTCTGCGGCATCCTGGGCGCCATTGCCATTGTCGGCGCCTACTTTCTGATCCAGCTGGAAATCTATGCTGCCGAGCACATTGTGACGCTGTCGTTGAATCTCGGCGGTGCCTTTCTAGTCCTTATCTCGCTGTACGACGGCTTTAACCTGGGTTCACTGGTGATTCAGCTGGTCTGGATTGTCATTGGTCTGGCGGGACTGTACAAAAAACTGCAACCGAGGAGAGCGTAAACGATGGAAACCATTAATCTCTTCGCGCTGGCGGGTGTCGTTGCAGCAATATTTCACACTTGCGCTTATTTCCTGATACAGCTGGATATCATCAAGCCCACCCATTACTCCACACTGTTTCTCAACCTGGGCGGTTCAGTGCTGTTTCTGATTTCCCTGTCGGAATCATTCAATATCGGCTCATTCCTGATTCAATGCTGCTGGTTCTGTATCGGTGTCACCGCGCTGTATCGGAAATTGAAAGCCGCATACTTCACAGCCAGAAGTAACGCGATGGCCTGATCTTTATGTCGTTACTTTGGCTTTGAGGTCTGTCAGGAGAGAACCTGACCAGAGACAGTCGCCATAGATGATGATCCCCATTAGCCCGACTATGGCATTATCCATGAGTCGGGCTTTGGATCGATAAACCGGTCTTCATGCGACGCTGGCAGTATGCCCGAACCTGATCGTAGCCCCAGTTAAAGATAATGGCATAGACCAGGAAGAAAATAATAAAGCCCAAGTCAAGCAGCAGTACTTCCCAAAAACCTGCCTGCAAATGCCACATCAAAAACGGGACAGTAAACACCACCAATCCCATCTCAAAGCTGAAACCATGGAAAATTCGCAGCCCCAGACCTCTGTGAATACGTTCCTGCCCAAACACTTTGTCAAAGGCCAGGTTAAACAGATAGTTCCATACCATGGCGATTACGGCGAGGCTCACTACCATTGTTGCCATAGCGGCTGCCCTGTGCCCCGTTACTGCGCTACCCAGGGGAATCAGGATCACAAGGGCAAGCATTTCAAACATGACTGAATGGAAAATACGTTCTTTTGTCGTCATAAATTCGCTCAAAGATATCAACTCACTCAAAAGATCTGAATGCTTTATGGGTGATAATATCTTTCAGCCAGATACATAAAAGTTAGTAACCATCAGAAAATCCGATATGTACAGCCTTGAGCAGTTAAAGATGTTTGTGTTGAGTGCCGAACTGGGATCCTTCTCTGCAGCGGCACGAAAACTGGAAAAAGCACAATCTGCCGTGAGTCAGGGCATTGCCAACCTGGAAATCGATCTTGGCAACGAGCTCTTTTCCAGAACGAGCCGTTCCCCAGTCATCACAACAGAAGGCCGACGTCTATTACCACTGGCAAAAGCCATGCTAAGGCTTGACCATGATATGGGAAAAACCGCCAGATCACTGGCAGAAGGACATGAAGACGAATTAATGCTGGCAGTGGATGAAGCATTAATGATTCCGGCAATGTCCCGGGTACTGACAGAGTTTGCCGATCAATTTCCTGCAACCGCTTTAAATATTCATACTGTTGCCAGTCCCGATGTCCGCGCCATGGTGGCTGATGGCAAGGCGCAGTTAGGTTTAACGTTTGCTGATACCGGCATTCCCCCGAATGTTTCTACCTGCTACCTGGGTTCACTCCCCTTTGTTGTGGTGGCAAACCCGGAACACCCTTTGGCAAAACAAAAGCAGGTCGATGTTGATTGCCTTCAACATTACCGACAACTCCTGGTTAAAGGGTTTGATGGCTCAGGGCTGGCCTATTTCCCATCTCTTTCAACAGACATCTGGTGGACGAATACGTTTTACCTGTTACGAGAGCTAGCGCGACAAGGACTTGGCTGGAGTTATGTTCCCCTGCACCTGGTAGAGCATGAGCTTGAACAGAGATTACTGGTTCGCCTACCCATTAGCTTTGACCACAATCCCTGGCAAGCCCCTGTAGAACGGGTCATGGCTAAATACGCTTGTCCTGGGATGGCGCTTGGCTGGTTAGCGGAAAAGGTGACGAACCTTTTTCCTGAACATTAGGTGATGAATGATGGGGGATAATATGACGAACCATTCCCCATCAGCCAATCAGTCGTTCAAAACATCGTACTTGTAATAGCAGAATGGCTTTGACAAAAGAAAGGCACCAACAAGACGGAGGACAAAGCAGTCCCAGCGCTCGTTGAGATAATGGCGGGTATGGCAGATGAAAGCATACATCACAATCAAGTCCTCTCGTATAACAACACAAAGATCTTAATTGCGGGTCCGGGTGCGTGCTCCCTACACTGGAGAGCGGTGGCTCTGATAGTTCGATTCCTGAACAGGCTGGAGCAACACCATCTGAAATAATGAAACAGGATTTTGGTGAACCCTGTATCAATCCAACATCCACAGAACCAAACGATTCCTCGATCCGAATCGCGTATTACTCAAGATATCCAGCGCTTAACATGGCAATCCTTTCTGCCTGATTCCACGATCTTCCATGGGGACATGTGGCAACTTTATCTATCATTCCTGCCGTTTTACACGACATATTTTGGACGATATTCCATCCCTCAAATATGCCCAGCATAAAACAGCCATTCTCTGGCAGAATTCAGGTTGAAATACCAACAGAGTATTGTTCCAGTCAATCCATCACTGACCCATGCCGGGACATGAAACGAGGAAGCATTGCGTTCATTGCTCTGATGTTCTATTAATATCTCGCATCTGAAGATAAACGACTGTAATAATGATGCCAGAATGGCTGCAGGATAAAACCGGTCATGCCCGCACAACACGCTGACATTATCATTATTGGCGCAGGCATTGCCGGTGCCGGGCTGGCAGCCATGGTGGCGGATGAGAGAGGCGTCATAATCCTGGAAGCGGAGGATCATCCGGGTTACCACTCAACCGGGCGCTCAGCAGCGGTACTGATCCAGAATTATGGTAATGCCACCATTCGCGCACTCACCCGCATCAGCCGCACCTACCTGGAACAGCCACCAGAGGCATTAACCGATCACTCCCTGCTTCATAGGCGGGGTTGTCTTTTTACCGCCACAGAAAACAACGGAGATAATGTCAGGGAACTCCTGAAAGAGGCAGAAGGGCTGACAGCCGTCACCCCAGATGAAGCACTGAGATTGATTCCAGCCCTGAAGCCAGATGCCGTTTACATGGCAGCCTATGAAGCTACGGCTGCAGATATTGATGTGGCAGCACTGCATCAGGGTTGGTTACGGATGGCAAAACGCTCTGGCGCTCAACTGCACATTCGTGAACGGGTGACATCCATCAAACACACCAACCACCTCTGGCATCTTGAAACCGACAGTAATGCCTACTCAGCCCCTGTGATTGTCAATGCTGCTGGTGCCTGGGCAGACACTGTTGCCTGCATGGCTGGCGTCAAACCGGTGGGCATTGTGCCCAAACGGCGCAGTATTGCCATACTGCCAGAACCTTCGTCGTACAATGTCAGCGAATGGCCCATGTTCGGGAATGTCAATGATACCTGGTACTGCAAGCCTGAAACTGGCAGGCTACTGGTATCTCCGGCGGATGAAGATCCCGTCGAACCCATGGACGCCTATGTGGATGATTTGGTACTGGCAGAAGGATTGCACCGGTTTGAGCAGGCGGTGAATTTTCCTGTCTCGCGGATTGAGGGCAGCTGGGCAGGCCTTCGTTCGTTTACACCCGACAATACGCCGGTCGCTGGCTTTGCGCCGGATGCAGAAGGTTTCTTCTGGCTGGCAGGGCAAGGGGGATACGGGATTCAGACAGCACCCGCTATATCAGAACTGGCAGCGTCTATGCTGACTTCAAATGTACAACGCCATCTATATACAAGCCCCATCATCACCGCTTTATCACCCAAACGTTTTTAACTGCACTATGAATACATTTTGTGATAATGAATAGGTTGTGCATTTAGCCTAACCAAGATATCAAATTAAGATAACAAAAGTCTCTCAATGCACAACACAACATAATAAAATTCATCATACATTCAATACCTCGATTATTGGAGATATGAATGCAACAGCTCAGAAGATCCACGCTTCCAGCCATCACTTCAACTAACGATGGTGAAAACCCACTCTACCGCCGTCGGTCAAAAAGTTTACCCGCCATCTTATCCAGTAAAAATGACTCCCAAAAAGCATCAGCTGTACATATCAAGCGAGTTAAAAGCGAATTAAGCCTATCCCGTAGACATGAAACTGAACTACATCCATCTACACATAAAACAGGTTATTTAAAAGATGAAGAAGTAATCAGGCAACTATCACATTCTCTTAACAACCTACCAAGTAATAGCGTAGAGTTTCACCAAAAAGCAAAAAAATTAAAAGGCGCAATATCATTATTAAGACCTTGGAAAGAAATCAAACCTGAAGCTATAAAATTTCCAAAAGAGAGCATTGACTATTTCAAAGAATACATCTGCAAAGAGGTCATGGCAATTTGTCATCCAATAGAAGCTTTCCCTGAGACCCCATCAACTTTTGACTGGAATGCAGAAGAAAATGAACACTGCCGAAAAACCGTAGAGGCAACAAAGCAACTTTTTCAACAGTTTAATAAAAAAGCATGCCCATTCATTGATGCAGCAATACTCACATATGACCTTTATCATTCAGCATACAACGAAACATTACAATTATTATCTGGTCATCTTTGCGACCTCAACATTAGACCTACACAACAAACCAAACGATTAGACATTCAGATTCCGTATAGAAAAAAAACCACGCTATTTGCAGGCACGGAATATTTACACAGGCTGTTACCCGATATCACTCCGGAAATAGAGAGGATACACCCTAACCTCGTCACGATAATTTCAAATCTGGAAGAAATAATATCAGGAAGAATGAATATTTATTTTTCATTATCACGCAGAGGCTACCAAATTTTATGCGACTACATTAAAACTAATGGTGCCACTGACGTTATAGAGGTAATGGCAGGAACTGGATATAACGCAGCACATATTCAGAAATGCGGATTAACGGTCGATGCATGCGACGCTCACCCCAAAAAAAGAGACATTTTCTTTCCTGTAAAACAAGCTGATGCTATCCGTTTTATTGAAGATATTGCCAGCAGTAAAACACTCGATAATTCTGCCCTGTTAATATGCGCACCTCCACCACGAGCAAGAACCTCAGACGGTGTTCAAGACATTGCAGGCGGTGTTTTTGTTAATAGTGGATTGACCATATAGCACTATAATGACGGTGTAATGTCCCATAGCGCCCATAAATATGGGAGGTTGTCATGGAGCAACAACAGTTTCTCAATCTTCTCGAATCTCTTACGTTACTCACGCCTGATCAGGCCTGTATTCTCCGAAGCTCGCTGCCAGAGCCGGATACACTGGATATCCAGCCCGGTGGTTGCCAGATACTGGAAGCGGTTAATGACCAGTTTGCCCAGTCCCCCTGTTGCCCAAGATGCCGCAGCGATCATGTCGGAGGGTGGGGCTCGCAAAGCGGCTACCCGCGTTACAAATGCAAGCGCTGCAAAAAGACATTTAATGCGTTGACGGGCACACCACTGGCTCATCTTCGCGTACAGGACAAAGCCGACCAATATCTCGACTGTATGCGTGGCGACACGACGCTCAGGGTTGCTGCAAAGCAATGTGATATCTCATTACCGACGTCTTTTCGATTGCGCCATCGCATCATGCGCATTATCGAAACAGACCAGGCCGAGCTTCTGAGTGGTATTTCTGAAATCGATGAAACCTTCCTGCTTGAAAGTCATAAGGGAGAACGAGGTCTTGGGGAAACCGCACGCAAACGGGGTAAGCGCAAGGCCCGTACCAAAACGAAAGCATCCCGCCCCGACAAAACGCAGAGCCATCCACGAAACATCCCGATAATGGTCGCCTGCGACAGGCAGAACCATATTACCGATGCCGTGCTTGATCATGTCAGCGCTGATGAGCTGGAAGCGCATCTGACCGGGAGAATAGAACCGGGGTCAATCCTTTGTGCTGATGCCCATCTGAGCCATGAGAGCATTGCCAGGCGGCTTAACCTGAACCTTAAGGAACTGGTGATATCACAAGGTGTCTATGTGATTGAAGATAACTACCACATTCAACACGTTAATGCCTATCACAGTGATTTGAAGATATGGATTAATGGGTTCTTTAAAGGTGTGTCGACCAAATATCTGGCTAGGTATCTTGGATGGAAGCGTTTTCTTAAGACTGAAATCTTCTCAGAAGATGGGTTATTAGAAAGGATTTCAAAACACTGGGTAAAACCACTTTTAAGCTAAACACCGCCACATTGCACATTACATGACCAATTTATACAAAGCCTGCTACGACCATGGTTTGAAGTTGGTTATTTTATTTAGCGAATGTTGCGACGAACAAGTATTCCACCGCCAAGATCTTCTTAGCAAAGAAAATATCATGATCAAAACACTCTCTTCACTGCCTGATGCGTTACTGGAGGACGCCGGTGAATTTGCAGGAATAGCCAAGGCTTTTCAGATCATTCCGCTGGAGCAAAAACAAGCTGAGGCTCCCCCCAAGACTGCATCAGGGATTGGTATATACATTGGAGATGACCCCGAGAATATCATACACATCACGCGGCCATGAATTACCATGCCCTGTTATAGAAGATATCTATTCACTCTTTAGTTTCATCCCCAAAAGAAAAACCCCACTACAGTTGGGTTTTCAGAGCCAATACGATTTAATCGTACGTCATTATTCAGGCAACTTGCTGTTTCTTTGCGTAAACAGCCAAGCCACCAAGAGACGTTTCACGGTACTTAGCCTGAATATCCAGACCGGTGCGGTACATGGTCTCGATAACGCTGTCCAGAGATACCTCGTGGCTACCATCACCACGCAGCGCCATACGGGTTGCGGTGATCGCCTTGATCGCCGCCATGCCGTTACGCTCGATGCAGGGAACCTGAACCAGGCCGGCAATCGGGTCGCAGGTCATACCCAGGTTATGCTCCATGCCGATTTCGGCAGCATTTTCTACCTGGTGAATGTTACCGCCCAGCACTGCCGCCAGAGCACCGGCCGCCATGGAACAGGCACTGCCCACTTCCGCCTGGCAACCGGCTTCCGCGCCAGAGATAGACGCATTCATCTTGTACAGCATGCCGATCGCACCGGCAGTGGCCAGGAAGTCACGAACGCCCTTCTGATCTGCACCCTTGGTAAAGCGGGTGTAGTAAGCGATAACTGCTGGTATAACACCTGCCGCACCGTTAGTCGGCGCAGTCACCACGCGACCACCACAGGCATTTTCTTCATTGACCGCCATCGCGAACAGGGTCACCCAGTCCATGATGACAAAGTGATCCGTCAGCATCGCTTCGGGGTTAGCCATCAGGGTTTTGTGGGTCATGGATGCACGACGCTTGATGCCGCTGACCGGGAGGATGCCTTCCATCTTCATGCCGCGATCAATACAGTTGCGCATGACGTCCCAGATAGCATCAATACGCTGGTAAACCAGTTCAATATCGCCACCCGCCAGGGCCTTTTCATTTTCCAGCGCCAGTTCGGCGATGGTCAGGTTGTGCTTCTGGCACAGATCCAGCATTTCCGCTGCATTTTTGAACGGATACGGCACTGTTGGCACACCACTGACCGGTGCTTCAGTACCGTTTTGCTTGTCCTTGTCGTTGAACTCGTCGGCGCAAACTACGAAGCCACCACCAACAGACAGGTACGTCTTGTAGTACACAACAATACCGTTCGCATCAGAGGCATAGATACGCATGGCATTGGGGTGTTCCGGCAGGGTTTCGCCGTAATGGAAGATCATCTGGGTGTCGTAGTTGTAATCAATCTCACGCTCACCCGCCAGGTTCAGCTTTCCGCTGGCCTTGATATGTTCGTAAACCTTGTCAGCCTCGTCAGGATTCATGGTATCCGGACGGTAGCCGGCCAGACCCAGCAACGTCGCCTTGTCAGTCCCGTGACCGACACCGGTCAGCGCCAGCGAACCATACAGACCGACACGCACAGAAGCGATCGTATCCAGCAGGCCTTTCTCGCGCAGATCGGACAAAAAACGATGACCAGCCCACATCGGACCGACAGTGTGAGAACTGGAAGGACCGATACCGATTTTGAAAATATCAAAGATACTGAGTGTCATAGTTATGAGGGGATGCTTTAGGGTCAATAGATGAGGGGGAGTCTGACGGTTTTAACCGGGGGGGAACAGTGTGGTAGACCACAATATTCCCGCCGGTTTCGCTACCCCGGAGGCCCGGGGTAGCGGAGAGTGATTACAGCAGCTGGGACGCGATGAAACCAGTGATCGCGATGGTACCCATCACTGCGGTGAAGATGTTCCAGGCAGAGTCATACTTGCGCATGGCCGGGATCTTCTTGGCCGCATAAACCGGCATGATGAACAGGATCATGGCAATGATCGGCGCAACCATGGCTTCGATCATACCCATCACGCTCACGTTGAAGTAGGCAACGGCCCAGACAACCAGTGTGATGAACGCCATTGTGCAACGATCCAGCTTCTTGACGTCAACCTTGGCATTCGGGTTCTTGCCCTTGATGCGCTTGATCAGCAGACCGTTCAGGCCTTCACGGGTACCCATGTAGTGACCGAAGAAGGAAGACGTGATCGCAACAATCGCAACGATCTGAGCCAACCAGCCGAACAGGCCTGCATTACCAGTCTGTGCGAATACGGACAGGATCGGCAGGTTAGCAGCCTTGGCAGCCAGCAGCTGTTCAGGTGACAGGGTCAGTACACAGCTGTAGACAAACAGCATGGTGAAGCCCACCAGAACCAGAGCGGTACGCTTCAGGGTCTTGCTGGCCTGAGGCTCTGCAGCATCACCCAGTTCCTTGCGGTAAGTCTGCGCAAAGGAAGAAATAGCCGGAGAGTGGTTGAACGCAAAGACCAGTACCGGAATGGTCAGGAAGATGGTCTTGAAGAAGCTTTCAACAGTCACAGGTGCGTCAAACTGTGCACCGGTCCACTGAGGGATCAGGTACAGGGAAACACCGAACAGGATCGCAATCAGCGGATACACAATCGCATTGGTGACTTTCAGGATCAGGTTCTGACCACAGTTCATGACCGCTACCAGACCACCGACCAGCACCAGGCTCAGCAACCAGCGAGGAGGAACCGGCATGTGCAGCTGGTGTTCAATCAGGCTGCCCACGGTATTGGTGATGCCGATACCGTAGATCATGAGGATCGGGAAGATCGCCATGAAGTAACCGAAGGTGATGATAGAACCGGCCTTGGAACCGAAGTGTTCTTCAACCACGTCAGTGATGTCGCCGTCACGCTTGCTGCCGGACAGCACGAAACGGGTCAGGCCACGGTGAGCCAGAAAAGTCATGGGGCCAATCAGCAGGGTCATGGCGATCAGAGGCCAGATGCCACCGAGACCGGCATTGATAGGCAGAAACAGTACACCGGCGCCGATAGCGGTGCCGAAGAGTGCCAGCGTCCATTCTGTATCACGTTTGGTCCAGCTTTTCGCGCTTTCGGTGCCGGAAGCGGCGTAACCTTGAACGACATCCTGTTGGGCCATGCAATCTCTCTCCGCAGGCAATCAATGCCTGTAACTTTTCGAGGGGAAACCGGAACGCGCATAGAGGGGCTAGCGGCATGTCCGGGGGCAAAATTCAGGCCGCAGACTGTACGGATTTCGTTCAATCAAAGTATTGATTTAGTCCTCTTTTTTTTGCCGGATTTTATGGTTAACGTCGCGCGCGTTGCATTTTCAACACACATTTGCACAGACGTACATACCGAAACAGAGGTTATAAGGAAACGAAGAAAAGTTCTTAGAGGAGAAAATTTGATCGCAGTACAGCCCCTTGCACTGCGATCAGGAGAGAGAAACCGTAAAGGTTTGTGAACGTGGGCTAGTTTATCCTGCAAGCTGCAAATGTCAACGCAAAAATTAAACTTGAGTTGAACTTGTCAACTTAACCCACATCCACTCAACTTCAGTTGATTAAAAAGCACCCAACCCGCCTTAACCATAGCTCAGCACCGCAAAAATGCGTATGGGGTTTTGCCTAGCACCTGCCTACAATCGACGATAACTCAGGTACAGCAGGCATCATGCCTCTCTGAGCACCAACCCCGGCAACAGCCAAACAATATGCTGCCACAGGCAACGTGAACAGAAGCTGAACGAAAAACAGCCCCGAACGTTGCGATGAAAAAAGCCGGTGTCCGTATGTCGCATTCCAACCCTATTGAAACATTGAAACGACAATGGCAGGAGATCACACGTGCTGTTGCTGACGCTTTATATTATTGGCATTACTGCCGAAGCCATGACGGGTGCCCTGTCAGCCGGGCGGAAGCAAATGGATACCTTTGGCGTGATTATTATTGCCTGCGTCACGGCACTGGGCGGCGGTTCAGTCCGTGACGTCCTGCTGGGCAGCTATCCGCTGACCTGGGTGGCTCATCCCGAGTATATGGTGATTACCAGCGTCGCGGCGGTTGTCACGATTGCGATTGCGCCGGTGTTTCGTTATTTGCGTAAACTGTTTCTGATGCTGGATGCCGTTGGCCTGGTCACCTTTGCCATTATCGCCACCCAGAAAACGCTGGACCTGGGCCATGGCATCATCATTGCGTCCATCATGGCGGTGGTGACAGGCGTCTTTGGCGGCGTACTGCGGGATATTCTCTGTAACGATGTCCCCCTGGTGTTCAGAAAAGAAATATACGGCAGCATCGCTCTAATGGTTGCCCTGCTGTATCACTCACTGACCACCCTGCTGCATGTTCCCATGGACTATGCCGTGATCATTACCCTGGTAGCAGGTGTGCTGGTTCGTATTGCAGCGATTGGATTCAAACTGGATATGCCGCAATTCAAGTACAACTCACCGGAACACTAAATCCATCCAGACTCACGCCATGCTGCTGCATGGCGTTGTGAAAACAGTCGTAAACTGCCGTTTTCATTGGCAAGAACTCCTGTCACCATACGCAAAAATGACCTGACAGGAGTCCACCATGCTGCTTGATCTTGTTTCCTCAACCCTGGCGTCCAGCGCCCGCTTCTGGCAGGGCACCGCCGCCAGTCGAACCACCCGGCAACCAGAACTCACCATCGCGCTTTACGATCGCGAAGGCTGCTCAAACTGTCGTCTTGTACGTGAAGCGTTGACGGCATTGAACCTTAATGTACTGATCATGCCCTGCCCTAAAGGCGGCAAACGTTTTGCGGATAAACTGGCAGGCCATCAACCACCACTGCTGATCGATTTAAATACAGAAACAACACTCACCGGCCCTGAACGTATTATTGAATACCTCTACGCCGAGTATCTTGACGAGAAACCGCCCCTGCCTGTACGGGTAACCCCACTGAACCATATCAGTTCGACCCTGGCCTCCACTCTGCGCCTGAATGCGGGCACGCGCTGCCGCCCTTCGCAGGCACCGGAGCAACCACTGACACTGTACAGCTTTGAATCAAGCCCCTACTCCCGTCCTGTACGCGAACGGTTATGTGAACTGGAAATCCCCTATCACCTGATCAACCTGGGCAAACAACAGATCGCTGACCTTGGTCCCGCCAAATGCCACTTTTCCCTGGGTGCCTATAAACCATTACCCAATACCAAACGCAGCCAGTTTTTTGATGAGCACGGCAATGTTCAGGTGCCATATCTGGTCGATCCGAACACAGACACCGAGATGTTTGAATCCAGGGAAATTATCGCCTATCTGAATAACACCTATGCCATCAGGCGATAATACAGATCGGGCATGGATTGTTTAGCATACAGGGATGTTTGCTATTACCTGCTAACCACGCAGCATGAATGTCTCATATTCAAGATCCTGAAGAATACGGTTTATCAGCAGTAGGCCAACGACGGTTGTCAGAGTCACAGCTAAAACAAATCCATAGCCAAAGAATGCCGGATTCATTTGTTGTGAAATCAGGGTGAACAGAATGTTGCTTGCCAAGAACAGTCCGCTGAGGGCGAGCGCTTCCCGACGCCGGTCAAGATAGAACAGGACATTCATGACCGCCATCATGACCACCTGTATACCGACACCGACCATGTCCACTTTCAGCAGGGTTTCGTAATAGGGTGAAATCCCCAACCATGACAATAGCTCACGGGTCCAGACAAACAGCAGAATCACCGTGAGTGACTGGACCTTGAAGATTTCCAGAATACCCTGGCGAACCGATTCCACCATCAACTGTTTATGGTGACGAAGGGTCTCAAGCGGCTGGTGCTCACGAATGGCGTCATAGAACCCTGCATACCGCTGAGCAAAATCCGCTTCAAATCGCACCAGAAAAACCGCCATGCCGGGAATAATGGTCAGGTATGCAAGAAAGATGGGAATATCATAAATCACCGATGAACGCAGCAGGCCTGCCGTCGCCTCTGATGTCATGGGATTGAACCAGAACAGGAATTTGTCGGCCCATATTCCCAGGTAAAAGACCAACCCCGTAAAAAACAGGGAGAGGTGAATATGACGCGGAGAAAATACGGCAGAAGCCGCCAGGTGCTCACTGGGAAAAGCCCGGATGATCTGATACAGAAACGCAAAAAGGATAAAGCCATGCCCCGACACAAACGCCAGCATCAACCCTTCCGCCCCAAACGCCACCAGCTTCATGGACAAGACGACAACCAGACCATAACCTGCCAACATAATCAGCAGTATCCGCTTGTAATCCTTAAGACTCGATAACAACAAAACTACAAGCCACAAGGTACAAAGCGTAATAAAGGCAACAAATGTCAAACCACGGAAAAGCAGGGTTTTGTCCGGGAATAACAGGCAGACCGCAGGCAGAGCAATGAGCCCTGACACCAGCGCCGTAACCGACAATGCCGACAGCATGTTAGGCAAGACACCAGGCGAGTTTTCCTCATAAACCCGGTCAGCAACAAAACGGGTCAACACCAGTTGCACACCGCCCGTTAGCACCAGCGAACTACACATCAGGTACGTTACAGTAACCAGGTAATAAATCAGTTCACTGGCATGGTGAAAACGATTAAGGCTGATAATGCCAACCAGCAGAACACTGATAATGGACAGCACCCAGGGACCTGAACTGATCAGCCCTGCGTAAGCATACGCCTGCAATGTGGCAGTATAGGTATTGCGTTCCAGAATACGCCTGATGGCAAACCCTATACCGGCCATGCGGCACACTCCCCCTGCATTTCCAGTGCAGTCTGATAAAGGTGTCGATAGCGCTCAAACACCAGTGTTTCCGAGTAAAAACGGTTAACGCGCGCCACCGCAGCATCACTGGCCTGTCGCCACAGATTTTCCTCGGACATCAGCCGGATACAGGCTTCCGCAGTGGCTTCCGGATCCGCAATACTGACGATCGCCCCGGAAAGTCCCAGCGCCCGATCTTCTGGCACCTCCCCTCCCTCAATCATGGCGCGACAGCCGCCAACATCCGTACAGACACAGGGCACACCACCGGCGTATGCTTCCAGTATGACGAGTGGCTGTGCTTCGCTGATGGACGTCAATGCCATGACACCAATCTGTGGCAGCATCTCCGTCACACGCTGGAACCCCTTGAACTGGATAGCGTCCGCCAGTCCCAGGCTGTCGACAAGCTCACGGCATTCGCTCGCATAGCCGGGATCTTCATCGTCCGGGCCGATAATCCAGCCTTCCACCTCGGGCATTGCCTGACGGGCATAATAGATTGTGCGGATAAACGTCTTGATATCCTTGATGGGTACGACTCGCCCGATCAGGCCAATCACCCGGGGAATAGACTGGGGCCGACGGGCCAGCGCGTCATGATACAACTCAAGGTCTATCCCGTTGGGAATAACGGCGGTCTTGCTGAAAGCGGCGCCATCGTTAATCTGACGCAGTCGATTACCCTCATAAAGGGCAAAGATACGATCCGCCATCTGATAGGTCATGCGACCCATCACTTCAAAAAAGCGTATCCACATATCCCGCAGAAAGCCGTTCTCCATGATGATGCCTTCCGTCTCTCCCAGCTCACCATCACTGATCCAACGTGCCTGGGCCAGATCAATCTTGCGCTCTTTGGTGTAGATACCGTGTTCCGTCAGGAAAAAAACAGGTTTCAGGGTGACGATTCCGTATCATCGCACCCAACAGACCGGCATAACCGGTTGACACACTATGAACGACAGATGTCTTTGGCACGTTACGGGCAATCTCTGCCAGCATGAACAGCGGCGCGTGCATGGATCGCACCGTCCAGAAATAGTTCAGGAATGAGGATCCTGGCTGATTTCTCGTAAGCACGCGTAGTGTTCTCCACGAACACTGGCTATAAAGAAAACTGGCATGTGATATTCGCCCTCTTCAACCGAACACAACCCAGCACATCGACACAACTCCATGGGCATACGGGACCTTCCATCCTGGAAGGCTCATGCAGTTCACGACTGCGAGCGTACGCTTCAGCATCACCACGTTGTCGGGACGGACATTTCATCTGCCAGGCGTCGTTCAGTAGTGGGCCTCAAAATGAACGACATTGTCAGGAAAAACATACACCTGTTTGCCGTAGTCCTCAGGGTCTGCTGCCGATAAATACCAGGGAGAAGCTGAAGTCGGACAAACCGCGAATCAACTGATGCACCCAGCTTGATACACCACCGCGCACATAAGGATAGGTGCCTTCCAGCAGCAGTGTGATATCCGCCGCGTTCCCATTGCCTTTCCTCCGTTTTTATTCCGCTGCAGGCATTCCGGCCGAGAGCCGGTCGCCCTTTTTCCGCCAGTGACGAAGGGCTCTGGCCAGTCGGGGCGGTTGGTAGGCCAGCCCCGATATACCGTGCGCCAGATCCGTCAGGCGATAAAATCCCGCTGTAGAAAAGCAGTTCCATCCTGTCTTCAACCATGACGTCAATCGCATACCGGCCCTCAACAGCCTGAGCAAAACAGGCCGCAGCGTCTCTAACCCTTCCCTGCCATCGCAGGATTCGTCCTTTCAGCTGGAGCATGTCTGCATCCCGTTCCTCTGCCAGCACCCTGTCAATAAAGCCAATCGCTTCCGCCCAAGGCCCTCTGCCAGCCCCCCCTGAACCAGCTCCTGCTGCACCAGCGCCCAATGCCAGGCAGCCAGTTGCTTAAGCCCGTTGACAGCAGCGATACCGCTACAGCCTATCCAGCGCTTTGCGGGTTCTCTGAATAGCCTGCCCGGATACTGGCCTCCTTCTGCTCAAGCACTGAATAAGCCAGCAAGCGCACATCATCCACCGGATCTTTCATGGCCTCCCGCAGGAATACGGTTTTGCCTTGGTGTCATTGAGATAACGCAACGCCAGAACGACCTTTACCCGCTCAGCCTCCTCCCCGAGAGGCGGCAACAACGCACTCTCAGTGCGCCCGGCTTCAACCAGGGCCGCGCATCAATATCCGATGACCGATAGGGTAGCTGCGGCAGTTTTGCGACATAAACGACGCTTTATGCTGACGCTGCGGCCAGTGAAAGAGCCGGTATAACCGCAAGCAGCACGCCCCACATCCCCATCACCGGGAGCAGAAAATGAATGACCGCAAAAAACAACCATTCCCTGCGCCATAACCGACGATAGCCGCTCGGTAGCACTGCGGGGATTCCAACCAGAAAACACAGGCAGCCAAGGTATGCGACGCAAGCCAGGCAATCAGAGCCAGAGAAGGCTTCTCCAGCGACAAAAAAAACAGCCCGCCAAGATCAAGCGTCAGGGCGATTGGAATCAGCAACCATCGAATCACTGGATTCTCCTTCTTCCAACACTGCCCCCCGGTTCCCAGCATGCTCGACCGACACAGCAAGCCGCGCTACCAGGGGATACCCGATGCCTTTCAGGAAGGTCGTTAATGCATTCCCCGTCTGACAGTCATTCAGGGACACGGCATTAATCACCACCTCGGCAGTGCCCCATATCCACCCGGTGATACTTTTTCAGAAAATCGGGAAATTCATTGACGTACGCGTCGACATCCTGAGGAATCAGACAGCGGCATCAGCACCAGTGCGATACAGTGCTCACTGCCTGCTTCGTTCAGAACCAGCACCTTGTCCAATGCCCGTCGATACATCCGCATTGGATTCAATCAAGGCCGGCGCCAATCCGAATTACCTATCCTGACAGCCACCAGCCCGGCATTGAGCCGATACGCTGCCACATCATGGATTACAACGCACTAACTGCACATGAAAAGCACAGACATCGCTATCACCATGCGAACGTTTCCGGCCACCCGGGCTAGATCAAGGACTGTCAGCCACATGCCCGCACAGTACGGCCAGTCGCTCAAGGTGCGTTGCATTCAGGCAGTCAAACGGTAAGCGGTGGACAGCCAGCAGTGCATGATTGTTGCCTTGACTATCCACCAGAGGGGATACAGGCCAGCAACCTGCCGCTCGCTGCCAGGGAATGCCGCGTGAGCGTTGCAGGTTCAATTACAACATGCCCTGGCGGTTTTCATTGCCCGCACGATCAGCGGATCATAGCCATCAACCATGGGAAAATGGCCGGTTGCAGCCAGTGGCTCCTGTAATTACAACCCGCCCGCCCCCCTGACTGCAAACAGTGCGCCCGACTGCACCTCGCCATAGTGCGTAAGCAACTGTAAAAGCGGGTGAGCAATTCCGCCAGACATGGTGCTTCATCACTGGCCGCGAGCAGCTGCCTGCGAATATCCTGGTAACGCGCCGTACAGGCTGAAACCATTCAATGCCAGTTCCTGCTCCAGCAAGCATGGGAGCGCTTCAGCACGTGATAGGAGCGGGTAAATTCAGCCATCCGGGCCTCCCGGTAACGTCCGGCCCGCTCCAGACGGATCAGCCGTCGCTCCCACAATTCCTGAATTCGCCAGCAATCAGACTGACAGCAGAGTGCCAGCAACCACCCACCCGGCGTGCGCCACGGTATACCCAGCCAGCGCGCATGCAATGAATCTGCGAGCAGCAACAGGATGGTCGACAATGCCGCCCAGGCAAAGCCATAGCGCAGGCCCACCAGCAAAGGCGCAAGAACCATCCATGGAAAACGGCTGGACAGTGTCAACAGGTCCTCTGGATTGACCAGCCAGGGCACCCCCAGGGCGACCAATGTGATGGTCGGCACTTCCCACCAGGCCGTCCCTTCCTGAAGGCGTCGCAGGAGAGCATTCAACGACGCAGGGGTGACGGCATCGATTGATCATGTCGATAACAGCCATCATCAAAACCGTACCGTACCGATCAGTTCATCAATCACCCGCTGCGCCGTTCCCGCCAGGCTCTCCCGGGACCAGCCGGCACGGGCGGCGCTGCCACTCCAGAGCACCCGTTCATCCGGCAGGGCCAGAATTTTCAGGGAAATGCCCACTGCGGGCTCACCATCCAGACCACTTTTGTAACGCCACTCTTCAATGGAGCCGGTTATCGCATAGGTAGCCCCCTGATGCCGGGCCCACAGCAGCGCCTTCTCATAACGCAGGCGTTCATTCAGGGAGGTAAACCCGTCATCGGCAGGCACTGACGGGTATTGCATGAGTGTTTTCACCCCGGCGGCATGCAACCGGGTTTCCAGAATGGCTTCAGCCCGTTCTCCTGCCATCGGTGTCTGTGAATAATTGACCAGCGGCAACAGGAGCCACGCAGCCTGTCGCTCAACCACGGGGGCATCATCCCGATACTGCTGTGTCGTACAACCGACCAGCAGTCCATATCCCCCCAACACCAGCCATAAAACGAACCGGAATCCAGACCGTCGCATGCCGTCACTCCTGTTTTGCTGTTTTATTCTGTCTCGCCCTAGCGCCCAAACCGATACTGGTAACCCAGCGTGAACCGGTATCCCGCCTCACCGGCAGCCCCCTGGGGTGCACTGTCATAACCTGCGGTCAAGCTTAATTCGTCATTCCCGAACAACCGCCAGCCCATTCCCGCCTCCAGGTTGTAACTGATGGTGTCTTCCGGCTGCTGATAACCCGCCGTTATGCCGAACTGCCAGCGGGGCGATGGTACCCGGGCATTCAACGCACCCGGCTCACCATGCTGCCAGCGGCTGTCCACCAGAAAATAACGATACTGCTCTGGCAACAATGTCGCTGGCGTACTGCCGTCAACCAGCCGGTCAGCCAACACTGTTCCCAGGCTCTGTTCCAGGGAGTACTGGTGCCAGTCCATGCCTGCGGACACCACCCATTCCGGATCCCGGAAAAAACAGCTGATGGGCCCACCGCCCCTCAAAATGGTACCCGTCCCCCAGTTTTTTACCCTGATAACGATCACTGAACCGGCTGACATTTCCCCTTGAGATAAAGGCTGTCACTGCCGCTTATCTGGTAATTAACAGCAAGACCCAGGCGACTTTCCTGACCCAGCCCCCCCATCAGTGAGGTCACCGCGGTCTCATCGCGGTAATCGCCGAAAAAGCGGGTACTGGTTCGACTGTCCCACTGTTTCAGCCAGCTGAAACCTCCCCCTTCACGGTCACTGTCTTCACGTTGTGAAACACTAGCGTAGCCACGCCAGAACCCATCCCCCGTCAACCGGGTGAACTGCAACCGGTGACTGAGCTGGTCACCCAGCGACGCCGTGATAACATCGCCATCGTGCTCATAGCTCGCGAACTCAGAATCCAGCCGGATATGCCAGCGATCAAACCGCTGGGCAAGCGTCATTTCATACCCCTGGGATGACAACGAGGAATCACTCCGGCTCAGTCCGCGAACCCGCCAGCCACTGGGCGCCTCCACGGTCAAGGCCACCGCCTGCTCTGTCAGGACCGGGTGGCTGCTGTCCGGATAACGGTGGTCAATCCCCTGCAGCGCTTCCGCCAGTGCCTCACTGGCGTAACCTGACGTCAGCAGCCCTTCAACCCGATCCGGCCCCGGGCCAAGCTGAGCCAGCAGCGGAGCCAACGCCTCCCGGTCCCCCTGCAAGGCGATCGACAACAGCTGATAAAACGGCGCCTCGCCCCCCTGCTGCTGATAATGCGATAACCATTCCTGTGCGGCGGGCAGGTTGCCAGCCTGCATCAGCAACCTGGTCAGCTCCGGCATCCAGAGTTCGGGACGGGAGGCACCGGTCTGCCCTACCCACTGAATACTGTTTGCCAAACCGTTCAGCCAGACCCGCAGCTGAATCGCTCGAGGCCGCCACTCAACCTCCGTCAGCCAGGGCTCCTCCTGTCGAATCGCTGCCACTGCAGCCCTTCTCACTGACCAGGTCCGGCAGTATCCCCCACCAGCGCCAGTGTGTCGGCATACGCCAGCTGCAGCAGCACGTCGCCGGGCTGTTGCTGGAGTGCCTTTTTGTACCAGAACAATGCTATCCGGTAGTCCGCGATGCTACCCGAACCCGCTGCCATCACCGGCCATAATGCCGGCTCATCCCGGGCAACGGCATACCATTGCCCAAGCAGTCTTTCCAGTTGTTCACGCTGGTTCTCACTGATCAGAAACCAGAGATAGGTTTCCATAATGTCCGGCGTGTGGCCAACCAGCAACAAAGCCTGCTCAAATGCGTCTATTGCCCGGGGGATATCCCGTTCCTGACGACTCAACCCGGGCAATCGACAACCAGTAAACATATTGATCATTCAACCCCCCTGCGGATTTTGCATCACGCACCAGCTGCGCCAATATTTCCCAGCGCCGCAAATCGAACGCCAGCTCCATCGCAATGACGGCATAATACGTACGCCCGGTCAGTTCAAACCCGGCAAGCGCCTGCTGAAGGCGCTGCTCAGGGGAATACACCATTGTTAACGCCAGATAACGATCAAGGTTAATGACATCACCCGGCCTCTCCGCCAGCACCTTCTCGAGTGCCTGAGCGGCAACCACATCATCCTCTACCGCCCAGGCCAGATCGGCCAGCAATAGCCATAACGGCAAATGGTCATGCTCGTATTCCGTATGAACATGTGCATCGAACCAGGTGTTTTCATCAATCTCGTGCCCTCTGAACGAATGCTCACTCAACATCGTGATAGCATCCTCCAACCGTCCCAGCGCCTGCAATGTCCTGAGGAACCGGAGAAACTCTTCCTGAGACAGCGGAAAATGCTCATGCATGTCCATCCAGGTTTTCGCTAGTTCATCCAGTTTTTCCTCATCCTCCAGCAGGTTCACCAGGCGAAGCCAGAATGGCTGTTCATCGGGATGCTGGTTCAGGTGTTTTTTCAGGATATCTTCAGCGGCTTCAGGCAACCCCAAACTCTCAAGCGCATCAAGCAGGGCGGTTAACTCCTGATGATCAAGGATCCGCTGTCGGGAAGCATTCACCAGAAGATCAACAACTGTCGTATACTCGTATAATGATTGCGCCAGATCCCAGGCTCTTTCCAGCGCGACCGTATCTTCTGGTTCATGGGTATTGACCCACAACCACTGCTCCAGCGCCTGAGCCGGAAAACCATTCCATTCGTACAGTTCCGCCAGCCCTCGCCGCAGGTTTCGGTCATCCGGCGCCAACTTCAGGCGTCGTTCAGCGGCTTCTAACGCCAGGTCAGTCGCTCCCATGCCAGTTCCCATGACCTGCGCTTTTTCCAGCTGCGCTTCCGAGAGTTCCCGTGACAGCAGCTGCCTCAGCCATGAACGTCCTTTGTCGTAGGATTCCATGGCCACAGCAATATCAATGCCCTTGATCAGCAACTCAGGATCATGAGACTGCCGCTCAATCGCCTCGGCCATCACACGGTAAACATCCACATAGCGCTCCTGCCCCTCGAAAGCACTGGCAGCATTCAGCCAGGCCTGTCGGCGCAAGGCCTCCGACGAAAGCAGTTGCCGGCCATTCCCCAGGTTAACCTGATGGCATTGTTCACATGCCTCCCCCTCCTCAATGGCAGCGGCCATATCGGTATAGATTGCACCGGCCTGTCCGCCTTCATTGGCCGCCAGTTTCCATTGCGCCGCTTTCTCCAGCCAGTGCCGGCTATGACGGGCATCAGCCCGAGCCAGCCGCTGATAAAAATCCGCGCTTAGACCCGGCTCACCGATGCTTGCCGCCATGTCAGCAAGCTTTTTCAGGCCCTCTATCGAGAGCCCCTGCCACGGCGTATCCCGCAAACGTTCGCGAATATTGTCGATCCAGCGCTCTCTTTCCTGCGGATCAGCCGCCGCAAATGCCCACTGGGCAGCCACGTCCACCTGCAGCAAATGCAGCTGCATCACCTGGGCCTGCGAGAGTGCTGCCAGTGTGACGGATTGAAGAGTGTCCCAGGCCTCCTGATACTGTCCCGTCACATTCAGCTGAGACGCCAGCTTGTGACGCAGCCGCCAGTCATCCGGGCTGCTGCGCTGGAGTTGCCGCAGATAAGCAATGGACACCGCGTCCGCCCGGGCATCGGCGAACTGTTCCTCAAAATGCCGGTCATCCTGAAACAGCATGACCAGGGCAAACAGCACCCATGCCAGCAGCGCCAGAAGCATCGCCGGAGAAAAGAGTGTCTTTTGTTGCCTGTTGCTATCGACAGACCAAAACGGCATCCCCCGAGTCCTTGCTGTTGATGCTGAAAACCTGTTGTTGTTCTGTGATGACCGGACGCAGGATTTTCCCTTCGCGCTCCAAACGGCAAGGGGTTGCGTTCACGACCGTAAATCGGATGTTTCCATGGCCAGCAAACCGGAGCGCTACTTTCTGTGGGTTCAGATAGCGCCAGTGATCAATGGCGGCATTGGCTTCGTCCAGATAGACCGCATTCGGTCGCTGGTGACTGAAACAGATACTGGCCGTAGAGGCCGATAAATGAAGGTAACGCCCCTGGGGTAAATCCCGGAACCCGGCAAGATTCTCAGAACATTCAGGGTCCGGCCAGCCAAGGGCGCGATCAGCCCTCAGGGTTCGCAAAGCACTGGCACCCCTGATTTGCCAACGGCCATCACTGTGTCTCGCGATAGCCGTGTTGTAAAAACCTTCAACCCTGGGGACATACTCACTGATATACAGTGGAAAAGGCTGTTGCATCAGCGCCCAGTCGTACACCTGCTTCAGGGCATTCAGCGAAGCATGCAGCGTGCCAGAATAAAAATGCCAGTACACCGCAATGGGCTTAATTCGCCGGGGTTCTTCTGACAGCCTGAAAGTGTCCTTGGCCTTACAATACCCATAAAACGGGCCGGTCCATTCATTGGTGTAGACGTTCTCATTCATTACCGGGGCATAAACCTGCCAACCGGCGGACGTCGGACGCCCCTGGGGCGATAATCCCGTCAGAGAGGAAAACGTCTCCGTCAAATAACTGTTGCCACCGTTCATGCTGACGACACCGGCCTCTTGGGTCAGGCTCATCGCCTGACAGTCAGGCCGGGCATCCCCACTCCAGAGAAACACCTTCACCCGCTTATCAGGCGGCGCCAGTCGCTGATTGATGTAATCGATACTGCCCTTGATTTCCCGCCGCAGGTTAAACGCATAGTCTTCGATGGGAAGGTGGTATCCATAAAGGGTGTCTTTTTCATCCATGCCGGATTTGCCCGGCTGCCAGAAAAACGGATGACTGTAGGAATGACTGGCAATTTCAACATTGGGCAGGCGAAAGATGGACTGGGCGATCGTTTCCAGCTCAGGGCTCAACGTTGGGTACAAGCCCTCTGCGCCCGTTTCCCCCTCAACAACCGATACCGTGTGAGGAATCGGGTATCGTTCAAAAATGGCCTCTTTGATGACCTCCCCGCTATAAGGCGTGTCCGGCATTTCCGCACGACTGGCAAAGCCGTCGCCATCCACATGCGACGTCATGATCCGGCGGCCATTTTCCGTCGTTGCGTCAGGTATCAGGCGGGGTTGCAGCTTGAGTGCATCACGGAGCAGGGCAAAGGGGTCGACCAGCCACTCCCGATAGCCGAGCCCGTTATCCGCCAGCAGATACGGTGATAACGCCATCCCCCCCCAGTCCGCCAACAGTACCGGGGAAAAAACCTGTCCCCGGGCGTCCTGTACCGCCACAGCCACCTTGTGAGCATCATTCTGTCTGACCAGCGGCGCCAGGCCACGGGTTCGCGGCTTGATTTCAGCTTCGAAGGATTCTGTATCCGCTGATATCCGTGTCACAGTGACAGGCTTTTTTACCCCGGCAGACTCCCTGCCAAGCCCAAGGCGCCTGAACAGCTGAGGGTCGTTGACAGGCAGGTTATTGAGAAACAGCACCGGTATGCGGTCATCCAACTGCTTACCCAGCCATTGCTGAAAATACCGCAGGTTATCCGGCTCATCGCTGAGCCAACTGATGATGCCGGCATAGCGACCGCTCAGCGGATAATCCGGCAACTCGCCATTGACGTTGACATAGACGGGCACCAGGCCCAGGTATTCAGCAATCACCGCGACCACGTTGTGGATATCACTTTGCTCAGGCTCCCCGGCATCGTTGTACAGCATGAGCACCCTGCGTGGTTCAGGACTTAAAAGACCTGTACCGAGAATGTCCAGCGCGGGGGTGGAAATCCACGGTGAAAATCCCTGAGCGATTAGACGATCAGCCAGCACCCGTGCCTGTTCAGGCTGGTAATCCGGAAGGTACTCGATAACCGTGACAGGGAGACCCTCCCGACGCACCGGCTCCAGTTTTTTAAGCAACCACGCCTGCTCCTCCTGACTGCGCTCACTGAAGGTGTTGTTTACCGGATCAAACTGGCGGAGCAGCGATTCTACTGCCATACCATCCGTGGCGGATGCAATCTCAGGGAACAGCTCAAAACCCCGATTCATAAACAGCTTCAATGCCGGATAACGCTGCCTGATGGCCTGTATCAGATCGATCAGCGCTGCACGCTGGGGCTGCTGGCGCTCTTCACTACCAAACACCTGCTGGTAACTGTCGAGCGTATCAAGAAACAGTCCGTCATAACCGGACTGCAAAAGCGGGGGGATCAGGGTATCCAGAACATGGTGCTGCCACGCTTGGCGCGTCTGATCAATGATGTAGCTCTTCCAGCCTCTGTTCCTGCCAACAATCAACGCATCCGGCAGCTGATAACGCCGCCAGAGCGATGCGTTAACCTCACCAAGGCTCAGGTAGGCAAACACGACAGAACCGCTGCGCTGTAGATCAGCCAGCTGCCCGGCTTTAAGGTGGGACGGTTCTACGACTACACGATCATAGAAGGACAGTTCTTCAACCGGTACAGAAGCACCGTAAAAAAACGCAACGGAAGGCAGCGCGTTTGCCGCAGACGATCCGGCACTGCCCAATAGCAGCATCACAATCAAAAGACTGTACCATCTGCCCCGTATCATACCGCCCCCTACTTCCGACACAGAGAGTCGCTTTGAGCCAACCTCATAATAAACAATCCATGTCGTATAAATAGGACCTGGATCATCATCCTCTCAATAAAGTGCAACCTCTTGTCAACCCGGATATAGGCTGACTTCTGCTTTGCTCGCCGGGTTATCCATTCTTATTGCTGATAATTTTGCTGAAAGGACGCACGAATAGTCACCGTTCCCGACTGCCTGATATTTTCCATGGACAGCTTACCCAGACAGTTATCCGAACGGGTGCCAATATAGAGCCCCCCTTCAACAAGCCGGATCGAATTTGGCATGGGCATTGAGACATCAATGCCACTCGCTTCATCAATGATCCTGACCGTCAAACCATCGCTGCCGGTATCGATAGAGGCGCCATGAATATTCATATCCCAGTTCAACAACTGTTCGCTGATTGTAAGTACTTCCGGATCATTCAGGTTCTTTTTGACTATGGCCAGAATCAGCGTACTGAGAAACGCATGACGATCACCACCCTCTTCAAGGCTCACCATCCTCATGCCAAATGTTTTCCGCAGCGCATCATCATCCAACGCCTCCAGCCGTGTACCGGAAGGTAATTCACAACTGATTTCATCAGCCATTACTTCTGGCACATGGAATACAACATTGCCCAGCAACAATGCTGCAACGATCGTGACCAACCAATCATGTCTTAGAGAGAGCAAGCATTCAGTGCGCATGAGAAACTTTCCTGTTATTCGTTATAATCATTCGATCCCTGTTATACCTGCCATCTCAATAGCAAGCCTTTTCTTATGTTCAGGGTGAGTCAGTTTGGCGCTATCAGTAAAAGCTCACTGACCGTTTCCAACTTACCCATGTTTTTCATTAATCGGTCTTTATCCTCTTTATTGAGGCAGAACCGATTATTTTCAGGATAAATGGCCAGCATTGAGTCCGGATCACCAGGACAATGAATCACCAGTGATTCGATACCGGGCGCAGAAAAACACAGATCATCCGGATCATCGTCATCAGTTCGCGCCACTTCGTTAACACAGGGATCAATTTTCAGGGAAATCGTAAAGGTACCCGTCGATGTTGACCCCATCCGCTGTCGCTCCTCCTGACCCAAAAGCGATGAACAACCGAGATAAACCAACACTCCAAAAACAAGAACAACAACAACGACATATTTTTTTTGTATTTGATACAAAGCCCCAACTCCCTAGCACGACCAAATCCATGATGAAGGTCATCTCATTCCATTAAATTTACAGGGCGACGACCTGCAGAAAACTGACACAGATCAACAAAGCAAGACATCCCTGATATTCCCCAACAACATGGTCTGGATTTATGGTTAGCGTGTACGCACCGAAGATCCGAATCTGACGTATAGCAAGGGTCTGACCGCATTATTCGATCTGGCACAGGAAACTAAGGGAAAGGCCTGCTTACGGCCTTTCCCTCGTTAACAGGAAACTCGCGACGTCAGGCAGCCTGCAGCTTTGCCAGCTCTTCTGCGCGCAGGTCTTTTCTCAGGATTTTTCCGACCGGCGTCATGGGCAGTTCATCCCGGAATTCGATCAGTCGCGGCACCTTATAGGCCGTTAGCTGCTCACGGCAGTATTTGTCCAGCATTTCACTGGTCAGAGACTTATCCCGAGCCACCACAAACAACTTAACGGCTTCTCCGGTCTTGCTATGGGGAACCCCAATAACTGCGCAACATTCCACCAGTTCATGCCGCGATACGACATCTTCAATTTCATTGGGATACACATTGAAACCGGAAACCAGCACCATATCCTTCAGGCGGTCAACAATGCGGACAAAACCGTCTGGCTGGATAATCGCCACATCACCGGTTTTCAGCCAGCCGTCCTTGTCCAGGATCTCGGCCGTCGCCTCAGCACGTTGCCAGTAGCCCTTCATCACCTGCGGCCCCTTGACGCACAACTCCCCGCGCTCGCCAACGGCTGTCTCATTCCCGTCGGCATCAATAGTCATCAGCGCGGTATTGGGCATCGGCAACCCGACAGTGCCCTGCTGAACCAGATCACCCGCCGGATTCATGCACACGGCCGGGGAACACTCCGTCAGGCCATAGGCTTCAGATACGGTACTTCCAGTCATTTCTTTCCAACGGTCAGCGGTATCCGCCGGCAATGCCGTCCCGCCAGACAAGGTGACCTTTAACTTGCTGAAATCACATTCCTTGAATTTTTCATGATTCATCAGACTGACAAACAGTGTATTCAAACCAATGAATACGGTGAAACGCCAGGGCTGGATCATCTTGATGAATGTCGCCGTATCCCGGGGGTTGGCGATCAGAATGCTGTGGTTACCCATTTCCACCATGGCCATCAAATGCACCGTGAAGGAATAAATGTGGTAAAGCGGAAGAGGGGCAATGATGATCTCTTCGCCCGGCCGATGAAGCGGCAAACCATCCGGACCGGTCTGCTTCAGCATCGCCTTGGACTGCTGCATGTTGGCGACCATGTTCCGGTGGGTCAGCATGGCGCCTTTGGCGACACCTGTCGTTCCACCGGTATATTGCAGGATGGCCACATCCGTGGACTTCGGAGCCGGCGGCGCCACATAGCGGGCCTTTGCACCTTGCTTGAGTACGTTACGGAAACGCAGGGCATCCGGCAGGTTATAGGGTGCCACCATCTTTTTCACATACTTGACCGCCGCATTGACCAGCAAACGCTTGGGCATGGGCAGCATATCGGCCAGGCTCGTGACAATAACGGTCTTGATCGGAGTCTCTGACAGAATCTGCTCTACAAGATGACCAAACACATCCAGACAAACCAGCACCTTCGCCCCGGAATCATTGAACTGGTGATGCATTTCCCGAGCAGTGTAGAGTGGATTGGTGTTCACAATCACCAGCCCAGCCTTTAACGCACCATACACGGCAATAGGAAACTGCAGCAGGTTGGGCATCTGTATCGCAATACGATCCCCGGGTTTCAGGTCGGTATTTTGTTGCAGCCAGGCCGCAAAACAGGTGCTGTAATGATCAATATCCCTGAACGTCAGGGTATGACCGATGCCGGTAAACGCCGGCCGGTCGGCATTATTCCGGACGGATTCATTAAACACATCCAGAATTGAGTTGTACTCATCGGGGTTAATGCTGTCTGGTACACCCGGGGCACGCTTGCCATCCCAGAAACTGGTATCCATTGCTGTATCACTCTTCTTACTTTCTGATGAGCACACCGTCATACCGATACCTTAAGCAGACATTCCTGCCAGGTATCCTTACTTCAGTCTGCTGAAACCATGGGTCTTATTGTCAAGAACAGCTTCCCCCCTCTGGTTGAGAAAGCAGCCCCCTCACTGCTGCCACTCAGGACAGCAGCTTCTTCAATTCGTTATACGACTGCCGCAGGCAGGCGGCATACAATTCGGGATCCGGCAACATCCGCTGACAGCTGGTAAAGCTGACACTCAGCGAGCCGCTGTAACTGAACACAATATGGAACAGGCCGACCGTGTCGTAACAAGCCCCGGCGCCAAAAAACGCCTGCATTCTTGAACCGGCCAGGTAAAGGGGAAACTGCGGCCCCGGCACATTGGTAATGACCGTGTTGAACACCGGCTGGAGATGATCGGCCAGGTTAAAGTGGACAGCCGCGCGCACCAGGGAGTGGGTCAGTGTCGTCGGCAGCAACTGGCTCGACTCCATCACTGCCAGGCCATTTCTGCGCTCCAGGCGCTCTTTGCCTGTATGGGTGGTACGCACCACCTCCCGCAGACGCCTGACAGGATCCTCAATATCTGTATAGATCTGCGGGCACATCACACCCACATGGTTACCATAGGAGTCGGCACTGTCACGCCGGGTCCCCAGCCCTGGGTCCGGTCGCATATTCACCGGAACCATCGCATTCAGGCTGACGTCCGGCAGCTCCCCCTTGCGCACCAGATAGCGTCGCAAGGCGCCGGCAATCACTGTGACAACCACATCATTGACCGTACTGCCCGGCACCAGGGTGCGCATGGCCTTGATGTCATCAAGACCGAAAGTCACGGCATCAAACACCCGATGGGATGACAATTTACCGTTAAAACGGGTTTTCGGCGCACGCTGGCGGCGCCCCTCTTCGGTCAGCAGCGCCGAAGCCAGCTCTTTCACCAAGGGCAGCGCCTGTCGGCCCAGCGTCCGGGTCTTGCCCAACAGGTTACCGGGCAGGCGCAGGGCGGCACGGGTGAGCATCTCCAGACGGTTTGGCAGTCGATCCACAATAACGGGCGCCAGACGGTTCTCAACGGAAGAACCTTTCGGTGACAGGTCATGCAGTGCGGCCATGATCTGGGTGCCTCGCACACCATCAGCCAACGCGTGATGAATCTTGGTAATAACGGCGTAACAGCCTACAGGGAAACCCTCTACCCCATTAACCCCTTCAACCACATAGATTTCCCAGGGCGGACGGCTCAGGTCCAGCGGACTGGCATGCAGACGGGCAGCCAGCTCACGCAGCTGTTTCCAGCTACCAGGCTTTGGCAAGGCAATATGCTGCAGGTGGAAACTCAGGTCGAAATTCGGGTCGCTGATCCAGCGGGGAAAATCCAGTCCGAACGGCGCACTGACATGACGTTGCCGCATCACCGGCACCTGCGTCATGCGTCGTTCAAAATTCGAGAGAAAGACATTGAAATCAAACCGACCTTCAGCAGAGGTCGATGGGTCGTAAATCGCCAGACACCCCACATGCATGGGTGTTGTATGTGTTTCCAGATTCAGAAACAGTGTATCAAGCGCTGATAAGTGTCCGGTGGTGACCATGCGGTTATCTTGCTTTGCGTCTATCCGACCCGTTGCATCAACAGGTACTCGTCAAACCAGCGAGGCGCTAAAGCGCCCCGCTGTTTACCTTAACCGGCCTTGACAGCGGTTTTCGGTGCAGTCTTGGCTACAGGCTTTTCAGCGACTTCCTTTTCCTTGGTAGACTCTTCTACCTCTGTCAGCGCCTTGACCGCCAGGGTCAGCGCTTCGATCTGCTTGGACAGCTCTTCTTTCTCTTCATCAGTCTGCTCAGACTCAGGCAGCAGGGAAGAACGAACCTTACCCAGGGTATCGGTCATCTTGCCCATCAGCTTTTCGCGGGTTTCGTCGATCTTGTCGGAGTAACGATCGCGCAGGTCATCGCCTTCAACCACCAGGTCTTCGAACAGCTTCTTGCCTTCCTGACCCATTTTTTCGTAACGGCCGTAAGCGCCCAGACCGGCCAACCACATTTTTTCGTAAACTTTCATGACAGAGTCACCTTGTTGATTCGCCGCAAGCGGCGACCTTATATTCCAACCGTCCAGTAACAGACAGTCAGCGATTACCAGTTAACACCCTTGAGCAGGTTCACCATCAGCTTCTGCTCCGGTGACGGCTTTTGCTCGCCCCCGTCAGACTTGCCCTGTGAAGCTGCACTCTCCGGAAACATATGGTATCCGGTATTCATTAATAGACGACTGACGCCGGGCAATAGATCATTCAGCAATGCAGAGAATGTGCCGAGGCGGGTCGCAATGCGCGCAGGTTTCTGAACCACTGCCTTGATGATCAATTCTGCGGCCTGCTCTGGTGAAAGTGTCGGTACATGGTCGTACAGTTTGGTCGGCGCGATCATGGGCGTTTTCACCAGCGGCATATTGATGGTGGTGAATTTCACACCTTTATCCGCATATTCACTGGCCGCGGAACGGGTGAAGGCATCCAACGCTGATTTTGAAGCGGTATAGGCTGAAAAGCGGGCATTACCGGCCAGCACTGCAATGGATGAAATATTGACGACCTGGCCGCCGCCACGCTCAACCATGCCCGGCAGGAAGGCAAGCATCAGGCGCAACGCACCAAAATAGTTGATATCCATCGTGCGCTGGAAATCGTGGAGGCGGTCATAGCTGTGCTCAACACCACGGCGAATGGAACGCCCGGCATTGTTAACCAGAATATCCACACCACCGTGCTCACGAATAACCAAATCCGCCAACCGCTCAACATCGTCATCGGATGTCAGGTCTGCACTGCAGGCATAGGCGATACCACCCAGCTCCTGGATTTCTGCCGCAACCTTGTCAAGTTCCTGCTGATCGCGCGCCACCAAAACCAGGCGAGCCCGGGTTTCAGCCAGTCGCAAAGCCGTTGTACGACCAATGCCGGATGAAGCTCCCGTGATCATGATGACCTTGCCTTCTACCTGACGATTCAGGTTTTCCGGCTCAATCCGCTCTTCATCCAGGTGCTGCTCCCAGTAAGCCCACAGTACCCGGGCATATTCTTCCGGGGATTTCAGGCGAATACCGCTGCCTTCCAGCGCCAGATCGGTGTTGGCACGGTCAAAGCGGGTGGGATACTCCAGGAATGCCAGGGTTTCACGGGGAATACCCAGATCCTTGAGCAGCATGTCTGTAAAGCGCTGCACGCTGGGCATGCCGGTGATGCTCTTGGCAAACATTGTCACCAGCGGATTAAAGTTCGCCGCGTCAATACGCATGCTCATTTTGGGTGCACGGGCAGTTTCTGCAAACAGGTTCAGCAACTCACCCAGACGACGCGGGTTCGGGTCTGTCAGATGGAAACAGCGGTTATCGCAATCAGACTGGTGCGCGATATGATCCATGGCGTCAGCCACATAATCGACAGGCACCAGGTTCAGCTGTCCACCCTCCAGCCCTACCAGCGGCATCCACTCCGGTACGGAATCACGCAGTTTGCGGATGGCATTAAACAGATAGTAAGGGCCGTCTACCTTGGGAATTTCACCCGTCACAGAATGACCAACCACCATACCCGGACGGTAAATGCGCCATGGCAGGCGGGTTTCACGGCGCACCAGCTGTTCGGAATCATGCTTGGTTTGCAGATACGCATTATTCAGCGGTCCCGCTTCATCCAGCATGCTTTCATCAAACACGCCCTTGTACAGACCCGCGACCGCAATAGAGCTGGTCAGGTGGAAACAGCGGGCGCCGATTTCAGCAGCACAATCCAGTGCATGCCGGGTACCATCAACGTTGACAGCACGCTGCAACTCCAATGATGCAGCAATGTCGTATATTGCCGCCAAATGGAAAAACTCGATATTCAGGGAACGCAAAGCTGCCAGTGTCTCATGCTCAAGACCCAGCATGGAACGGGTAATATCCCCTTCATAACAATGAATGCGCGACTGCTCATTACGAAAACGTTCAAGCAGCTTCTGCGTGGCATCCTCATTGCGGTCACGCACCAGGATATGCACCTGTCCCCGACGTGCCAGCAGGCGTTCCAGAAGATGGGTGCCAAGAAATCCGGTAGCGCCCGTAACAAAGTAGTGGGTTTCGAGGGGGGTTACTTTTTCAGAAGTCATTAATGGTCTGCTGATTCTGGTTGTTTAATGGTTGTTATGCGCTACCGTGCCATGACAGCAATACACAGGAATTTCCGAAAACAAACAGTCATCTATCCTGAGTTATCCAGAGGGGTTTACCGGGTGCGCTATTGGCAGGCATTGTACAGACCACAGCCTTTTACGTATGACGACGAACCGTAAAGACACGTAAAGAACAGGTAACTTTCTGATAGGAAGCCGGAATGACAGTGCTTTAAACGGACAAGAATCAAACAATCCAGTGATTCAAGTCAGTAAATTGACATTTAGATAGCCATTACCACCAAAACAGACACTAGCCACCAAAATCCTTACCGACATTCACATTCTGCCACTGTATTTAGAGGAAACCTTCAACGAATAATGCGTTTTGGCGATAGCACTGTATTGAGCATCCAATAACTCCCCGGTGATCATGAAGACTAAGGACAGCGTTATGCATGACACATCAATCCTGAGGTCAAAACTTGAAAAAGGTACCCGTCTACACCTGCTACATTGGGCCATTATCTTTCTTTCATTATTCCTGACGTTTGGTGCATGGTATTTTTCCAGCCAGCAAGTGCAGCAAAAAAAACAAAACCAAGTTCGATCAAGAAGCCGAACGTATCATAAGCCTCGTCAAAGAAAGGATGCAGCTCTATGAAAATGCCCTTTGGGGAGGCGCAGCCCTGATTGACTCCAATGGCAGCCAAATGACCTACGACCAATGGAAAGCCTATGCAGGGAGCCTAAATATTGACCAGGCTTACCCCGGCATTAACGGTATTGGTGTGATTTATAATATAAAGCCCGAAGATTTTGAGAACTACTTATTTAAAGAAAGAAAAAAACGGCCACATTACACCGTTCACCCCTATCCACAATAAAAAAGAATACTGGCCTATCACTTATATCGAGCCTGAAACCCCCAACAAAGCAGCCGTAGGGCTTGACATGGCTTTTGAGCAGAACCGGTACACTGCCATCAAACGGGCCAGGGATGAAGGCAGCGCCCAGGTGACAGGCCCGATAACCCTGGTCCAAGACGCAAAAAAAAACGCCCGGTTTTTTATTCTATACCCCCGTATACAAGAGCGCCGGCATACCTGGAACCCTTGATGAGCGTCAGGCATCCATTCTTGGAGTCACCTATGCGCCATTTATCATGAGTAAACTGATGAAAGGGACTCTGGCACAAGAAAACAGGCATGTACGCGTCAGAATAAGCGATGAAGGCATATTGCTTTACAATGACAACTTGTCTGAAAAGACGATTGATACGACGCCGCTTTTTTCGACGTCCTCAAATATCGAATGTACGGTCGAAACTGGATCTTTGATATCGAGACAGACTTAAGCTTTCGTAAGGACATACACTCCGACCAGCCCTATATCATACTTATTGGCGGCCTTGTTATTGATAGTCTATTATTCGGACTTTTTTTATTCCTAACCAGAATGAACCGACTCGCCTTAAACTACGCAGATCAAATGAACAAAGAACTGGAAGAAAAAAACAGCCATTTAGAAAAAGCAAACAAAATAAAATCAGAATTTCTCGCCGTAGTCAGCCACGAGCTCAGAACCCCACTGACCTCAATTAAAGGGGGCCCTTGGAATTGCCCAAAAACTCTCTCACCAACTGCCACAAGAAACACAAAACATACTCGATATTGCACATAAAAACAGTGAGCGACTCAGCCATCTGGTGAATGATATTCTGGATGTGGAAAAACTGGCTGAAGACAAAATCACATTTGACATCACCACCATTAATGTCGACGAATTCATTAAAGAACTTACGAAAAACCAGTCTGTCTACTGCACAATGCACCATTCAAACATTGTTTTTGATGGTAATGCCACAGGCGTAAAAATTAACGCTGACAAAGCCAGACTGGATCAGGTGATCACAAACCTCGTATCGAATTCCGCCAAGTTCTCCCCTGAAAACAGTGATATCATCATACGCACTCAAGCGAAAGATAAAAAATTAAGAATAGAAGTAATTGATCAAGGACCAGGCATCCCTGACGATTTCAAAGAGAAAATTTTTCAACGATTCTCCCAGGCAGACTCATCCTCCACACGCTCAGCCCAAGGAGCAGGCCTTGGCCTCTATATCTGCAAAAAAATCATAACAAACCTGGGCGGGGCGCATTAATTTTGAAAACAATAAGACTAAAGGAAGTGTTTTTTATATTGAGTTTGACTTATAAAGCAATCAGAAGAAAAAACAAGGCTTCACAAAGCCCTCTGTTGTATTAATCACAAAAACGGTTTATTCAGCTTTTGCAACCAGAAGCCATCAGAAATAAAAATACCTATGCATGCGCAATTTACTCAAACCTTTTTTCTGCCAAAAGCCCCTCAATATGATTAATGATCATCTCCACCCGTTGAGGCACCTGCTGAAACCGGCGCTTAAGCAAATAAAGGGTTTCACTCACAGGATTTGATAAGTGATGCACGGCAATGCTCGCCTGCTGCGGGAATGCCGCCACCGCATGAGCGGGTAATACGGTAAACCCAAGGCCTCGACTCACCGGCTCGAGAATCAGTCCGATCTGGTTTGAGAATCGCGCTGTGTAAACTGGCTAATCTGTTCAAAACAGGGAAAGTTGGCGCCCAGCAAAAGGGATGCATGTGTGCACCATCCGGGTGATTAATAAACCCCAGCCTTTCCAGTGCTTCCCAGGTGACAGCCCCACCCCCAGCAGGCATCGCCAGCAACAGCGGCTCACTGCTTATCGGCACACAGCTAAGCTCTGCTCGCGTACTGGTACGCGTCACAAATCCCAGGTCCCGCCGGTTTTCAACCAATGACTGCTCCACACTGTCATTAGGCGCAAAGACATAATCCATCGATAACCCCGGATGCGCCCGCTGATAGTCCAACAAAGCCGGATATAACTTCAGCCCAAGACTCCCTGGGGAAGCAATTCGAATCACGCCCTCCCAGGGGGAGTCTGTCCGGACGCTGCGATCCAGCTCACCCAGCATCGCCAGCGCCTGCCGGGCTTGCCGGTGAACCTGCTGTCCTGCATCGGTGAGATCAAACTGCTTGCCACGCCGATTCAACAATACACACCCGTAGTAGTCTTCCAGCTTCGGATATGTTGACTGACACCCGGCTGGTCATGGCCAGCTTCTCGGCCGTTCGCGTGAAATGACCGGTTTCCACCAGCGCACAGAAGGTTTTCAACCAAAGAAGATTAACCATAACAATTTATTATCAAAAACAGTCCAATGATAATTTAACTATTTAAAACGGCGTTTATACACTCTGCCCATCGATTTTAAAAACACATGAGAGAGAACAGATTATGACGCCTTATCCACGCACATTTTCCCATATCGGTATTTCAGTCACCGATCTGGACAAAGCCGTAGAATTCTACACACAGGTGTTGGGCTGGTACCTGATCATGAAACCGACAGAAATCACTGAAGATGACTCTGCCATCGGCCAGATGTGCACCGACGTCTTTGGTGCGGGCTGGGAGCGTTTCCGCATCGCCCACCTGTCAACCGGCGACCGGATTGGCGTGGAACTGTTTGAATTCAACAATGCAGTGCAGCGTGAAGACAACTTTGAATACTGGAAAAACGGCGTGTTCCACTTCTGTGTCCAGGATCCTGATGTAGAAGGCTGGCTGCACGAATTGTAGAGGGCCGGTGGTAAGCAGCGGATGCCGGTGCGGGAATACTATCCGGGCGAGAAGCCTTACCGAATGGTGTATATGGAAGACCCGTTTGGCAATATTCTGGAAATCTACAGCCATAGCTACGAACTGACGTATAGCACTGGTGCTTACTAAGCACCGCCTGGCTGCCAGCTCCTACTGACTGGCAGCCAACACTTAACCACCAATCTGTGCCAACTGCCGCGTAGTCCCCGTATACCCATGCTCCAGAAAGTGCCCATCCTGCTTAAAGTTCAACTGTCGGCGAATATCCGCAACCAGCGCCTCCAGATCATCATCAGACTGAAGCAACGGGCGCAGGTCGTAACCGCCATCCGCAAAAAGACACAATTGCAATTGACCGGTGGCACTGACACGCAGCCGGTTGCATTGACGACAAAAGTCCGGTGAATAGGGCATGATCAAACCGATTCGCCCCTGATAATCCGGATGACAGAATTCCTGGGCAGGACCTGCATCAGCAAGACGTATGACTTCTGTCCAGCCCGTGCCACCAGCTGTTCACGAATGACCGTTCCAGACACATGGTGTTGCTGAAAGAATTCACGGTGGTCGCCGGTTTCCATGAGCTCGATAAAACGCACACTGACCGGCTGCACCTTGATCCAGTCAAGGTAGCGATCCAGATCACCGTCGTTCAGACCACGCATCAATACCGCATTGACCTTCGCTCCCGTCAGGCCACGCTCAAAGGCTTTCTGCATACCGGTCAGGATCTCCTGAAGCCGGTCATGCCCAGTAATCGCCTGAAAGGTGCGCGGATCAAGGCTGTCGACACTGAGATTCAAGGCATCCAACCCTGCATCCAGCCAGCCATCTATACGCTGCGGCAACTTGTAACCATTGGTGGTAACAGCTACTTTTCGAATACCCGGTACAGATTTTATGGTATGGATAATGTCGGTGAAATCGCGCCGCAGCGAAGGCTCTCCACCGGTCAGGCGGATTTTTTCGGTACCCAGGCGTGCAAACGCCGTCACCAGACGACGAATTTCGGGCAACGTCAACGCATCACCATGATGGTGGTCTTGGCAGCCATCCGGCAGACAGTAGTTACAGCGGAAGTTGCACAGGTCAGTGACTGACAGAGCGCAAATAGGGAAATGTCCGTCCCTGACGGTCTTGCAATACGGTCATGGAACACCTTTCCAAGATCGGGAGGCCAGAGAATTTCTTCTCAGGCCCCTGGCGGGCAGGTCAACAAATGCTGACAGCCACGGCTGTAGAACCCTGTACCTGTATCAGGTATTTAGGCAGAACAGCTCGGCGCTCATTGTTATGTCTCAAACGCATCATAACGCGACTTGGATAGAAGAAGCTATTGTGAAATAGCGTCAGGCCAGACCGGCCTTGCGCAATAGACATTGCGCTGCTTGTACCCCTTGCTGCAACCAGCCGCTGTCGCTGCCGGCGGTCACCAGTTGGAACCCCTTCTGCGCCATTGCCACGGCATACTCCGCTGAAAGGCAATGCATCCCAGCCGGGACGTTATAGTGCTGCGCCCTTGCCAGAATATGACCAATGGCATCCAGCACCGGCTGCTCATAAGTATCTGGCGCAGGCTGGCATCCCAGTGCATACGAGAGATCATAGGGGCCGATATAAACCCCCCCCAGGCCCGGCACCTGCAGAATACGATCAAGATTAGCCAGTGCTTCACGGGTCTCAATCATTGCGATGGGAAGGACATAATCGTTGGCCAGTACAGGATAATCCGCCCCGTAACAAGTTTCTGCCCGCAGCGGGCCAAAGCTTCGCTCACCGGCTGGCGGATAGTGACAATAACGCACCAGCGCCTCCACCTCTTCCGGAGTATTGATCATTGGACAGATAATGCCCCATGCACCGGCATCCAGCATCTTCATCGCCATGTCAGGTGCCAGCCAGGGGATTCGCACCAAGGGCGTTGCAGGCGTGGTTGCAATCGCCTGCAACATCGACAACGCGGTTTCGTAACCAATAGCGCCGTGCTGCATATCAATGGTCAGTGCGTCAAATCCCTGTTGCGCAACCATTTCTGCTGTTAATGCGGATGGCAGCGTTAACCAACTGTTCATGGCGGCCCTGCCATTGCCCCACTGCTCCCGGATTCTGACCGTTTTCATCATACCCAGCCCCCTTGATCCTGCATGAAAGACGCCATTTTAGTCGTCTCATTGAACCTGTTATCGGGAAAAACATAGAATTCAGCAGTCATTATCGACATTTCGAATAACAGGAACATTAGCGGCTGACAGAGGATCTTTCCGGGTATACCCTTCAAACGGGCTCATTTGCCGCTATCCCTCTGCAGAAATCGCCCATGGAACCGTGCTAATGAATAGATCACTCGCCGCACCCCTTCTGGCACTATCGCTCAGCGTTCCAACAACCTGCCTGGCAGAAGAAGATTCCCCTTACCCACTGGCCGATGCCGAAAATGCACTACGTCAATTTCATGCAGGAAAGTGACGGCATGGAGAAACTGTTAAACGCCATGGACCAGGCCGATGTCACCGACACCATGCTGACCGGCATGGCTGTCACCAAGAAGTGGAAAGAGACCGCACCAGAACGTCCACGCTATTACCAGGGGGATGATAGCCCCGTGTACTGGTATGCCGCGACCGATGAGCTGGTAGCACGCGCCATTGAAGGGCTCCCCAAAGAACAGCAAAAACGGTTCCATCCCTTTCTTAGCGGCTTTAACCCCACCGACCTGAACGCGGTGGATCATATTGATCGCATGCTGCAATGGCGTCCCGCCTTCTGGCAAGGGATTGGTGAAGTGCTCACCCGCCATGATGACTTGACCGCGCTGACCGAAGGCGAAAAACCCCGCGCCAACCATGAAGCCATGCACCGGGTTTACCGGCTGGCTGCCAAACACCACCTGCCTGTATTACTGCATACCAATATCACCTCCGCCCGAGAAGATCGTCCTCTTTATCTGAAATACTGAAAGAAGCCCTTGACCCAGAATCCCAACACAACATTCATCTGGGCTCATGCCGGAACCAGCTCAACCACCATACGCCGTAATGACATGGATTTTCTTCCAACACTGGTGAAAACAGTTGTTAAAAGATCAACAACAATCTCTACATTCTGCTTTCCTGGACGGCTGAAGAATTGATCTATAAAAAAGAGGGCACGCCAGACCCGGCCTGGGTGAAGATGGTCAAACACTACCCTGA
>JAPPUL010000119.1:0-101938 GCA_026874595.1 Sipunculus nudus
GTGTATCCTGCAATGCTGTTTGAAATTCTTACAGACATCATCGCTTCGATGGTGAACTTAACGCGTAAGAGTTAGATCGTTAAACATGCCATTTCCAGGCTCACTCCCCGCGCTTCACAAGGCGTTTATTGAAAAAGCCCTCCCGATACTGGCTGAAGACCCCAGGATTGTCGGCATCGCGGCGTCCGGTTCCTATGCCGACAATTCGCTGGATCCCTACAGTGACCTGGACCTGGTGATTGCCGTTGAACCCGACGCGTTCGACGCCATCATGCCCGACCGCCTGTCCATCGTTGCCGGCCTGGGCGATATGGTCGCGGGGTTTACCGGGGAGCATGTCGGTGAGCCAAGGGTGATGATTACCCTCTATGGCCCGGAACCGCTTCACGTCGATTTCAAGTTTGTCCGCGTCGGCGATGCCACCACCCGGGTCGATGAGCCGGTCATCCTGTGGGCCAGGGACGCACGGCTGGAACAGGCATTAAGCCAGGGCAAGGGGCGCCTACCCCGGGCTTGATCCCCAGTGGGTGGAAGACCGGTTCTGGGTGTGGATGCACTATGCCGGCACCAAGATTGGGCCGTGGCGAATATTTTGAAACCCTGGAATTTTCTCAGTTTTCTGAGAAGCCAGGTATTGGGTTCCCTGGCATTGCAGCAGGCGGGTTATGAAGCCCGGGGCGTGCGTAAAATCGAGCAGCTGTTACCGGCCTTCGCCGAGGCACTGAAAACAACGGTCGCCACGCCAGATAAAGACGCCTTGCTGAATGCCACAGCGAATGCCGCAAGGCTATATCTCTCGCTGCGTGAGTCACAGGTTCAGCCCTGCACAGACGCGCAGACATTGGCCATGAACTACCTGGACGCCCTGCGCACCACCAGCACCGCGTAGCGGCCGTCTGACACGTTAATCCCGTGGGGCGACACTGACGCGAAGCCCCCACACCCCATTTCCCCGGGCAGGTTCGCGCCTGCGCTGTTTTCGAGGTCCGAAAATGTCCGAGATGTATACGAAGCATGCTGAAACGTATGATTCGGTGGTAAGAAAACAATATCTACAATGCCTGTCTGGAGCGCCCCTCCCTCCAGGCATTGCTGGATGATGTGCAAGGCCTGGATGTCATCGATATGGGCTGTGGCTCAGGCATTTATGCCGGGTATTTCCTCGAACAGTCGGCACGCAGCGTGACGTGTCTGGATGTCTCCAGCGACATGGTGTCCATCGTCAAACGGAAGTTTGGCGATAAGGTCACGGCCTATGTGCAGGACATCGCGGCCGGCTTGCCGCAGGAAGCCGCAAACAGTGCCGATGTCATCGTCTGCCCACTGGTGTTGCATTACCTCGAAGATTTGCGTGTCGTCTTTAACGACGTGCACCGGGTATTAAAGCCCGGGGGTTATATGGTGTTTTCCACACACCATCCGTTTGCCGATTTTGAGTGTTCGGCCTCCGGTAACTACTTTGCGACGGAACGGGTTCAGGAAGAGTGGAACACGGTGGGTACGCCGGTCACCGTCAGCTTTTATCGCCGGTCTCTGACGGATATCTGCAACGCCATCACCGCGGCCGGGTTAGTGATCTCCCGGCTGACCGAAGGCACCGTCTCCGAAGCCGCCAAAGTGATATCGGAAGAAACCTATCACCACCTGAAACATAATCCCAACTTTCTGTTTGTCCGGTGTGAAAAATTGCAGTCATAGCACCGCAACCGCAGATTCCGCCCCTTTCAAGCAATACTTTGATATGGGGCGATTACCGATACCGTCAATGCGCCTATCAACAAAGAAGGCTGTTAACACGGCCAGGCAATCGCACGCCGGTCGCTGCGTGCCTGTTGCCTGGCCAACGATACAATTGACAACCGACGTTTAAGCGATGATCCTGTCATGCGCTTACGCTTCCTCATCTGGCTGCATTCCAGCCAATGCAAGTCAAATGGCTTTCTGCGAAGAGCCATAATATCCAATACGAGTTAACGATCATGAACAAAACCCATGCCTTATTAACGGCACTGGTCCTTTCCCTCAGTGTTGGCGGGTTGGCGCACGCCAAGAATGACAAAGAGAAAGACAAAGGCCTGCCTCCGGGGCTGCAGAAAAAGGTGGAATCCGGCAAAAGCCTGCCGCCGGGTTGGGAGAAAAAGCTGGAGGTCGGCGGCAAGCTGGAAAAAGACCTCTACAAACAAGGCAAGGTGGTTCTGACGAACCCGGACAAGGGAACGGTCACACTCGAACTGGACGGCAAATTGGTCCGGGTGCTCAAGAACACCCGGGAAATCGTCGACATTCTGGACGGGCGTTAACCGGGCATACCGGTAACCTGCCGTCTGGCAGGACCGGATCACCAATGGGGTATGCAGCCGAAGGAGTCGCCGAGTGACCTACGATGAGTTCAATGCCTTTTGTCAGTCACTCCCCGCAACCACCTATGTCATGCAGTGGAACCGTTCCCATGTCTGGAAGGTGGGCGGGAAAGTCTTTGCCATTGGCGGCCTCGGGCGTGATGGTAACCCCCGCCTATATTTTCAAAACCTCGGAGCTGAATTATCACTTTCTCAGTGAGCACCCCGGTTACCGGCCCGCACCTTACTTTGCCTCCCGCGGCATGAAGTGGATACAGCACTATGACAGCACGCCGGAAACCGATGAAGCGCTGCAGTATTACCTCGAATCATCACACCCGGCTGGTTGCATCGGGTTTAAGCCAACGAAAGCAGAAAGAACTGGGGCTGGACCCGGTCTCTCCAACCCAATAACAACTCCGCCCCTTCCCTTGTTCCGCTGTTTAATTGCCAGCTAATACCGTCGCGATGATCCACAGCGAGCGACGCCCCTTGCAGACAGGCAGACGACCTTCCATCTGGTCACCACCCTTGCCCATCCATTGAAATGAACTATAAACACCCGTGGAACTCTAACGGCTATGGATTGACTGCACATGCAAGCGGCCTGCGATTAACAGCATAGCCCTGACAGGAGGCACACCATGACGTCACCGGTTGATACCGTCAAAACTGTCTATGACAGCTTCTCCAGGGGAGACCTGGACGGTTTCCTCCAGATCTGTGATGAGGAGATCGAGTGGATCGTCAACGGACCGGCCTCCCTGGAGAAATGCCAATCCTATCGCGGCCGGGATGGCGTCAGGCAGTTCCTTGATGTGCTTGAGCAAACCTGGTCTTTCCGCGCATTCACGCCCAAACAATACATTCATGATGGCAATACCGTGGTTGTCCTGGGCGAGGAAACCGGTGATGACAAAACGACAAATCAGCCCTTTGAGAATCGCTGGGCCCATGTCTTCGACACCAGGGATGGCAAAGTCATTCGTTTCCGTGAATTCCTTTGTCACTGGTCCGGCAGTGAACAACCGCCGGCCATGAGCTGGTAACGGCAGCGTTCTCCCCCTGATCCACGATAGATATACTCGGTCGTTCACACACCCTGTCCCGGGGCAATGCCCCAAACCGTACCACGCACTTGCTGCTATTCGCTGAAATAGTGCACGCCACCGCCTGTTCACCCGCCATTTGCCCCCTCTTTCCCTGCTGGCATGCCCCTTGCTATCGGAGGGTTATCATCAGACGGAGACGGCTCCTGTACCCCGCCCGGTGATCGCTTCCCCTCACAGGCAAACAGAGAACGCTTATGTCTTATCTAGCTCCTGCCGAGTTCGTCACCAAAATGGTGGACGCCGGCGAATCCAAGGTCTTCATGTCCACCCGCGACACCCTGATCCGGGGTTACATGGCCGGGCGCCATCCTGGCCCTGGCTGCGGTTTTTTGCCATTACCGTGGCCGTCAAGACCGGCAGTTTCCTGCTGGGCGCCGTCCTGTTCCCCGTGGGTTTCTGCATGCTCTACCTGATGGGCTTTGACCTGCTCACGGGCGTCTTCGTACTGGCGCCGCTGGCCTGGCTCGACCGGCGCCCCGGTGTGACCCCTGCCGCCATCCTGCGCAACTGGGGCCTGGTGTTCCTGGGCAATTTCGCCGGCGCACTCACCGTTGCCTTCATGATGGCCTTCGTCTTCACCTACGGTTTCAATGCGGAATCCGGCGCCATTGGCACCAAGGTCGCCAGTATCGGTGAATCCCGGACACTGGGTTACGCCGAATACGGCCTGGCTGGCTGGTTCACCATTTTCATGCGCGGCATGCTGTGTAACTGGATGGTCTCCATGGGCGTTGTCGGCGCCATGATCTCCACCACCGTCAGCGGCAAGGTGCTGGCCATGTGGATGCCGATCATGTTGTTCTTCTTCATGGGCTTCGAGCATTCCGTCGTCAACATGTTCCTGTTCCCCTTCGGCCTGATCATGGGCGGTGACTTCTCGGTGATGGATTACTTCATCTGGAATGAAATCCCCACAGCCCTGGGTAACCTGGTCGGCGGCCTGGCCTTTACCGGCCTGACGCTGTACACCACCCACGTCAGAACCGCGCCCAAGCGCCCGGTCGAGCCACTGCTGAAAGAAGCGGCATAATCCAACCCACACCTCAGCCTCGCAGGGCTGAGGTGTTTAACCCTGATACTCACGCTATGGTTCCAGCATTAAAGGTCTCCATCGGCCAGCACACCGACAAGGGGCCTAAACCCGAAAACCAGGATTGCCACGGGATCCGGATTCCACAGGATGGCCTGCTGACCATGAAAGGCATCGCCGTGGCCATGGCGGATGGCATCAGCAGCAGTGAGGTCAGCCATGTCGCCAGTGAAACCGCCGTCAAAAGCCTGCTGGACGATTATTACTGCACCTCAGAAGCCTGGTCCGTCAAAAGCGCTGTAGAGCGTGTACTGACAGCCACCAATTCCTGGGCTGTATTCCCAGAGTCGTCATGGACTTGGCCAGTACGACAGAGACAAAGGCTACGTCTGCACCCTCAGTGCCCTGGTGTTGAAACATCATACGGCGCATGTCTTCCATGTCGGCGATACCCGTATCTACCGGCTGAATGCCAACGGCCTGGAACAGCTGACCAATGACCACCGTGTCTGGATATCCCGCGAACAAAGCTACCTGAGTCGTGCACTCGGCGTTGAGCCCTACTGCCATGTGGATTACCACGCCCTGCGCCTGCAACCGGATGACCTGTTCATCATCAGCTCGGATGGCCTCTATGATTATCATTGCCACGGAACGACTGGTCGAGACCGTTCAAAGCCATCCGGCGGATCTGGATACAGCCGCCAGAACGCTGGTCAAGCTTGCCCTCGAAGCAGGCAGTGATGACAACCTGAGCATTCAGCTGGTGCGCATTGATGGCCTGCCGGACGCCACCAGCAACATCAGGCAGCAACTGGAAAGTCTGCCGATTCCCCCCCGGCTCAGTGCCCGAACCGTGTTTGACGGCTACACCATCATGCGTGAACTACACGCCAGCAGCCGGAGTTACGTCTACCTCGCGCAGGACAATACATCCCAAAAAAACCGTGGTATTGAAAGTGCCGACCATTGCGGCAGGCAACGATATGGCACACCTTGAACGCTTCCTGCAGGAAGAGTGGATTGCCCGGCGTATCAGCAGTCCGTATGTCCTGAAAGCGGACCTGGCCGAACGACCACGCAGTGCCCTCTACACCGTCTTTGAATATATAGAAGGGCAGACACTGACCCAGTGGGCCACGGACAATCCCAAACCGGACATCACCACCGTACGCCAGATCATCGAGCAGATCGCCCGGGGGCTTCATGCCTTTCACCGTATGGAGATGCTGCACCAGGACCTGCGCCCGGAAAACATCATGCTCGACCGGACCGGCACGGTCAGGATCATGGATTTTGGCTCCGTCAGCGTGGCCGGCCTGCAGGAAAACACAATGGAAACGCCGCTGACCCATCTGCTCGGCACCGCCCTCTACAGTGCGCCAGAATATTTCCTGGGAGAACCGGGCACACCGCAATCAGACCTGTTCTCCCTCGGCGTGATCACCTACTTCCTGCTGTCCGGCCACTACCCCTACGGCAACGAGGTGGCCAAAAACAAGACACGTGCCGCACAACGAAAACTAGTGTACCGCACCGTGCTGGCGGAAGACCGCGCCATTCCGGCGTGGGTCGATGACGCCATCCGGAAGGCTGTCCATCCCCTGCCGGAGCGCCGTTATGAAGAACTGTTTGAGTTTACCCATGACCTGCGCCAGCCCAGCCGCCGTTTCGTGAATCAACACCGGCCGCCCTTAATGGAGCGAAACCCGGTCATGCTCTGGCAGGGCATCAGCTTTGCCCTGGGGCTGGTCATCCTCTACCTGCTCAGCACATGACCGCTTTCGTGAAAGGACAACATACAACGTAGACAACAACCACAACCCAAACGGGGAGCGCACCATGATCACAGATCGCAAAACCGTCACGGAACTGATTCTGGCGAACAAGGTGGCCAAAGGCATTACCTGGCACCAGGTCGCGGATGCCGTTGGCCTTTCCAAGGAATGGACGACGGCAGCCTGCCTGGGCCAGATGACCTTCAACAAGTCGCAGGCTGAAATTGTGGGTGAACTGTTTGAATTACCCGATGAAGCCATCGCCTGGCTGCAGATCGCGCCTTACAAAGGCTCACTGCCAACCGTCGTGCCTACCGACCCGCTGATTTATCGCTGGTATGAAGTGGTCAACGTCTATGGCAGCACCATCAAGGAACTGATTCATGAGGAGTTTGGTGACGGCATCATGAGCGCCATCGATTTCTCCATGGATATCCAGCGGAGGAAAACCCGAACGGGGGATAGGGTCAATGTGGTGTTATCCGGAAAGTTCCTGCCCTACAAAACCTATTAAGCATACTGAGTAGTCGCATAAATAAAACGGGGTGCCTTGAAAGGCACCCCGGCAAACCGTTCATACACTACGCGAAATGAAGTATCAGGCTTCTGCTTCGGCAACGTGCTGGCATGCTGCTGTATCGTGGGGAATCGTGTCTCTCGGCTGGAAAACGCGTTCAAGTGCTTCACCGTAAGCCTGCTGCATTTCTTCACTGCCATTGACGCACATGCCGAGGTCTCTCAGCAGCCCGTCCTTCAGGCCATATATCCAGCTGTGAATAGAGAGTTTCTTACCGGCCTCCCAGGCTTCCTGAACGATACTGGTCTGGCAGACATGCACGACCTGCTCAATCACATTCAATTCACACATGCTGTCGATACGGGCCTGACCTGACAGTGGCGCCAGTGCCTCGCGATGCTTCAGTTCCGTGTCCTGAATATGCCGCAGCCAGTTATCAATCATGCCCTGCCGGCTGCCTGAAATGGCCGCCTCAACCCCGCCGCAACCGTAATGGCCACAGACGATAATGTGTTCAACACCAAGCACATTGACCGCATAATGAATAACGGAAAGACAGTTGAGGTCACTGTGAACGACCACGTTGGCGACATTGCGGTGGACAAACAGCTCACCCCGGCATCAGTCCGACAATCTCATTGGCCGGCACCCGGCTGTCAGAGCAGCCGATCCACAGGTACCCGCGGCGCCTGCTGGCGGGACAGACGCTGAAAAAACTCAGGGTCCCTGTCGCGCACGGATTCGGACCAGGATTGATTGTTGTCAAACAGATGTTTGAGTACTTTCACGTGTATCCACCTTCAACATTCGGACTGCACGCAGGATATAGGCAAAGGGCGGCAGTAATCGACTCTATTTTGTTAATTGCGTGGCATTTTTCGTTACAAATGTTGAATTCAGTGGCGTTCCAGCTGTTCACGGCACCAGCCAGTGAACTCGTTCGACCAACCTGACAATTTTTCCTGACACTCAATCTTGGTATCCATGAGCCTGTAATAAGCCACCTGTGCCGCTATTTCTTCAAGGTCATTGCTATCAAACAACTCATTACCGGCTATTTTTCGTGCAATTGCCTGATCTTGTTCAGTGGGATGCTCAAGTTCACCGTTAATCAGCTCGAGATCCTCCCACAGGTCTTCCTTCACCTGCACCATGGCTTCCAGTTGGGCACGCTTAAGCGAATGACTGCCAGCTTCAGACAGCAGTTTCATGAATGAGAGCTCCGCACCCTGGCCTGCAAACAGCCGCTGAAAATCCGCCTGCCAGCCTGTTTTTAAACCCATCTCCTGGAGTCGTTGGGATAATGCCTGGTCAATCATCGTAAAATTGTTCCATTGATCATTGTGACTCAGCGATGATTGGAAAAGCATGGTTTCAAAAGTGCTTTTCATGCTCAGCAGCACGTCGGCATCACTCAATGTATTTATGGCTTTTCGGGTAAGGATTGCAGCAGCCTGTATGATATTTTGCTCCAGGTCATGGAGATTTTCAGGATCAACAATCACTTTCCTGCCTTGTGAAACAAGGGCCTGCAATCGGATCAGTGTGACATCGTCATAATCTTGTTGGGAACAATGCAGAATGTAACCATTCAGCAGCCGAGTCACATCATTCAGGAAGGTTTCGGGATCAAGAGCACCATCTTCACACAAGACATCAACCGCTTCTGTGAAACTGTATTTCTCCATATTCTCCAATTTGATCTGGAAGTAGTTATAGGCCGGGTCATGTTTATCAAACGACGACGAAAGACTATTATCAACAAGCTCGCTCGACCCGACAGGACCACCGATGACAATATCATCGTCATCATCATGTTCCCTCTCAGAAACCGTAGACGCCTGGCCGATAACCGCTTCCTTTTCACTCAGCAACGGTTCCAGATACTGATTACGCGCATTCCAGGTATTTCCCTCCATCGTGTCATATTCACCCGTTTGTTCTTGAGCAGGACTCTGACGCGGATGCATTTGTTCACGCACCTTCCGGAGATTCAGTACATGATCGGGGAGATGATCGGCTCGACGGCGTTTTCTCGGCGCTTTGATCAATGGGCGGTACCGGGCGACGGCAGCCGTCATATCAGAGTGATTATCCAGCGAATCCAGTTCCGCCTGTAACAGGGACATCGCCTTGTCATCCACCAGGGCATGGATCGGATGCAAGTCGCGCCCCTGTTGTCGACAGGCTTCAAGAAGAACCTGCAGGTCTTCCTCAGAATTTGCCTGCTCTACCCGGTCCCTGACCTGGTCAATCCAGTCAGCAGGTTTCTCGCTATCACCCTTGAGCCTTGGCTCACCGGTTTCGCTGTTGTCGACAGTAACGCTACGCGGCTTGTCAATGTGCGGCTTTTTCTGTGAGGGATCTTTTTCAGGAGACGACCGGTCCTGAGGCGAAGGCACGATCTTTCGCCCATCTCGCCCAAGACCTTTCTTTTGCGTTTCTGTTGGCGTCTTTACCCCCTCAGGCTTGTTTCCCCGGGGCTTATTAGAAGGTCCCTTGAGTCGCATCCTTGCTCCTCCCTGATCAGGCACTTGGAACCGCATGGCTTTTAACCAGTATAGGTAGCCAGCCCCAGGTTCAGAGCGCCCCCCTACGCCAAGACTGGGGAAAGACGCCTGTTGAGCGACAATTTCTCCCGGACAGTCTCACCGGTCAGCGCATAGCCATGGAGCGTGTCACCGTCCTGATACAGCGCCTTGATGCCTGCGTCTCCTTGTTCCAGTACCCCACTTTCCCCTGACACCCACAGCTGGCGGAGCCGTCACCACCGGGCAGGCAGGCGTTTTCACGGTAACAGGCATGGGGCCATAGCAAACCTCTGTCGGGTCACCAGCCAGGGTTTGCGCCAGCGCGCGGGCACAGGCCATCAGGGGCATCACATACAATAGGACATGCCCATCAACCTCGGCACAGTCTCCCATGGCGAAGACATCCGGATGGCTGGTCTGAAGCAGCCGGTTGACAACAATACCTTTGGTGACCGCCAACCCGGCCTCTTCAGCCAGCCGGGTACGGGGCCGCAAACCCACGGCGGAAATCACAATATCAGCGGAGACGCTGTCACCGTTATCCAGCGCCAACCGGACGCCTTCCTCGGCCCGGAAAACACCCATTGCCGCACGGCCTAACCGGAAACTGACGCCCAGCGCCTCCAGGGCTGATCGGACACTGTCCGCCGCCTCAGTCGGCAATAACCCGGGCATGACCTGTGAAGATGGCGCAATAACCGTGGTTCGATAGCCTCCCGCATGGAGGTCGTTCGCAAATTCGCATCCAATCAGCCCCGCGCCCATGATGGCGACGTGCGCTTGCTCCGGCAACGCGGCACGAAAACGACCATAATCAGTCAGGTCATTGATGGAAAACACTGCATCCGTGGCACCTCCCTCCAGCGACAGACGGATCGGAGCGGCACCGGTCGCGAGCACCAGCTTGCTGTACATCAGTACCCGGTCATCCGCCTTCAACTGATGGGCGTGGGGATCAATCGACTGTACGTCCGTATGGGTCAGGATGGTGGCATTGAGTTCGGTGGCCATGGTTGCGGCCTCAGCCATAGCAAGCTCATCCGCAGACTTCCCCTTACTGAAGCCGGTGGACAACATGGGTTTGGAATAATTACGGCCATCGTCCGCCGTGATCATTACCAGGGGCGTGTCCTGATCCTGCTTGCGAAACGCTTTCGCCAGGTTATAACCGGCAAGCCCCGTACCTACGATAATGATGGGATGCATAATTCTTTTTATTCTCTGGGGTCATGGAGCCGAAACGAATCAGCCGATTTCAACCATTTCAAAGTCATCTTTGCCGACGCCGCAGTCGGGACACAGCCAGTCAACGGGAACATCTTCCCACGCGGTACCCGGGGCGATGCCATCATCCGGCCACCCCTCGACCTCGTCATACACCAGGCCACAGACGACACACTGCCACTTTTTCATACTGAACTCCCGTTTGACGATTTTTTATTGTTGCTATCGTGGGTCAGTTTCCGGCTACACGCAAACCGGAGACGACAACCTGTCGTGAATTGTGCCTAGGCCCTGTGAGAATTTCAAAACGGACTAAAACGAGGGGCGTTACCACCATTGCAACGGCCCTTTGGGTGTCTGAAGGGAATGAAGTGACTAACGGTCTATCATGATATTGCCGGTCTTAAGGTCCACGACCAGATCGTAACTGAACAGTTCCATACCCACAATATCGATGAGTTCAAGTTCAGACGGTTTGCCTTCAAAGGTGACATGGTAACTTTTCACGCCGTTCACAGAGCTATCACCCGTACCGGAAATATTCGCATAACTCTGGTTGTTCAGCCCCATGACATAGACCTGCTGTGAATCATTCAGGCTCGACTTGTTATGTGAATAGGACACCGATGTAACCGGGTGTTCCTTAACCGTTGTCTGGCCATCGACCATCATGGTTTCTGACCAGCTGTCCGTCATCACGGATTCGATCTTGACGTTAACCCGGCCCAATGAATGCTCACCCTCTTCGACGGGTACAGTCTCCCGCTTGAGTTCTGCCGGAATCTCAATGGCGAGACGAAAACGGGCATATTTGAGGTTTTCATGGGAGGCATCTTCCTTGACTTTCAGCTGCACTTCGGATGAAAAATCATCCAGCTCTTCAAGGTTTTTGATCGCCGCCACATCATTACCGGCACTGTCCCGGATCTCCAGCACCTTGTACTGGATGCGGGACAGATCCTGGTTAACAAAGCTGAGGTTTTTCAGGCTGACGGAGTAGTAATTGTATTTCAGGTCATTATCCATGCCGAACCCAAAACTACCGTTAGGGTCATAACTGGCCACCTTTGGCAGGACTTCACGGAAATAGGTGTCCTGCTCCCCACGGTCTACCTTATCCTGAAAGCCACCACCTGAATCCAGGTTGACGCCAACCGTCAATGCGGCGCCCATGGCCAACCGTAAACCGACTCCGACTACCCCAGACATACTGCTTACCTCACATCCTGTCAGTCAACGCGATACGGCTGCGGTTGTACTTCACAAGGCGCTTGCCCCCGTCAGGTCATACAGACGACTGATGAAGTGACCATCCTGCTCCCGGAAAACCACAGTAATCGCCTTGACCGTACCAGCACTGGCAAAGGCCAACGTACGATCCATGATCCCAGCATCAGCGGTATTGATATTCACCCGGCCGACATCCGCAGAAACAGATAGAATGGTTGTCGCAAAGACAAGTGCGGTGATCGAGGAAACTCGTTGAAAAGACATGAGCTACCTCCTTGTACTACCAAACCTCTGCTCACACCTATTGGTTTAGACGAAATTCAGAGAGAGAAGGCACTCCCCCCCAAAAAAATCCTATTCTTCCCCTTTCTGCAGCCAGCAATCTGTAAAAAACACCCCATAAAAAAGTCCCGCGTCTGCGGACGTCATTTATCCGTCACGTTTCAGAGCATGCCCTAGAAGGCATAACGGACATTGGCCAATCAGGTATCCGCGTAAAAATACGGCCATAAGCCATTGAACATAAGACCCATAGCCTATTTTCCCCCTCCGATGAATACGCACTTTCGTACCTCAGATTCATGTCGTTTATGCTTGTGAGTTAGCATTGGCTCGCATAATATCGCCGCCGCATATTCCTTTTGAGACTCACTGATCGGTTATGGCGGTTATCCTGCAGTTCCCCGGCAATACACCTGTTCATTCCCTGACGATTAACCCGGTCAATTCTGTACCGGAATTTGTATTGTCCGCCAATAATATCCACTTCTTCCGCCATGCAGGTACAGACGGCCTGTTAACCCTGCGGGGCAATGCCAGCCAGATTATCTCTGAGCTGCAACAGCGCCGTAATGAACTCCAGCTCCATTGCTGGAATGAATGCTGCCGGGAGATGGCGGATGATGCGTTTGTCGATTTCCTGCTGGAGACCCTCAACCGTCTGGAAGAGATCGTCTATTACGTCATGGACCATGTGGACCCGACCGACAGCCTGGAACTCTGCGGCGTGCCTGACTTCGCCTGGGTCGACCTGCTGGCCAGCCACTGACGCCGGTCATGCCTTTCGGGCTTTATTGTTGACCTGAAACGGAATCACTTGAACCCGCCGGGCTTTTCCGTAAACTCATCCGCCAAAATGGTTAGATATTCACGGATCGTATGAGCAGTTCCAACGAGCAGATACCCCAGGCTCCCCTGCCTCCCGCACCACTGTGGCGCCGACTGGCGGCCATGTTCTATGACACCCTGCTGGTCATGGCCCTGATGATGGTGACCACCGGCATCTATCACACGGCGGTCAACAAATGGCTGCTGAAGATGGATGACGCACCGCTTGGCTTCAACCCGTTTCTGGCCTCCCTGCTGGTGTTTGTCACCTTCGGATTCTTTGCCTATTTCTGGACCCGTAAAGGTCAGACGCTGGGCATGCAGGTATGGCGTGTTCGTGTCCAGAACAAGGACGGCGGCGCGATTTCTTTGTGGCAGTGCCTGCTGCGGTTCATGATTGCCATCCCGGGCATTGGTCTGGCGCTGGCGGGTGTGTTCTGGATGAAGATCGATAAGGAAGGTAAAACCTGGCAGGATCGTTACTCAATGTCAGAAGTGGTTCTTCTGCCGAAAGGTTTCTACGGACTCAAGTAATTTGTTGTATGTCGGATACGGTCACGCCGGCATCCCGGACGTGACCGCGCATCGTTAAGCCGCCCGCCGCAACAGTACCACGCCAATCCCGAAGCAGATCACAATCGGCAGCAACACCGCCACCAGCGGTGAAAAGCCAAACACCAGGCTGGCCGGTCCCATCAGGTTCTGCAGGATCATAAAGACAACCCCCGTCACCACGCCGGTAAACAAGCGCAGGCCCATGCTGACCGAGCGAAGCGGCCCGAACACGAACGACATCCCGATCAATACCAAGACAAAGATAGATAACGGCTGCAGCACTTTCTTCCAGAATGCGAGGTCATATTCGCCGCTTTCCAGCCCCTGGTCACGCAGGTAATCCACGTAGGTCATCAAACCTTCAATGGAGAGGTCATCCGGCTTCACCACGACCACTTTCAGCAGGGTTGTCGTCAGTTCGGTATGCCAGTCTTCGGTCAGGTTCGTGGTCGTTGTGACCTTGTTACCCTGATAATGGCTGTTCTTCACATCTTCCAGAACCCAGTGTTTCCCCTGGTACAGGGCACGATCCGCATAACTGCTTTCCACCAGACGGTTCTGGTCGTCAAACTCAAAACGGCTGACGCCATACAAAACCCCATTGGGCTGTACGGCATTGAAGAACATATAGCTGTTGCCTTCCCGGTGCCATACCCCCTCGTCACTGTAGCGACCATCGGCGGAACGCTCGATCTTGCGCTGGGTCAGCGCCATCTGTTCCGCCACCGGCGTGAGATATTCACCAATCAGCATGCCGGCAACGATCATCACCAGCGCCGGTTTCATCACCGCCCAGCCGATCCTACTGAGAGACACACCGGCAGCCCGCATGACTACCAGCTCACTGTGTCCGGCCATGCTGCCAAGACCCGCCAGGCAGCCGATCAGGGCGGAGACAGGAATCACCTCATAGATCCGTTTCGGCGTGGTCAACAGCATGTATTTCAAGACTTGCGGCAACTGGTAGTTGGCCCGCATGCTGCCCAGCTGGTCCAGGAAGGCAAACAGGCTGTTCAGGAATACCACAACCACCAGCACAACCAGCATGGCCCCGAGGACGTTGAGCCCAATGTAGCGATCCAGCTTTTTCATGATTTTCAACGCCCCCTGCTGGACAGCCAGTGGGTCAGACGACCCCAGTAAAACATCACCACCGCGATGGCAAGGAATACGGCATGCACGCCCCAGACGCCAATGGCCGGCGACAGGTTGCCATCCTCAACCGCACCGCGGGCGGCGATCAGCAACGCCAGGTACAGGAGATAGAGCAGCACCCCTGGAAGCAGTTTCATAAACCGTCCCTGGCGCGGATTCACCCGCGCCAGCGGCAGCGCCATCAGCACAATCACCGGCGCCAGAAGCGGCAGTGAGATACGCCACTGCAGCTCGGCCTTGCTGGCATTGGTATCGTGGCTCAACAGAGCGGATGTCGGCTGCACACTCTCCTTACTGGCGCGGGCACTGACGTCGCGATCCTGCATCTGCACACCATAAGTCTCGTATTTCATGATGCGCGCCTGGGGCTGCCCCGGCACCAGATCGTAGCGATAGCCGTCTGACAGCATCAGGTAGCGCTTGCCACTTTTTTCATCCGGATGCAGGCGCCCCTGCTCCGCCAGCAGCATGGTCATGCCATCCTCGGCGCCTTTTTCTGACCGCTGGGCAATGAACACATGGCTCATGACCGACTTGTCATCCAGCAGTTCTTCGACATATGTCGTACGATCCCCGCCATCGAGCATCTGGAAACGGCCAGGCGTCAGGTTATCGAACTCGGTCATGCTGTTCTGGCGGTTCAGGATGTTTTCCACCTGGGCGGTACCGGCCGGCGTCAGCCAGATGCTGAACAGTCCCACCACCAGCGCCACCAGCAGGGCCGGCGCCATGGTGTAGCCCAGCAGCCGGTTCTGGCTCATGCCGCAGGCTTCCAGCACCGTCATCTCACTGTCCACATACAGACGGCCATAGGCCAGCAGGATGGCGATGAACAAAGCCAGCGGCATGATCATTTCCAGGAAACCGGGCATCCGGTACCCCATGATGGCGAACAGAAACTCGGCCTTGATTTCACCGACCGCCGCCTGTTCGAGGTATTTGATAAAACGCCCGCTGACAATAATCAGCAGCAAAATGCCACTGATAGCCAGCCAGCTATGAAGAAGTTCTTTGGCAAGATAGCGAAATACGATCAAGGCTGAATCCCGATACTGTTCAGTTGTCGCAGGACTGTATATAACGCACAGATATGACGTAAACTCCCCATAACCCTGCAACGCCTCCATTATGAATCAGGAGTCGCTGCTTACCGCCGGTTACAGAACCCGTTCACATCGGCAAGAAACCGCGCATTATCGCTAAAACAACCGTGTTTGTCTCGGAGTGATTATGGAAATTTCAGTGAAGAATGGTGCTGCTGACAAGCAACGCACCCAGTGTCTGGTGATTCTGGCCGCCGAGGCACAGCAGAACGCGGCCTTCACCGCTGTTGATAAAGCTGCCGGTGGCCTGCTGAGCGACCTGCTCAAGCGAGGCGACCTGAAGCAGAAGCCCGGGCAGACACTCCTGATTCCAAGCATCCAAGGTATTCAGGCGGAACGGGTGATCCTCGCGGCTGCCGGCAAGGAGGCACTGACAGCGAAAACTGCGACTAAAGTGATTGCCGGTATTGTCGGCGCGGTTAACAGTGCATCCGTCAGCAACGCCGTGATCAGCCTGGACGGTCTGGAACCGGAAGACCGCACACCGACCTGGGCAGCCAGCCTTCTGGGCCAGATGCTGGAACATTCCAGCTACCGCTTTGAACAGTTCAAGAGCAAGAAAGACGACAAAGCCGTTGCACTGGACACAGTGACCCTACAGCTCACAGCCCGCAAGGGAGTCGCCGAACTGGAAACCGCTGCAGCCACCGGCCGCGCCATTGGCTATGGTATGAACCAGGCGCGTGACTTGGGCAACCTGCCCGGCAATGAATGCACGCCCAGCTACTTGGCGAAAGAAGCCGAAGAACTCGCCCGCAAGCACACCAAACTCACTACCAAGGTGCTGGGCGAAAAGGACATGGAAAAGCTGGGCATGGGTTCCTTCCTGTCCGTTTCCAAGGGCTCTGCCGAGGAAGGCAAGCTGATCACCATGGAGTACAAGGGAGGCAAGCGCGGTGATCAACCGGTCGTCCTGTTGGGTAAGGGCATTACCTTTGATACCGGCGGCATCAGCCTCAAGCCCGGCGAAAGCATGGATGAGATGAAGTTTGATATGTGCGGCGCCGCGTCCGTTCTTGGAGCCATGCATACTATCGTTACCCTGAAGCTGCCGATCAACGTAGTGGGCATGATTGCCAGCGCTGAGAACATGCCCTCCGGTCACGCCAGCAAGCCCGGTGACATCGTTACCTCCATGTCCGGCCAGACCATCGAGATCCTGAACACTGACGCCGAAGGCCGGCTGGTGCTCTGTGATGCCCTGACCTACGCCGAACGCTTCAAGCCACGCGCTGTTGTGGATATCGCCACCCTGACCGGCGCCTGCATCATCGCCCTGGGCAACCACATGAGTGGCCTGCTCAGTAACAATGATGAACTGGCCGGGCAACTGCTTGCGGCGAGCCGTATGGCAGAAGACCCGGCCTGGCGCATGCCGATGGATGAAAGTTACGACCAGCTGCTCGACAGCAACTTTGCCGACATGGCCAACATCGGCGGCCGTGCTGCCGGCACCATCACCGCAGGCTGTTTCCTGGCCCGTTACGCCAAGGCATTCGCCTGGGCGCATCTGGATATTGCCGGTACGGCCTGGAAGAGCGGCAAAGAGAAAGGGGCAACCGGTCGTCCGGTCCCGCTGCTGATCCAGTACCTCCTGGACCAGATTGCACGGGATGGCAGTGCAAAACCGGCTCCAGCGCCGAAAACCACGACCAAGAAGCCTGCTGCCAAGAAAGCGCCGGCTAAAAAGGCAACACGCAAGAAATAAGGCCAGCGCGCGGCAGGCCCCCCCTGTGCCTGCCGCCCTTACCCGTGTAACATTATTGCTCTGAACCACTCTGGCCTGTTTTCATGTCACACGTTGACTTCTACATCCTTCCGGGCAACCAGCCTGATGACCGCCACCAGTTTGCCTGTCGCCTGGTGGAAAAAGCCTGGCACAAGGGACACCGGATCCATATCCATGCAGAAAGCCAGGACGAAGCCCGCCTGCTGGATCAACTGCTCTGGCAATTCCGGGAAGACAGCTTCATTCCGCACCGTCTCCAAAACGATGACAGCCTCAAAGATACGCCCGTCACCATTGACTGGCAGACCGAGTCACTGGAACAGCATAACGATGTGCTGATCAACCTGGCGAAAGCCATACCCGCACAATGCACTCGATTCAGCCGCATCAGCGAGATTGTGATACAGTCTCCCGAGGTGCTGGCAACCACCCGCGAGCACTACCGTGAATACAGGGAACTGGGTTTCCCACCGAATACCCGTGATCTGAGAAACAGGCACTGAGCCATGTCCGAAAACCACCCAACAGAAAAAAACACTGCTGAACTTCTGGGCGAACTGGAAACCCTAAAGGACTTTCTGGGCACGCCCGGTATGCATAATAACCAGGAAGACAGTATCTCAGACGAAGCCAACATGGATGAGATTCCTATCCTGTTTGATATTGCCATGGATGATGATGAGGAGGATATTCCTCTGTTGCTCGATCAGGTCGACAATACCGCTGAAATGCCTGATGACACGCAACAGCTACCCACACAGCAGTCACCTGATCAGTTAAAAGCCACTTTAGAACAGGCTGGAGAATTGCTGATTCAGGAAATTATTGACGAAGAGATGATTCGCATTGAAGCCGTTCTTCGCCGTCAACTCAAAGACAAATTGAATCAACTACTGGGCGGCGACAAAAAATAAGCTGACGCCCCCTCCAAGCCTCAACCTATTTCCCGTGGTTTTTTAACCTCACTGATACAAAATGCAATATTTAAGAATTATTTTCTTATTCATCTACTATCAATAAGCCAAACGTGTCTACAAGCATTATTTACTCGCAAGTGTAAGGACGTCACATGCCACCTAGTTGTATTAAAAGACAAAAAACCAAAGAAAAAAACACGCTATAAAAAAACACTTTTAGCATCACTATTACTTCCATCAATCAACATCACAGCCTCCATTCACAACAATATTCCATTCGAGGAAATGATAATACAACACGGCAACCTGAGCCGTTTGGGTCAAAGGCTAAAAGAGCAAATAAAAAACAAAACCCCGTACAATGGATTGCCTTTCCAGCTGATTTATATCAACGCAGCCTCATCATTAACAGAGCAACAAAAACGAGAAATACGACAATTACTCAATACTTCTCACATCATTATCCTGGATGGCACAGACAGTACGCCAGAAACCATCCAAGCAACCAGCATCGCCATAGGAGGCGTTGGCCTGTCATCGCCCGTAATAATGATACGCCCACAAAAAGGGGCCTTTCCTGAATACAAGCATATTGTTATTCCTGATACTGTCCTCGAATTAAATCCTCAAGCACTGAACAGACTGGCAAACGAAAGCTATCGTCTTCTGAGCACGTGGCGCCCAGCCCAGCACCATGCACGATCCGCCCGACTTGCCAAAAGTCGCTGGCGCCCTGAAGCCACGATATCAATCGAACAACGCTATATTAACCTCTCCTGCATGGTTGGCAGCAAATTTGAAAGTCGCCAGAGTAACGAACCCGAATGGACTGAGGGCAAGACAGACGCCTGCAACCGGTCCGCCAGCTTATCCTTGAACTATACCGTCGACCTGATCCGCTCCATACCCACACACACTGCCGGCACCCAGGATCTCAAATACCTGCGAATCACTATTGATCCGGAAAACAGCGGTGGCACGGGCTGGCATTTGGTGAACACGCCAACACACAAACATACCTGGTTCGAAAGCTGGGCTAATCGTGAAACCTGGTTTGGTCCAATAGCCGATCACTATCAAATTGCCATACACAGCCTTGATCCCGATGTTCACTTATATAATGCAATACCCGACAACCAGCCTCGAGAAACCCGGATTACCCATCGTTCAAGCCTTCAGGTTGGTGTTATGGGACAGGTGATTTTTCAGCATCCGGCACTGGCAGACCAGGATCAAGAGAACCTTGACCATGAGGAAATGCCTGCAGATGAGAATGAACCTGATAACTATGGTTCGAGCGTCGATGATAGCGCATCGTTTTATACTGCCCCGGAACCTGACATTGCGTTATTGGAGGACGTTGAAAGTGACCATGATCCCAACGACGCCACTGTCATAGGCGAAACAGCTGGCCCCTCCCATGATGGAGGCTATCTACCACAACGAGAGCCAGCCGCAGCGAGCTATGAAGCACATGACAGCACTCACCCCGCTCTGCATACTCAAGAACCGAGCCACATATCAGAACCCGGTACCCCGGATCCCCTTGATACAAAAACAATTCTTCAAGACTGGAAGAAAATCATTGACCAGTCTGACGTCCTTAAAGAACAACAAAAAATACAATTGTATGTGCGGATTATAGAAGAAGTGACCCAAGACAGAGGCAACCCCTTAGAAAATGTAAACAGGCGCGTATACTGGCTGCTTGGCAGGAAAGAGGACCGTTATCCGACGATATTGCAGGCTTTTACCCAAAACCCCCTTGGATTTATGTTTGATAGCAAGAGTCGTCCCTCTTTCCCAACGGATTCACCGCCCCTCATTTATGCAAAAATAATCCTGCAAGACTGGGATAAAATCATAAATCAGTCTGATCTACTCAGCCAACCGCAAAAACAACAATTGTATGACCGGATTTTTGAAGAAATGCATCTGGACAGCGGTAACCCCCAAGACAATCAAAACAGGCGGGAATACTGGTTCTTTGGCCGGAGAAAGGACAGGTATCCGGAGATATTGCAGGCTTTTAATCAAAACCCTCACGACTTTCTATTTGACAGCAATAGTCGTCCTTCCTTCTCACTGGCTACACCAATACCTGAACCCAGTGCCTCTGAACCCAGTACAATCAGTTATCCACACCCAGTTCCCGTAATAGAGATCGCAGATACAGAGCGATCAGAGTATCACCATAACCTCTCACAGATTTATCCAAGTCCAGGCAAGCCAGAAAAAACACTGGTAGACAGCCTCTTTAACACCTGGCGAGACATCATCAACGACACCGACGTACTGACCGACACACAAAAATCAGATTTATTAAAATACATTCTCTTAAACGTTTACAAGAGTACAAACAATCAATTGGAAGATATTTCCCGGCGCGAGTATTGGCTCATTGGCTTATCACCGCAATATTCCGAAGCGATTCTGACAGCCTTTGCCGAAAACCCTGAGGGTTTTAAATACGCGGATATGCGCCCCGTACTTCCGGCAACGAGCAAACTCTATCAACGCAGACTGTATCGACACCAAACTGATCTGATGTCTGCCTTTAGCTACAGCAGCATCCGTTCCCTTCAATACAACAACTATGAATATGCCGTTATTAATCAATCAAAAGCCGGATTGACTGACACGGCAAAGTGGGTATGGACCCGGGATTTCCAGCGTACCGGCCAGCACTGGCGAAGCCATGTGACGTGCCCTCTCTGGTGTCAGGACTGGTTTTTCAAGGACAGTGCATTCTCTCCTGCTGCCTATGCCCATTTCACACCCGGCTTCTCCGCAACATTCATGGTGCCTGCATCGAAACAAAATACCTCTTCGTTTATTTTCTCTGCGACGGTCAAACCTGTCGCCCTGGGAGGACGTGTCAATTACCGCTTTCTCTTTCAGGAATACAGCCCATGGAGCCAAAGTGGCGACACCCAGACTGTCAGCCAATTGTTGACCGTAAAATGGGGATCTCCGATATTCCATCCTGAAGCCCCTGTCACCTTAAAAATTCAGCATCAGAACCGATGTCTGAACGTCAGGGAGAACAGTTATCATGATGGCTCCCAGGTTAATCTCTATAAATGTCGCAACCTGAACAGCCAATTATGGGGGCATGATGACAGTTTTCGCCTTAAGCCGCACAGCGCTCCCGGACAGTGCCTAACAAGAAACGATAACAATGCACTCGTGCTGCATTCCTGCACCTACGCCGAAAATCAGAAATGGTACTGGAATCATGATCGATTAATGAATAGCCAAGGCTGTTATCTTTCCATGATCAGCGATGACACATTAAGCACAGATTGTGATGAAGGAAAATCGTCCAGATGGTCATTGAAAATCCCCCCAAAGGATTCACACAACACATTACTAATTAGTCCATTATAACAACAGCGCACTGCCACTCTCAGAACACAAACACTTATTATTATCCGGACGATCCCCTTATTCACATGAATATAAAAAAATATGAAAAAAAACTGTGAAAACAGACAGAAAATAAATACGTAACCGATTCGACTTTTCCTAAAAAAGTGTTAAGTCCCTGCTACGCTAAATGCCAAAACATTATATAAAACACCGGGTTTTTAGCCTGTAACCAGGACAATATGAATGCCAAATATAGTGTTAACCCGAAAAAGCTCCACACCAATCACCAAATACATTATTTTTTTCATGGGGATAATTGTGTTAAATGGCTTAACCTGGCTACATCCCCCAGATATTCATGCCGCTCATCAGGCATTAACATTCGGCCCACTGACAGAGTATGGCAGCAGATTAAAACAGCACATTCAAACGGATAAAAACTTCCCTGCCCCGCTGACTTATATCAACGCATTATCCACACCGTTGCCTGAGGAATGGCAGACAATCCATCAACAGCTTACATCGGGCGCCATTATCATTGTGGATGGCACAAGCTCATCACCCTCCGATGTCCAACAGCTCAGCGCAAAAATTGGCGGTCTGGGCATGAAGGGCACGATTGTCATGATCCGAAAGCAACCGGGAAAGCCACCGGAATACAAAGACCTGCAGTGGTTGCCCCCACCAACAAATGATGGTGCAGCCGCCAACATAAACTACCAGACAGCGCAGAAACTGGCCGATGAAACCCGCCTGATGTTAACGCACTGGCAACCATCATCACACTATCGCACTGCAGTAAAGCCTGGCGGTAAAGTCCCGTCATGGAAACCTGAACTCTCCATCCCCATTGAAATCAGACAGCTGGGCTTTCCCTGCCTGGTTGGCAACCGCTATGAAGGTAACAATGTCACCGATATTCTGCCTGGACGACTCGCTGATCGACGCCTGTAACAACGAAGCCAGTGTTCTCCCCTGAATTATTCTGTTGAGCTGATCCGTTCAAAACGAAGCAAAGGGACAACCCATAACGCTAAAATTGTCCGGATTACCATGGATCCTGGCAGCAGTGGCGGGGCGGGCTGGCATCTTGTCAATCAGCCACAACACAAGCATACCTGGTTTGAAAGCTGGGCAAACCGTGAAACATGGTATGGCCCCTGTTGCAGAAAGTTATGCTGTTACACTGGAGCCGCTTGACCCTGACATACGCCTGTACCACGCCGTACCTGCCAATCACCCAAACATTCCGAGATTTCCTACACCACGAAGATTGAAATTGGTGTTGCCCTGACCGCTGGAATCGATTTTCCGCTACATGATGATCAAAATGAAGGACAGCAAGGGTGTTGCGAGGGCGGCGGCGATCATGGACATCACGCGGCTGAGGATGGCGATGCCGCTGGGGATGATGACGGAGCTCACCCGGCTGCGCCCGAAGCACACGCTCACGGCGGTCAACCTGCTGCAGCACCTCAAGGTGCGAGCATTGCGGGAAATGATAGTGGCCCTTGCTGTTGTGGCGGCCACGGTAGTTCCTCAGATAGTGGTGGCCAAAGCAGTCAGGGGACAGGCCCCAGCAGCAGACGGGCATAGACCCGATGAGTGAGGATGATGACGAAGAGTCCGAAAAGCATAAAGTCACTCTTGACCCGTATGGACATGAGTCAGGAGGCAGCTGTTGCCACGGCGAAGACGATGAATCATTTCCTGGGGCAAGGGATGATGAAGAGGAGGATATTGACGAAGAAGAGCTGCTTCGCCGATCAATACCGATAAATGCAATCACCACTGCGACTCAGCAAAGCAATCCCCCTCCCGTACTCACAACCAGGGAACACGCATCGCCACATCGCCAGAAACGTATACATCCAGCACAATTCAGGGATATTGGCACTGAACAGTCATTCACCTACGAAAGCAAACGCTCCATCGCCTATCAAAATCATGAGTATGAGGTGATTAATCGAGCCAAAACCGGAACACAGAACACCGCATCCTGGCTTTGGACACGTGAATTCTCTAAATACGCCAGCCACTGGCGCACAAATAATACCTGCCCACTTTGGTGCGATGACTGGTTTTTTGCTGACAGCGCATTCTCTCCAGCAGCCTACGCACACTTCATTCCAGGCTTTTCAGCAACATTCATGGTGCCTGCAGAGAAGACGGGGCACTCAACTATCCGTTTTACCAGCAGCATCAAGCCCATCGCCCCTCGGTGGCAGGGTGCAGTACCAGTTTTTCTACCAGAAATATGCTCCGTTCAGTCGTAAGGGTACTGACTATCACCTGGCGCAGGACCTTACCATTGACTGGGACTCGCCGATATTTGCCGCCGAAATCCCCATCTCCCTTGAGGCCTTACACAGGAATACACCGGATGGAGCATGCCTCACAGCACACAGCACCAATCGGGGAACCTCACCAGGCAGCCCTACGTCAGCGCATGCCAGCTACAGCAAAACCAACTATGGGGACTCGACACAGAATTACGCCTGCGTTCTTTCCTCGCTTATGATCATTGCCTTAACCGCGAACCGGATGACACGCTTTCATTACGACGTTGTGACCGCAGCATTTCACAAAAATGGAAATGGGTTGAAAACAACCTGGTCAACAGGCAAGGGGGCTATCTCAGCATATCCCCGGAGGGTAGCCTTCATACCAGCTGGGACCCTGCGGAGTTAACCGCCTGGCATGGTTTCATTCGACAACCCCATAGCACTGATGCCCTGCATGTCGACCCTGCAGTAAAAACCTAGGCCAGCAAAACGACAGAAAACCATTGACCATTTTAATGGAACTCATCTTGAGCAATGGTTTTCTTACGTTACCGCCAGCGTCTTATTAAGTACCCAGCCATAAATAATCTCATATTTTGTTGGCTACAGCCCGCAGGGCGTGGGGCTGAGACACTGAGAAAACTTAGGTCTTGGTACTTATTACCCCATTTAACACTACAAATATGCCCCCATAAAAATAATCAACGAACAAATCCTACTCTGAGCAACAGTAAAATAAGTAGTAATCACTCTTTATGATTAATTAAGTTTACTTTTTGTCACCTTTATGTAACACCCAACAATATCTTCTAGCCAATAGAAAATTATTGCACTATAGCCTTATACAAAGCTTTCATTTGCAGTAGATTTTTCTGAACCAAAAAACCGAGACATGAAAATACACTGCTTTAAAAGGGTTCTGCTTATGAATAAAAAGGATTACCAAACACCTCAGCGTATCCTTGCCTCTCTTTCAGATTCAGACAAAACGAACACATCCATTTTTATTCATATATTAGCAACCCTCTTATTTTTATGGAAAAAGCAAACAAAAACAATACGAAACGAGATGTCCTAAAACAGCCTTCAGATAAAAATAATTATGGACGAGTAATATGCCGCCTTTCAGGGACTATCGAATAAAGCAGTAGATTTTTTTTTGCACAGCCCTTTTACCTATTCACCCCTCCTCCAGGTATCGACTGATGCTGCAACCACAGACAGCCAAGCCGCAAGATGGCACCCCAACAGGTAAGCCTAGTCGCTTCATTCTACTCGCAATACTGAGTTTATATATTCAACCCATCATCGCTACCGATAAGCCTTATATGAAAACGACGCAATCGGTCATCAAGCAACATGGTGAATTAACTCGGTTTGGTATGATCTTGCAGGAACGATTGCAAAACAATCCCCGACCAACCCAAGAACCATAACCATTATTCAACAAGACCACTTATTTATATCAATACAGAAGCGATGCATTCAAAGCAATGCTTTGGAGAACATTCGCTCAGCGTTTTTACAAGGTGCTGTTGTTATTCTTGACAATACATCTGGCGCAGAAGGTGCTGAAAAAATCAGTGCCACCATTAGCGGTATTGGTATTGCAAGCCCTGTTCTACTGGCAGGACTTGGCCACCACCACACTCCTGAATACAAAATACTCGACATCTCCAATACTGAAGATAAACCTGACTTAGTCTCATTACACAGTGAGCAGGCAATGGACTCTCTGGCTCAAGAAGCGCATGCCTTGCTGGAGCATTGGGGATAACAATACACAAAGCCGAAACTACCGCCAGCGGAGCACCCAGGACTCCAGTAACACCTACCGCCCGGAAACGTCTATCAATGTTGAATTTCGTAACGTTGGTTCTCCATGCATGGTGGGAAAGGACTACCATGGCAACAGTGTCACCGGTGTCTCCCGCTGGACGGATGAGATGGTTGACGCCTGTGACGGAAAAGCCAGTGTTTCACTGTTTTACACCATCGATCTCATTCGATCCGTAGCCAGTGAAGATGGCTCAACAGAAGATGCGAAATATCTCCGCATTACATTAAACCCTTCGGGCGAGGGTGGCGCTGGCTGGTACTTTACTGACCTACCTACACATAAGTCGCTGTGGTATGAGAGCCTGACAAACCGGATTGAATGGTTTGGCCCCATCGTCGAAGATTATACGGTCTCGGTATCAGCCCGGGATCCGGAAGTCCGTCTCTTTCAGGCGGTACCGGGCAACAAACCCCAGAACAGCAATGTCGTCGAACTGCCTTCAATCGGTGTCGGGGTTAAAATACCCAAAGGTTTGCTCAATCCCTGCTATACCACGTCCTTCCATGGGCTTGTCTACGGGACTGTTCGCAGGGGTTTACCACAGACCGCGCCGTCATCTATAAAAACCATGAATACACCATAATTAATCGCTCCAGTGACAACGATTCAGCGACTGCCGCCTGGCTGTGGAGCCGTGAATTTGATAAATACAGTGAAAGCTGGCGAACCAACAGTACCTGCCTGTTATGGTGCGACGACCCATTTTTTAATGACAACGCCTTTTCTCCAGCCGCTTACGCACATTTTGCGCCGGGTTTTTCAGCCACATTCAAGGTGCCTGGTGACAAAAATGACCATTCCAGCTTTTTATTTACGGGAACGGCCAATGTGGTAGCTCTTGCGGGTCGCGTCCAGTATAAGTTCCTTTTACAGCATTATGCGCCCTGGAGTCGTACATCAATTCGCACAACGGTGGGAAGTGAACTGGGGTTCCGCTTTCTTTAGTTCCGATATTCCAATGTCCATTGAAGCATTAAGGGAAGAGAGCGGTAGTGGATTGTGCCTGAACATTGCGGAAAGCGATATTGATGAAGGCGTTGGTAGTGTCAACCTCTACGACTGTCACTTCCGACGCAATCAGATCTGGGGGGTAGATTCTGAAGACCGCTACAAAACACTCTTACAGGACGACTTCTGCCTGACCAGAGAACCGGATGACACTGCGACGGTTCGCCGTTGTTCTCATGCAGTCAACCAGAAATGGGAATGGGAGGGTAATTGGTTAATCAGCCAACAGGGAGGGTATCTTACTGCGGGAACGGATGGGAGTATCAGGATCACCGAGCATACTTCCGAAGCCGTGGAGTGGCGAAGTTATCTCAGGAAAGCTGACAGCACCGACACACTGAGTATTCAAACAATCCCCAGTGAATAAATACACGCTTTTAAAAGTCTGTTCTCTATATACGACAATGAGGTTCACGGAATATATGAAAAATAATCAATACAAGAAGTTATTTAAAAACGTTAGATACCATTATGAAACACAACATCCTACTGACAACATTTGTATTCAGTACTGTCCGATACGCGCCAATAAAACCACATTCTCCATGAGTATTTATCAATGGAGAAATCGCACCTTGTGGATTCAATGCCGGTGATAAATGGACAATAACCGAGACAGCATTAGATAAAATAGAAAACAATGCACAGACCTTAATACCAATAGGCGCATCATGCTGCCAATCAGTGTTAATACATCTAAATGAGGATATAGATATGCTCTTGCCAAAACGGCTCTGTACATTAGGCAGCTTATCTTTTGCCAGCCTGCCACTGCTATTAGGCACACCTTCATGGGGTTCTGATTTTTCTGAGCACCACGCCAGCCCGTTTTACAAAAATGAATCAACAATAAAAACGTATGGGCCAATGACACGCTATGCCTCGGCACTACAAAAAAAACTTAATAACCGTGAAAGTGTTTCCCAAACATCAAGATTGCCACAAAATATTGCATACATTAACGCAGCGGTATCATTGGCCTCCCACCATCAGAGCCATATTCAAAAGGCATTGGCTTCAGGGGGGACCGTCATTATCGATAATACGGAAAACCAGAACAAAGGCATCGCAAAACAAATCAGCGCCACGCTTGGAGGTATCGGCTTTGACAGCCCGATTATCATGATAAGAAAAAATAGCGACGGTATCTCGGAGTACAAACAACTGATACCGCATTCTCCTGAAGATCACGATACCGCCACAACACCCAGCCATTCTATAGATCATGAAGCGCTCTCTGAAGAGACCGTCTCAATGCTGCAAGACTGGCAGAAAAAAAGCGCAAAATACCGTGCAAAGGAACGTGACAGCCACTATCGGCCAGAAGTGTCTATCCCCGTAGAACTGCGCTACACCAACTTCCCCTGCATGGTAGGGGAAACGTTTCATGGTAATGGTACGACTGGCTACTGGTATTGGGACGATAAACTGATTGATGCCTGTAACAAAAATGCCAGTGTCTCGCTGTTTTATACCGTAGACCTTATTCGCTCCGTCTCTTCAACAGCAGGAGGCGCAGATGACGCCAAATATGTCCGGATCACGGTAGATCCTTCCTCCAATGGCGGCGCAGGATGGCACCTTACGGATCAGCCAAGCCACAAACATACCTGGTTCCAAAGCTGGACAAACCGGGAAACATGGTTTGGTCCTGTGGCTGACAGTTATTACGTCACCATCCAATCCAATGATCCAGAGGTTCACCTGTACAACACCATTCCCAGCAACCACCCCAAAGAATCGCAAATCATGCATACCATTGGTTTGCAGGTCGGTGTCAGCGGTGGTCCAAGCCTTTTAAATCCCGCCTTAATGGCTGCGGGTGCTGCCGGTCAGAACCCATTAGGTTTTTCTGGCATCAATATGGGCCTGTCTTTCACCTACACCAGTGAACGTGCAATCAGCTATAACAACCACGAGTATGAGCTGATCAACCTGTCGAGGGCCGGGAATACCGACAAAGCAGCCTGGATATGGAGCCGTGAATTTAGCAAGTATGCACAACATTGGCGTACCAACCGCACCTGCGAACTCTGGTGCCAGGACTGGTTCTATGATGATGTCGCCTTTTCTGCAGCGTCGTATTCAAGCTTCACACCCGGATTTTCCGCCACATTCCAGGTACCCGCGAATAAAACTGACACCTCAACACTGGAATTTGAAAGTGCGATAAAAGCCGTCGCACTCGGAGGCCGGGTGCAATATGCATTCCTGTTTCAACATTACACCCCATGGGGTTTTAAAGGCACCAAGTACAGCTTCAAGCAAAACCTTGATATCAACTGGGGCGCAACCTTTTTCAATGCTGAAATCCCTGTTTCGATTGAAGCTTACAAAGAGAGCAGTGAACATGGTATTTGTCTTGAAGTCATAGACAGTAAAACCGATGCAGGTAGCAAGGTAGGTGTCGGTGACTGTCACTTTAATCAAAACCAGATCTGGGGCCTGGATTCAGAGTTCCGCTACAAATCTTTTCTTGCGCAGGATCGCTGCCTGACACGTGAAGGTCATGAAACGCTGACGATTCGCCCCTGTACACATGCCGCCAACCAAAAATGGGAGTGGGAAAACGAGCACCTCATCAACAACCTGGGCGGTGCCATGACGATTAAAGAAGGGGATCGCGTGATCGCATGCCCCCATACACAAACCCCGACCGAATGGCGTAACTTTATTCGGAAGCCGGACATCACTGGTACCATGACCGTATCAGCACTCACCATGACAACCGATGAGCCCAACGCAAAACGGCCTCAGAGAACACCCGACTATTCTCCTGAGCCAAACAGTGCCACGCAGCAGGAAGATACTGCATACCCGTTTTCATCTCTTGCCACAGAGAGCCTCGATCACAACATTGACGATGATGATAACGGCTATGACAGCGTCAATGGGCCCCTTGATAGCGCTGAAAACCAAGAAGAAACGGAGTGGAGTGGTGATTTCCCCCTCACTTCTGACGAAACCAATAATACACCGTATGCATACTCTACGCTGAACACCCATGCAGGAGCACCCAGCAATACGGGGACAGAATCAACATATACAATGATTATCAAACAAACGAATGACGATGATTAAGCAGCATCAAGAGTACTAAAAGCGTACTGTCATCTCGCTTATGCTAGTACCGCAGTCGAGGCGTCTACCATCGTATTGCTGAACCTGTACGTTCAGTAACATGACGGATGCCGCCTTGACCTGCGTCCAGCCTATTAAGACACCCGGCATAGCGCTTTTCACCTCTGCAATAGCGTTGTCCTGTCGACATCAAGTCATGATAAAGTATGATACGCCGCATATAATCTCATCCTTTTAACCTCCGACAGGCAGTTTTATCCCCGCTATGGAGAAGACCTACAACCCCCACGCCATTGAGCGTTCCTGGTATCAGACTTGGGAAGACAACGGTTACTTCGCCCCCGCTGGCGAAGGTCAGCCCTACACCATCATGATTCCCCCGCCCAATGTGACCGGCAGCCTGCATATGGGCCACGCCTTCCAGGACTCCATTATGGATGCCCTGATCCGCTACCATCGCATGAAGGGCAACAACACCCTCTGGCAGGTAGGCACAGACCATGCCGGCATTGCCACCCAGATGCTGGTCGAGCGCAAGCTGGCCGCCGAAACCGGCCAGAGCCGCCACGACCTGGGCCGTGAGCCGTTCCTGGATAAAGTCTGGGAATGGAAAAATGAATCTGGCGGTACCATTACCCGCCAACTGCGTCGCCTTGGCGCTTCGGTCGATTGGGAAACCGAGCGCTTCACCATGGACGACGGTTTCTACAAGGCGGTACAGGAAGTCTTCATTCGACTGCATGAAGATGGTCTGATCTATCGCGGCAAGCGACTGGTTAACTGGGATCCGAAACTGCATACCGCGATCTCTGACCTTGAAGTCGAAAACAAAGACGTCAAAGGTCATATGTGGCACCTGCGCTATCCGCTGGCGGATGGCGAAACCACCAGCGAAGGTAACGACTACATTGTTGTCGCAACCACCCGTCCGGAAACCATGCTGGGTGATACCGGCGTTGCCGTTAACCCGGAAGACCCCCGCTACAAGATGCTGATCGGCAAGGAGATCATCCTGCCGCTGGTCAACCGTCGTATTCCGATCGTGGGTGATGAACACGCCGACATGGAAAAAGGCACCGGCTGCGTGAAAATCACGCCTGCCCACGACTTCAACGACTACGAAGTCGGCAAGCGCTGCAACCTGCCCATGATCAACGTGATGACGCTCAACGGCGACATCAGTGATCAGGCCGACGCCTTCAACATGGACGGCACACCAAACGACAGCATCGACACATTCATCCCTGAAGCCTATCGGGGTATGGAGCGTTTTTCAGCCCGCAAGCAGATTCTGGCTGACCTGGACGCTGCCGGTTTGCTGGACGACATCAAGGACCATGAACTGACCGTTCCCTATGGCGACCGTTCCGGCGTCATCATTGAACCGCTGCTGACTGACCAGTGGTTTGTCCGCGCCAAGCCGCTGGCAGAACCTGCGATCAAGGCCGTTGAAGACGGTGAAATTCAGTTCGTTCCCAAGCAGTACGAAAACATGTACTACGCCTGGATGCGTGACATTCAGGACTGGTGTATCTCCCGTCAGCTCTGGTGGGGTCACCGCATTCCTGCCTGGTATGACGAGCAGGGCAATGTCTATGTCGGCCATAATGAAGCCGAGATTCGCGACAGGCATCAGCTGTCAGCTGATATCACCCTGCGCCAGGACGAAGACGTTCTCGATACCTGGTTCTCTTCCGCGCTCTGGACCTTCGGCACCCTCGGCTGGCCCGAAGCCACAGACCGTCTGAAGACCTTCCACCCGACAGACGTTCTGGTCACCGGCTTTGACATCATCTTCTTCTGGGTTGCCCGGATGATCATGATGACCCTGCACTTCATGAAAGATGAAGACGGCAAGTCCCAGGTACCGTTCAAATACGTTTACGTCCACGGTCTGGTCCGTGACCAGGAAGGCCAGAAAATGTCCAAGTCCAAGGGTAACGTACTCGACCCGCTGGACCTGATTGACGGCATTGAGCTGGAAACCCTGGTTGAAAAGCGCACGGGCAATATGATGCAGCCTCAGCTGGCCGCCAAAATTGAGAAACAGACCCGCAAGCATTTCCCGGAAGGTATCGCTGCCTTCGGAACCGATGCCCTGCGCTACACCTTCTATTCCCTTGCTTCCACCGGACGTGACATCAAGTTCGACATGGGCCGGATCGAAGGTTACCGGAACTTCTGCAACAAGATCTGGAACGCTACCCGGTATGTTCTGATGAATACCGAGGGTGAAGACTGTGGCCAGAAGGGTGGCGAGGTGGAATTGAGCCTGGCGGATCGCTGGATCATCTCCCGTCTGCAGCAAACGGAAAAGACCGTTGCCGAAGCGGTTGAGTCATTCCGTCTGGATCACGCGTCCCAGGCATTGTATGAATTTGTCTGGAACGAATACTGCGACTGGTACCTGGAGCTGTCCAAGCCGGTCCTGTGGGATGACACCGCCTCTGACGCACGCAAGCGCGGCACCCGTCACACACTGGTGCGGGTGCTGGAAACCATTCTCCGCATGGCGCACCCCTTCATGCCTTACATCACGGAAGAAATTTGGCAGAAAGTGAAAGCATTAGCGGGTCAGGAAGGCGACACCATCATGTTGCAGGCATTCCCTGCCCCCGATGACGCCATGATTGATTCCCAGGCTGACCGGGATATTGAATGGCTCAAGGGTGTGATTGACGGCATCCGCAATATCCGTGGCGAAATGAACATCGCACCGGGTAAAACACTGGATGTTCTGCTGAGAAACTGTACAGGGGAAGACAAGGCACGGTTGGCAGAAAACCATTCTTACCTCAAGAAACTGGCCAAGCTCAGCGATATTCGTGCGCTCGACGCATCAGAAACCGCTCCCATGTCCGCGACCCAGCTGGTCGGAACCATGGAAGTGCTGGTGCCTATGGCTGACCTGATTGACAAGGAAGCAGAGTTGGCGCGTCTGACCAAGGAAGTGGATCGCTTGCAGAAAGAAGCCACACGATTGGCCGGCAAACTGGGCAATGAAAAATTTGTCAGTAAGGCGCCTGCCGATGTGGTGGAAAAGGAAAAGGCCAAACTGGCAGAAGCGGAATCAGCCAAGGCGAAGCTGGAAGAGCAAATGGAAACGATCAGACAGCTTTAAAGCCCACCTGTTAAGATGTGCATCAAGTAAGCTATTGATGCACATTCACATTTACGAGAAGCAGCCATTGTGACAGCAATCGAACATTATTGTTGTCGCAATGGTAAAAATTTTCATCAAACAACAAGCATAAAGACAACGACAATATAAATATCACCCTGCAAATTGCCCAACTTTTGAATTCATTAACAAACAGAAAAACAAACAAAGAACATCTACAGACATCATTAAAAACTATAATTTCAATGGAGAACTGCACACGATGAGTGCGCCATCACAATTCACTTCACGGCAAACATAAATCGGAATACACTTTCATTCCCCACCTAACAGTGATCGCCTTTTGAATCACCACCAGATCAGCCTCCTGTTCAACACCTGATATTGATTCTGACGAATCATACCTCCACAAATCCAATCACCGACACCAACACATGCAAAACATGCAAATCGTCACTGGTCGACAAATAATTAGAGTTGCCATAGCCAACACAGTCACGCGCATAAGCACATGACCAACATCATTTTTTTGGAACAATTCATGTTTGCTAGCAAGGATCGTTGAGGCGCAGGTTTAAATATCACTTTCTGGCAGCATGCTTGAAGCCATAAAATAGAATCTCATATTACTGCTTATACATATGTAATAGAATATAACCAATGCTTCAGATAACGTCGACCTCTCCAGTGATCAATAGGCTCTTCAACGACTTAGATAAATCCATTTGCGACTTTATGCCCAAGACATGGATCTGCTTCCATTTCGAACACTGCATAATTGATCAGAATACGTTCTAACACTACCCCTTACTCGCATTACTCCATACAACAAGATTTAGGATGGTTGATACTACCTTTGCATTCCTCAAATAACACTTACTTCTGCTGCCATTTTTTGTATTCCCAGAAATACCCGTACAATCTGTACACCTTATTTAAAACCACCGACAACAAGCTGATCCGCAGAAACGCCCACTTCACTTTTTGATATACACTCAATCTATTATAAAACCAAAACATTCAACGTATTCTGCGCATATATGACAAATGCTAAAAATCCACTTATTATGCGCAAAGCATACTCTAACACCAAAAGAAAAAACATATAACTGTATTTACCGAACACACAGAGAAAATAAAAACCATATCACACTCAAACAAAAACAACATTACATCCATAACTAACAAAAACTGCCATTTACTTTTTCAAGATCGTATACCCAAGCACTATTAATCGCACGTTTTTTCTATTTACATCATAAAACCTACTTTGAATAGGTTAATATGAGAACAAACGTACATTAACCGAATGTCGGCGTCACACTGACGTTTGTATATAAAAATCACTATTTAACGGGCGTCTTTGAAGCAGAAGTCTATCCTTATATAACCTTGGCATTGTCCATGGTTAAACGTAATTTTTTGGGCTCTCCTTTAAACACTCGGAGAGAAAACCATGACTATCACTAACGAAACGGTACTGTGTGAATGGTAATAGTAATCAGGACAGCGTAATAAATCAGGTACTTTATATATTACTTCTGATGGCCATGACTAAAGACAGGTAGAACTCAATGCCGACGACAGTCAGAAAAAGCAGAAACAGCAATAGTACACCGTTTGAAGCCCGTATGGCTGTCACTCGTGATGACATGGAAGCCATCATGAGGCTACGGCACAGTGTTTTTAATCAGACCTTTGGCGCACGGTTTTCACATTGTGAAAACGGCATGGATTACGATAGCTTTGACCCCCTTTGCCGCCATCTTATTGTGAAGGATAGGAGTAACAACCAGACCATTGCCACAACCCGCCTGCTGACCGAACAGAAAGCCCAGTTAATTGGCTCTTTTTACAGTGAAAATGAGTTTATCTTACCGGGTCTTAAAGAATTACCAGATCCCATTCTTGAGCTGGGGCGAGTCTGTATTCATGAAGACTATCGCAATCGAAGTGCCATTCTCAGCCTTTGGCAGGCGCTTTCCAAGGTACTGACAACAACCGATACCGAGGTACGATTCCTCATTGGCTGTGCCAGCATCAGCATGGATGATGGAGGCATTCAGGCGGAAGCGATTATGCGTATACTTCGTGCAAACTATATGGATACCAGCCGCATCAAGGCAACGCCCCTTGTGCCATTACCGCAGGTGGATCTTCCCGACAATGTCGTCACATCTATCCCCCCCTTTCTCAAGTTTTGCCTTCGACTGGGCGCAAAAGTTTGCGGGGAACCCAGTTGGGATCGCGATTTTGGTGTCGCTGATGTGTTTACTCTTCTGGATCTGCATGAGCTTAATCGGCATACGCATCGTTACGTCAATCGGTTTCTCTGAAAGAAGAAGACATTAACTAAAAAAAGGGGGATTCCTCCCCCTTTTTTTAGTAACGTGATCAGCTGATTTTCACCGGCTCAAACTGTGCAATTTTGTCACGCCACTCTTCAGGCCCCGTCTGGTGAACAGATGTTCCTTTGCTATCAACAGCCACCGTTACTGGCATATCTTCTATATCGAATTCATAAATTGCTTCCATGCCAAGATCATCGAATGCTACCACCTTGGCCTGCTTAACTGCCTGCGCAACCAGATAAGCCGCACCACCGACCGCCATCAGGTACACCGCTTGATTATCGCGAATCGCCTCAATCGCAGCAGGGCCACGTTCAGCCTTACCGATCATGCCAATCAACCCCGTTTGCTCGAGCATGGTGCGGGTAAATTTATCCATTCTGGTTGAGGTCGTAGGACCGGCAGGTCCGACCACTTCATCGCGTACAGGATCAACTGGCCCAACGTAATAGATGAAACGGTTTTTCAGATCAACAGGCAATGTCTCACCGTTGGCAAGCATATCCACCATACGTTTGTGCGCAGCATCACGACCTGTAAGCATTTTTCCTGAAAGCAATACGGTTTCACCAGGCTGCCAGTCACGAATATCTTCTGCCGTTATCGTATTGAGATTGACTCGACGAACACTGTCTCCAACTTCCCAGGTAATATCCGGATAATCATCCATGGAAGGAGGTGTCAAAACGGCTGGACCGGAGCCATCCAGGGTAAAATGTGCATGTCGGGTAGCAGCACAATTCGGAATCATGGCCACAGGCTTAGAGGCTGCATGGGTTGGATAGTCCATGATTTTGACATCAAGAACAGTCGTTAAACCGCCTAATCCCTGCGCCCCGATACCAAGCTTGTTAACCGCCTCAAAGATTTCAAGACGAAGCTCTTCAACTCTGCTCTGAGGGCCTCGGTCACGGAGTTCATGAATATCAATGGGATCCATCAAGGACTGCTTAGCCAGTACGGCTGCCTTCTCTGCCGTCCCTCCAACGCCGATACCCAACATACCCGGCGGGCACCAACCAGCACCCATTGTAGGGACAGTCTTGACCACCCATTCAACAATATCATCTGACGGATTCAGCATGGCCAACTTGGATTTATTTTCAGATCCGCCGCCTTTGGCAGCCACCTGAACATCCACTATGTCACCGGGTACCAGACTAGTGTGAATAACAGCCGGCGTATTATCTTTGGTGTTTGTCCGTTTTCCCGCAGGATCGGCAAGAATGGAAGCACGCAGCACATTATCGGGGTGCATATAAGCACGCCGAACCCCTTCATTGACCAAGTCTTCTACCCCTTGCTTGGTATCAAAGCGAACATCCATGCCTATTTTAAGAAAAACCGTCACAATACCGGTATCCTGACAGATAGGACGTCGCCCCGTTGCACACATACGAGAGTTAATCAGAATTTGCGCCATGGCATCCTTGGCAGCCTGCGACTGTTCTTTCTCATAGGCATCGTGGACAGCCTTGATGAAGTCAACCGGGTGGTAATAGGAAATGAACTGTAAAGCGTCGGCAATGCTCTGTATAAAATCTTCTTCTCGTATAACAGTCATCGTTTTCCGGACTCCTTTGACTGGCGTATCCGCTCGCCTTCCGACGAACAAATCCATCGCCACGGCTGAACACGGTAATGCATTATTGTAAAGGTGTGGTCGGAGTATACCACTATCCATAAAGAGGGGGATTCTTTGTCCAACACAACTCGGTTACACTCGAAAAAATTTTAACAGACGGCTTCAATGAGAGAGGCGATGGTACAAATCGTTTTTGGTGATAGAGTTTTCCAAACAGCGCCAGGGAACTCACTCCTTGATACACTGCTGGAACAGCACTGCCGCATCCCATGGTCCTGCAGGGCCGGGCTATGCCACTCATGCCTGATGCAGGCCACCCACGGCTCAGTACCTATAGAGGCCTGTTCTAACCTCTCACCAGACCAGGTAGAAAGTGGCTTTTTCCTAGCCTGCCAATGCTACCCCACCAGCGATATCACCGTTCGCTTACCTGAGCGCCACCTTCAACCACAACCAGCGGTGATCACCGGGAAAGACCTTCTCTCTCCAACATTGCTCGCGATTAGGCTGGCACCACGCCTCCCGCTGCAGTATCGCCCTGGACAGCACATCCTGCTGTGGCGTAATGCAACCGACAGCAGCCGTTACTGTCTTCTGTCACAACCCGAACAGGACAGCGAATTGCTGATTCATGTGGAACGGCGGGTCGGTGGCACATTCAGCCGATGGCTGTTTGATGAAGCGGCTTGCGGCACCCAGGTGACACTCAGTGAGTTGGCCGGCCAGTGTCATTACCAGCCAGACCGGGATGACAAACCCACCATCCTATTTGGCAGCGGCGTTGGTATTGGTGCCGCTATGGCGATCACCCGCGACACACTCTTGCACAATCCATCATCGATTCTTGTAACACTCTTGCACGCAGACACCGAATCACCCGAAACGTTTTACCTCCGCCATAACGATCTGCCTGAGTCACTGCTGCAGACGATCACTCTACAAGCGCCTATAGAGAAGATTGATGAACTCCTGGCAGAACGTCGCTTCCAAAATGCACAGATCAAGTTGATTGGTCAGAGTGACAGTGTGCTCACCTTAGAGCACACACTGAAAAAAAGAAGGTATCCAGACACCCAGCTCGTCACTCAACCCTTTGCCCCCATACTACCCGACTGATTATCGCCGGTAGACGATGACCCTGGGTATAAATCAGGAATAACGGAAACACTGGATGTCACAACCATGTCGGGATACGGTGCATTATCAAAAGCCAGCTCAACAAACCACGCCGTCCACCCAGACTTGGGCGATTCAATATCAATGCTGAACTGGCAAGGTTCTACTCGCTCAATCTCCACATTTTCGGGTTTATACTGCAACCCGTTCTGAGAAAGCGCTGTCATTCGAAAATCGCGAGCCTCAGGATTGGTCACCTGCCATAAAACAGCACGTTTTGGGCAAACCGGCATACTCGCAGCCAGCCGACCCACCCCTGGACGCCTCCAGTTCACATCCGGCAATGTCCGGTTTTCAACCCTTGCACCGAAAAACGCTTCAAATGTATCCGTAGCCCGCGCCAAGCCACCGGGATCCCTGAAAACATAATGTCGACTATTGGGAAACGTTCGTATCCACGTCGGCCCCACAAGTTCTTGCACGTAGAGCTTCGCTGAGTCTGGTGGAAAAAAATCATCACCTGACGCAGTCACAATATATTTGGGCATGTTCAGGCGATCACGGTAGCGATAGGGGTCCACCAACATCAGCAAACGATACATTTCAGGGGTATGAACATAAGAAAAGACATCATGTTCAGGTGCATAATAATCACTGAGTGCAGGTATCGGCCCCTGATGCGCCTTATAGACATGATCAATAAACGCCTCGCTTTTGAGGATATCAATCACGACAGGTATGAGAGAATCAGTTCGCTTATCAACAGCGGCAGTAAGCCATGCGGTCCATCCCCGCTTGGAAGCTCCCGCCAGCACAAAACGCTCAACATCAATGCCTTTATAGGACAAAACGGCCTGAACAGTATCCATCGCCCGTACAGCGGACTTGACCATCGGAAACTGCAACAGCAATGCTGCACTTTCCTCAGAATCCTTGAGGTAGTGATACCAGGTCCAGGCAATAAGATCATCTTCCTTTCGCGGCTTACCATCAGCAAAGCGCAGATACTGATTCGGTACATCTTTCAGGTCCACAACGACCGCGCCGGTAGTGGCTGCAATTTTGGCGAAATCAACCTGATTGAATACATCGTATGTCACATCACCATGTTCAGGGTCTCGAGGGTATCGAGTCCCCCCATCGATGAACAAAAACGCCTTTTCTGAGCGAACAACCTCCGGGCGGTAAATCATCAGGCGATGACGCCAGACCGGCTCAGAAACACCATATTTCATCGCCGCAGACCAGGTCTGTGAGACCATACTGACCTGGTAAAGCTTTACTTTGGCGCTGGGAACATCGGCAACGTTTTGCCACGCTTCCCCTTCCAGCGTCCATTCCCAACTATTATCCGGTTGCTGAATATAGTCATCCAACGCAGTCCTGTGCACAGGGCTACCCCCATCCTTTCTCATCCCGCAGGCAGACAATACGGGCATCACCGCCAGTACGCCAGCAAGTACAAGCACCACTAACCGACCGCTGTTAAACATGAAACTTGCGCAAGCCATGCCATTATTCCTGGTTTATACCTTGTCAGAGTAGTCATATCGTGCCCCTACAGGGTATGACATAATGCCCCGGCCCACTGACAAAATGACGATAACAGGGCGGGTGCCTGAACATGACCGAATCCATACAAACAGAAGTCGTCGAACATATCCTGCAAATCCGGATTGTTCGTCCTGAACGAAAGAACGCCTTGACGCACACCATGTATGATGCCATGACAGCCGCATTGCAGCAGGCGGATGACAAGAGCGACATACGAGCGATATTCATCACCGGTACCGAGGACTGTTTTACCAGCGGGAATGATGTGCAGGACTTCCTGTCCCACCCTCCATCCGGGCCGGACAGCCCGGTATTTCGTTTCATGCGCACACTGCAGCAATGCCGCAAGCCGGTCATTGCCGCCGTGAACGGTGCAGCTGTCGGCATTGGCGCGACACTGCTACTGCATTGCGACCTCGTTTACCTGGGACCTGCCGCCAGACTCCAGATGCCCTTTGTCAAACTGGGGCTTTGCCCAGAATACGCTTCCAGCCTTTTACTACCTGCGCTGGTCGGTCATCGTCGGGCAACAGAACTGCTATTACTGGGTGAAACCATGAGTGCCGAGGAAGCCGTCAACACAGGCATCGCAAATGCCGTTTTTGATAAGGATTACCAGGAAAAAGCGCTGGACAAGGCACGAAGAATTGCCGCTTTACCACCGGCAGCCATCCGCATGGCTAAGCAGCTCATGAAAGAACCACTGGAAGAACAGGTCTCTCGACAAATAGCCCGGGAAGGCGCAGCCTTTGTGGAGCGCCTTTCGTCACCGGAGGCTCGGGAGGCGATGATGGCGTTTATGCAGAAACGTCCAGCAGACTTCAGTCCATTTGAGTAAACGTTTATCGTAAATGGGTCAGGCAGTATGCGCCGCCTGACCATTCAACAACTAGAACCACCACCAGGATTTATTTCCCACTACCTGAGGTGCTGTATCCTGAACCGGTATTGACAGCTTAACAACAGGATTCAATTGCCGGGTCTGCTCCAGCTCTGCTTTAGCCGATGCGTGAGAAACAAACTGCATGGGTCCATCGCCAAGCGGCATATCAACTGCTGCTGGATCCAGTCTTGGCGAGGTTAACTCTGCGTAACGCAGATAATAAGTCGCCCCTCCAGCCACATCCAGGGAAAAGCTGGCGATGCGATTGAAGTTGATAGGCTGCTCAGCTAGAAAGGAATCTTCCAGAAAAAACAGATCCAACCCAAAAAACGGACGTTTGAGCATAAACTGATATTGACCCGGTGTCAGCGCCAGCATTTGATAGCCATTACTGCTGATATTCACGACAGGCTCACCGTTAACATAAACCGTCGGCGCTTCCAGCTCTTCCTCGGCCCACTCACTGTAGGGGCGATAGATAATGACATGCGCATTATCAAGCTCAGGAACAGCCTGCGCCCTATACAACTCCCCTTCAACAGGTTTCAGGTAGGCCCCGAACGTCCTGTCCCAGGAGCTGCAGGCAGTCAGCAGATAAAGAGCACACAGCACAGCGCTGATTCGGCTGAGTAATTTCATTATTGTTATTCTCCACACAGTCGCGTGCTCATTCTGCCTGTTTTTTTCAGGCTGTGCTATGCATCAGGTAGTCATCCATGGCGCAACACCGATTGCGGTCATGATGAGTTCAACCGAAAGTGCCGCCAGTATCATGCCCATGATACGGACAATGATCGCTGAACCGTTATGACCAATCACCTTGAAAATACGGTCAGCCATCAGCATCAAACCACAGGTCACCAGCAATACCAGCATAAGAACCGCCGCCGTTGCCGTCTGTTCATAAAGCGTTTTTACATGATTATCCGTTAATGTAATGACGGCCATAATGGCCCCTGGACTCGCGATGGAAGGTACTGCCAATGGAAATACGGCAAGGTCATGCCCGGGTTCTGTTTCCCCGGATTCCTGAATATGCGTAGAAAAGATCATTTGCAGACCAAACAAAAACAGGATGACACCACCCGCCAGCTGTAACGAGATCAGCTTGATATCCATGGCTGTCAATATCAGCTGACCAAGAATCAATGCCGCAATAAGCACCATGCTCGCATACAGTGTCGCTTTGATCGCGGTTTTTCGTCGTTGCTGGGCAGACAATCGTGCGGTGAGTCCGGTGAACAGTGCCAGCGTTCCTACCGGGTCAATCGTCGACCACAACATCATGAAATCTTTAACTAAATTCTCCATTGGGTACCACCTGAGGTTATTCCGTTACTGTCGGCGCGTTATGTATCAGAAATCACTCATTACCACCAACCCCTTTATGTAGCGTATTGTTTGTAAAACGAAAATCTGGCAATGACCTTCTGACGGAAGTCCGCAGCCAGCCGATACAGATCAATAATCGCCCATGCCAAGAGGCATACTATTAAGCGGGAAGAACACCCTGATCGTTTCCAAACGGGGGAAGTAATAAGCATGCAACTGTCATTTCTGGGGGCTGCCGGTACCGTCACCGGTTCGAAGTATCTGGTGACATTTAACGGTTTCCGGCTGTTGGCCGACTGCGGGCTTTACCAGGGACTAAAAGACTATCGTCGTCGAAACTGGCAACCCTTACCCATACCGGCAGAAGATATTGATGCCGTTGTCCTGACCCATGCACATATTGATCACAGTGGTTATCTGCCCGCCCTGGTCAGACAGGGCTATGATGGCCCTGTCTATTGCAGCCAGGGAACCAGAGACTTATGTCGTGTACTGCTCCCTGACGCCGGCTACCTTCAGGAAGAAGATGCCCGTTTTGCCAACAAACATGGTTTTTCCAGGCATAAGCCAGCACTGCCGCTCTACACCGAAGAAGACGCCCGCCGTGCATTGAAACTGTTTCGCCCCCTGTCTCTCGACAGCATCAACGATATCGGCAACGGTTTGACCTTAAGGCTCAGGCCAGCAGGCCATATTCTGGGCGCCTGTACACTGGAGGTGTTTAACGGACGACACCTGCTCGCTTTCAGCGGTGACCTTGGCCGTGCAGATGACCCCATCATGTACCCTCCCGATCCGATGCCCCGGGCCGATTACCTGGTACTGGAATCCACCTACGGTGATAGACTGCATACCGAAACCGATTCGCTGTCGACTCTGGAGCAAATCATCAACAAAACGGCCAAACGGGGCGGCATTGTCCTTATGCCCGCATTTGCGGTTGGCAGGGCACAACTGGCCTTGCACATGATCAGCCAGCTCAAGCGCCAGAACCGTATTCCCCGTGAATTACCGGTCTACCTGAACAGTCCCATGGCCATCAAGGCAACAGAGCTGTTCTACCAGCACCCGGAGAAACACCGGTTGACCCGTGAAGACTGCGAGCGCATTGATGCCGGCACTCTTTATGTACGCACCATGGAAGAATCCATGGCGCTGAACCGGCGCACGTTTCCTGCCATCATCATCTCCGCCAGTGGTATGGCCAGTGGTGGACGCGTCCTGCATCATCTGACCACCCTGGCACCCAATCACCGTAACAGTATCGTATTCATGGGATTCCAGGCGCCCGGCACTCGCGGTGAAAAAATGGTGAATGGCGCACGAGAGGTGAAAATCCACGGCCGGCAGGTGACGATCAATGCGGATGTTCATAACCTGGAAGGCTTGTCCGCCCATGCCGATTACCAGGGGATTCTCGACTGGCTCACAGCAGTACACCAGCCCCCCAGAAAAGTCTTGATCACCCACGGTGAACCCACGGCATCGGTGTCATTGGCAGAGCATATTCATACACGCTTTGGCTGGTCTGCTGAAGTACCGGAACTGGGCACAACGATTGAGATTCCTGATCCCGATTGATCAGACACTGAAACGTTTCATCCAGAGCCCGTGGAGATTGCAGTCACTCACCGCGAACAGGACACTGCCCGGCGGCAGGCGCAGCACAAACAGCCCTTCCGCCACTGACAGGGCGGCATGAAATGACATGCCGCACAGCTCCTGACGCTGATGATCATAAAGACGAATAGCGGAAATATGGTGCGCAACGGTCTGAACATGCCGAACCACAATGCCGATGTGCACCAGCTCCCCTTCCCGGCAGACCGTCACATCCGGCATGTGAGCATCACCACCCGCCCGGCTCTGCCAACCACCGGTCAGCGTAATCGGTTGTACAGCCTCTGCCAGGGTATCCCGTCCCAGCCCCAGCGCCATTGATGCCGTGCCAGCCATCAATCCGTAATGCAGGAACGTTCTTCTCATCATGCCTTCAGTCATTGCATCGCACCTCTACCTCCCGGGTCATGCTGCACAAGCCTAGCAATGAATGCACCTGAGAGAGTGGCCACGCCCCCACAGAGATGGCAGAATACATCGACAATCAATAACAACAATAATGATAAGAAAAGCCATGAAGTTGATCAGACAACTTTACCTCTTACTGCTTCTGCCCGGCGCCATCTTGCCTGTACACGCCGCCGACAACGAGACAACAGAGCCAGCCGGCCAGATTTACGATATGGGCGATGGCTACCATAATTATCCGCCCGGACACACCGAGCCGCCCGCAGACGCCCCCTTGCGTTATGGCCGAACCACGTCCAGCACCTTCCCGCTGCCCAGCATGGCCAGTGAAGATATGGCCGATACCTCAGTCCCAGGCGCCCTTCAGGCAACTGCCGCAGGCCAGACTGACGATGATGAGCGGGAAAAACATAACGTCAATGTAGGGATCACGATCGACGAACTGGAAGATACCATTGATTTTGCACTGCCTGATGACAATCTGGCCAACCAGGGGCAACAACGGCCAACCACCATCAGCATTGACGTGACCTACAGTAATGACAGCTCAACGGATGTGCATGTTACGGCAACGACCACGTCGTACAATGAATAGCCTTAAATAAAACAGCGATATCAATTAGAGCAAAGCTTAAATATAAAAGAAAAAAATTAACAACATTTAAATAGCCTTATTAAGCATGACTTTAATAAGGCTATTTAATGAATGACCTTTATCCCGGGTTCATCTCTTTCCCGAAACCAGGCTTTTAATTGCTCCCTGACCGTTTTCGACTCCACAAGAAACTCAGGGTGTAGCGAGTGCCTGACCGATTTCACCTTACCATCCAACTCTTCAAGGCGTTCTATGGCAATATCGATATTATTCTCTTTAATGAAACGAACCATTTCAGAAGTTGGTCCACAAATCGCCTGCCGGTATTCCTTGTCCATAAAAACCCCCAATTTCAACGGAACAATAACAACGAGCAGCTCTAATTCGCCTTATTTGTGAATTTTTTTATATGAATTAAGCATTTTTACTAACTGTGTATATACTGGAAGCCTCACAGTCAGGAAGAGGACGTTCCCTGACTATATCGTCTACGGACGAAAAAGGTTTAACCGCCAGGGTTGGCATAAATAGAACGGCAGAAACCAGTAATGGGCAGGCATACAAGCTTTGAACTGACGGAAGTACTGAGTCAGGCGATGGATTTATTCTGGCGCCTTGGCTATGCCAGTACATCTATGCGTCATGTCGAGGAAGTTACGGGCTTAAATCCCGGCAGCCTCTACCACCATTTCAGCAGCAAGGAAGGCCTCTATAAAGCGGTTATAGAGCATTACTATACCGCCATACTTCAGCCCCGACTGTATCACTACCGCCATACCGCCCCCCCCAGAGAATGCCTTCGGCGCTTTTTCACGACCAGCTATCGCCATTTCCCGGCCAAAGAATACCGTGGACACTGTCTGTTGTTGCTGGCTGTAGTGGAAACCAAGCACCATGACGATCTAAGCCCACAGTTCCAGCAATATATTTCTGAGTTAAAACAGGACTTTACCGCTATTCTGACACAGGATACTGAACTGCAAGTCCCGGCGGTCAGCGCAGATTATCTCTTTGAATGCTATATTTCGCTGCAGTTCTATGCCTGCCTGAATCCCAGCAGGAAGTTCCTGGATAACAAGGTACGCATGTTCTTTGAAAGATTAGTCCTGCTGGATCGCTAGCTCACTGTAATTCACGGCTCCCTGTGCAATAATCCCGCTTCTGATCCGACATGTCTGAAGTGCAGTACTTATGGCCATTAGCAATATTATTGTTCACCATCTTGAGCGCAATCCGGATGCTGACAGATCCACTGTTCATCCCCGGTCAACCCCGCTGCCGGTGACACCGGCGACAGAAGGCCTGCTGCAGGATCTGCTGCAAAGCTACAACCAGAAATCCGACAAGGCCCATGGCTGTTTCCCGGAGTCCGATGGTGAATCTGGGCTGCAGGACTGGCTCAAGGCCTACCTGGATGAACAGCTGCCCTTCGTCGACTTCAGCCTCAAGACCACAGAAAGCCTGAAAGAAACGCTCGATGCCGCCGGCATGTTTCCGGGTGGGTTTGTGCTGATTGCCCATTACCGCAGTGGACTGACCCAGTATCTGCTGATAACGCTGATCAGCCCGGCCAGCAGCGTCACGGTCACTGACCAACTGGATATTATTGATACTGCCTACCTGGATATGGGGCGTCTCAACCTGGCCGCCCGCATCAACATTACGGAGTGGCAGAACAACCCTCAGGCTCAACGCTACATTTCCTGGATCAAACCCCGTGGAGGACGCCGCCTCAGCGACTGCTTCAGGGATTTCCTGGGTGGCACCGAAACGGCCAATACCAAGAAAGATACCGATACCCTGATGAACGCCGTCGAAGCTTACTGCGATACCAGTGAAACACCGGCAGAACAGGGCGGCGTCAAGAAACGGGTCTATGAATACTGCAATGAGCAGCTCCAATCCAGCGAAGCGATTTCCCTGAACGAGTTATCAGCCTTCCTGAACGAGGCGGAACCTGACAACTTTGCCCGCTTCGTCAATACACGGGATTATGATGTTGCCCCGGAAATCACCCCCAGCAAAAGCCAACTGAAACGACTGGTTCGCTACTCCGGGCGCGCCAAGGGATTCAATATCGCCTTCGAGGCAGAGCTATTGGGCAGTCGCATCATCTATAACCGGGAAACCGATACCCTGACCATTCAGGGCATCCCCGACAACCTCAAGTCCCAACTTGAAAAAGCCTGAGAATCACTGACCGCCGCTTGTGCATGAGGACGTGACCTATGAAGTCGATCAGAATATGGGATATACCGACTCGTCTGTTCCACTGGTTTCTGGTGATGGCGATTGCCGGTCTCTGGTATACCGGTACCGAAGGGGATATGGACAGGCATCTGCCACTGGCCTATTTCACGCTGGCACTGCTGTTGTTTCGGTTGATCTGGGGATTTGTTGGTGGTTTCTATTCGCGATTCTCTGCGTTTCAGCTGTCGCCAATGAATGCGATTCGGTATATCCGCAGCGGTCTCAAGAGCGATTACCCTGGCCACAACCCACTGGGTAGCTGGAGTGTGGTGGCGCTACTTCTCTGCGTCGCTGTGCAGCTGACCACCGGACTGTTTGCCAATGACTCCATTCTCACTGAAGGACCTCTGGCACACTATGTATCCAGTGATCTCAGCGATCAAATGACCAGCTGGCATGCCCTGAATTTCAATATCCTGTTGGGACTCATCGCCCTGCATATTGCAGCTGTAGTGTTTTATACCGTCATCAAACGGGATGATATTCTGCCGGCAATGATTACCGGTAAACGCTCAGTGTCGGAAAATATTGACGAACCTGCCCGGAAAAACCCGGCCTATAGCCTGATTGCTATTGCTGTTTCCGCAAGTATCGCATGGTTAATCACGCAGTTAGGTTATTAAATATTCGACAGACTATTGATCAATAAAAAAGCAGCAATCGCACATTCCATTGCTGCTTTTTTATTAGCACAAGACCTTACTTGTACTTGTAGGGTTTATGGCAGCTACCACAAGTCTCTGCTGTAGCTTTAAACTGGGCTCGAATGTCTCCCATATCCCCTTTCGCGGCAACTTGTTGCAACTTCAGTGCTTGATCATGAAACGCTTTCATTTTCTGATCAAAATCGGCCTTTTTCTCCCAGATAGCGGGTTTTGACTTTGAATCCTCTGTCAAACGCTTTTCTGCAAACCCCTCATGTGACCAGCTACTCAGTGCAGCCAGTCGATCCGCATCCGCAGAGAAGCTTGTCGCATCATAAGGCAGCTTACCCTTGATCATGTCGCCCATCTCACCAAAATAGGTACCGATCAAGTGCATATGTGCCTTACGCAAAGCAACGGCATCTTCATCCTTATCAAAATTGACAGAATGTGCTGACACATTAAATGCTATTACCGCCAAACTCATCAAGGCTATCTTTTTCATCAGCTTATCGACTCTCTCGTTCTGTTGTTGTTCAGAGTAATCTCACGGTGACGCGTTGGCTCGTCATAAGCCAGGAAAGGGACCGTTATCATTAAATTACGCGCGAGAGTCTAGCATAGCCCCCTTGCCAGAACAGCGAAAAAGAGCCACGAGTCGCGTAAAGAAATGAAAATTATTTACATTTGCAGGAGGAATATGAAAAAGCAGAACACCTGCCACAATCGATACTCGTGACTGTGGCAGGTCTTATCAATCAGACGTTGAAGCGGAAGTGCAGAACGTCACCGTCCTGGACAATATACTCTTTACCTTCAACGCGCAGACGACCGGCTTCCTTGGCGCCCTGTTCACCATTGTACTTGATGAAATCCTCATAGCTGGTCACTTCGGCACGAATGAAACCACGCTGGAAATCAGTGTGGATAACACCGGCCGCTTCCGGTGCGGTTGCGCCAACCTTCACAGTCCAGGCACGCACTTCCTTCACACCAGCCGTGAAGTAAGTCTGCAGACCAAGCAGCTCATAGCCCGCACGAATAACGCGATCCAGGCCCGGTTCTTCCATTCCCAGATCAGCCAGGAATTCACCTTTCTCTTCGTCATCCAGCTCGGCGATTTCAGCTTCCAGCTTGTTGCAGATCGGCACCACGATAGAACCTTCCGCTTCAGCCAGCGCATACACTTTGTCCAGGTGAGGATTATTCTCAAAGCCATCCTCATCCACATTGGCAATATACATGGTCGGCTTACTGGTAAGCATGTGGAACATTTTGACCAGCTTCCACTCTTCCGGCGTAAAGCTCAGGCTACGCACCGGACGCCCTTCTTCCAGGGCCGGAATCATTTTTTCCAGCAACGCCTTCTGGGCCAGCGCTTCCTTGTCACCTCCCTTGGCGGCACGGGAGATACGCTTCTCCTGCTTCTCCAGGCTGTCCAGGTCCGCCAGAGCCAGCTCGGTATTGATGATTTCAATATCAGAGATCGGATCAATCCGGTTGGCAACGTGAATGACATTGTCATTTTCGAAGCAACGCACGACGTGGGCGATGGCATCGGTTTCCCGGATATTGGCCAGGAACTGGTTACCCAGGCCTTCACCTTTGGAAGCACCTTCCACCAAACCGGCGATATCCACAAATTCCATGGTGGTTGGCAATACCCGCTGGGGCTTCACAATCGCAGCCAGCCTGTCCAGACGGGGATCCGGCATAGGCACTACGCCTGCATTCGGCTCGATAGTGCAGAAAGGGAAGTTTTCCGCATCAATACCCGCCTTGGTCAGGGCGTTGAAGAGAGTGGACTTACCAACATTGGGCAGTCCAACTATGCCGCATTTAAAACCCATGCTTGTCTACCTTATTCAGCAGAATAATCGTCAATAAAACCGGCGGATTATACGGGCTGAAAAGACGCTGCGCAAAAATGCTGCAAATCCATTGATTAACAAGGTGAGTAGTCTCCATTTACACGCTAGATTTTTAACAGGGACTGCCGGAAAAGAGAGCCAAAACACCATGGATTACCGGGATTTGCGTCAGGGAATCATCACTCCGATGCTGATGGCATCGTTGTTGGGTGTGGCAGGCGTCAGTCCGGTGACGGCCAACCAGGAAGCCGAGGCAAAACAGGATATTCTGGATTTTGTCCAATCCCGCAACCAGCAGCACTATATGCAAACCCTGAATGCACGTGTCAAAGAACTGGTCACATTATTTTCCAGCAAATCATTACAGCAGCTTCAAAAAAATAATGACCGAACCATCCAGGGTAAACCGCTGACAGGGCTGGATTCAGACATCGGCATAGCACTTGATAAGCTCACCGATGATCAACGCACCTATCTCCACCAACTGCTCGCCACTGCGCTGGACACCGGTGGTTACCAGCGCCTGACCGCCATACTGAACCAGAAATTCCTGCACCAGGAAATGGCTGGCCATGACAGCGACCTGCTGACGGATCGCCTGCCCGGAGAACGACTCCTGCTGACCGGTAATCCGGGCAGCCACGAATGGGGTATCCGTCTTGGCGGCCCATGGCTCAACATTGATTTCTTTTTCGATATGGCCGAAGGACGAGGCCGTGTCAGCACCGGCCCACTGTTCATGGCCAGCTATCCGACCCAGGTGCCACCGGCCCCCACCATCGATCTCAGCCAGAATTCAACTGAAATCCACTATCCCTATCTGCGCTGGCATGAGCAGTCCGGTCAGACGGTACTCTGGCAGGCAGGCCATTTTGCCCGTACCACGGTTAAGGAACTCCGATCCGTTGTACGCTACAAAACCTGCCTGAATCGGCAGACGCTCACTGACGAATGCCAGATGATTCCCAAACTGCCAGACTCAGCGACATTCCTGGCACCGGCCATGCCCACCGTCCGAATTGACCAGCTGACGGTGGCGGAGCGCTATTACTTCAAACGTTTTGTGAAAACGGTTCTTGAAAACTGGCAGCCAGAGACCCGCGATCCATCCGATACCATGGAACAACTGAATCTGGCCAGACTGGCCTGGGCGGGTAACCCTGATGAACAGGATCAGGGGTTTTATCTCCGCATCCAGTCAGAATCCCTGCTGATTGAACTTTTACAGACACCCATGACGCTGACCACTGACACCATGGGCCTGCCCAATAATGCAACCTTTATGGTCTTCCGAGATCTCAGTTCACCGCATGATTTTGACCCACTCAGCAATACGCTCAAACTGCTGAATCAAGCCCGAAAGGAAGCAGCAGCCGAAAAATCATCAGCAATGACGCAAAACATGGAAGCAGTCAGCCCTGCACTGATGATGGGTGAATCGACTCAAAACCCTATGCGATCCAATGATGCCATTACCTGGCTCAGGGATTCTGCCTACCTGGAAGGGATTGAAATAAAAATTGGCTACGAAGGCGGCCAGGTCGCGACGGGTACACCGTTTTATCCTGTCGTACGGACACGTTTGAACGGCAGTTTACACAAAAACATGCGCGTCAGCGTGACACTACAGGATCAGCATGGTCAAGCCCTGATCGTCGGGCATCCGCTCAAATATGATAATGAAAGAGGGGTCTATTCCAGCGTCTTAAATCTGCCGGAAACCCTGAGTGGAACCCCAGTGATTATCACCTATTCGGTACATCAACCGGGTAGTCAGTATGAAGGGATATACGACGCGACACTAAGGCCGGATATGCTGCTGGATAACGCGCCAGGCAGCTCAGGCCGAAAAGGTATGTAACGTCTGTACAGCCTTGGCCCATGAGCCATCCAACACCTCAGGCATCAGGCGAACCGACTCATCGATGACGGCACGGATTTTGTCATCATCCTGCCTTGAAGGCTTGTTCAGCACATAACCCACAACCTTGCTGCTGTCACCGGGATGCCCGACCCCGATTCGCAAACGCAGAAAGTCCCGGTTATTGCCCAGACGGCTGATGATATCCCGTAATCCATTATGACCACCATGGCCACCACCCTGCTTGAGCCTCGCGGTTCCGACCGGAATATCGAGCTCATCATGGGCGACAAGAATGGACTGGGGAGGAATACGGTAAAAGTTCGCAATTGCAGCCACGGCCTGGCCACTGCGATTCATGAACGTGGTGGGATAAAGCAACCGGATATCACGTCCGCCCAAGTAGATTTTGGCGGTTAAACCATGAAATTTCTTTTCTGGCTGAAGGCTGGCACCGCAGCTACGGGCCAGCGCTTCAAGAAACCAGACGCCGGCATTGTGGCGGGTATCTTCATATTCTGCACCGGGATTACCCAGGCCAACAATCAGTTCGACAGCCTCATTCGGGGTTGTCTGCGCCACAATGTCGTCTCCGTCCGTGTCAGGGCTTACTCAGCGCTGCTTTCGCCTTCAGCGGCTTCATCCGCTGCGTCTTCCTTGGTTGCACGTACTGCCTGGACACCGGCTACCGGCAGGTCGTGGTCTTCACCGTGCATCAGGTGAACCAGCTTGACGCCTTCAGCAACCTTCAGCTCAGACAGGTGAACACTGCCACCCAGCTCAACGGCTGCCATGTCAACTTCGATGAACTCAGGCAGATCCTTCGGCAGGCAGCGAACTTCTACTTCTACCATGTTGTGGGTGATCGCACCACCCGCCTTTGCACCGGCACATACGTCTTCGTTGATGAAGTGCAGCGGTACGTTGGTGGTGACTTCAGTGGCCGCATCAACACGCAGGAAGTCCATGTGCATGGCGAATTCTTTGGCAGGATGACGCTGGATATCCTTCAGGATAGCCTGCTCGGTCTTGCCTTCAACGTTCAGGGTAACGATCTGAGCGTAGAACGCTTCGCTTTCCAGCGCTTTACGAACGTCCTTGGCCATCAGAGTGATCTGGGTGGCTTCAGCATTGGCACCGTAAATGATGGCAGGCAGTTTTTCTGCGTGACGCAGGCGGCGGCTCGCACCTTTCCCTACATCCTTACGCAGTTCAGCATTCAGAACGATTGCTTCAGACATGGTTTTCTCCAATAAAAATAAAAACCGTGACAGACGGCGACCAGCCTGCCACAGCGGATAACGAAGCGGCGTATCATACCTGCAACAGGGACTTTGTCAAAGCCGTTTCATCCGGAACATAACAGGATAGCTGTCGGTAGATATACAACCCATAAAAAAAGCAGCCACTAAAGGCTGCTTTTCTTTCAGAGCATCTCGCTAATCAGCGAAACATGGCGCTGATGGATTCAGCATTGCTGATACGACGCACGGATTCGGCAACCAGCGGAGACATATCCAGCTGACGGATACGATCCACGGCACGGGCAGCCGGGGTCAGCGGGATGGTGTTGGTCACAACCAGCTCATCCAGCTCAGAGTTGGCAACGTTTTCCAGTGCACGACCAGACAGCACCGGGTGAGTCGCATAGGCGAACACCTTGTTGGCACCCTTTTCTTTCAGAGCAATGGTAGCCTGGCACAGTGTCCCGGCAGTATCGACCATATCGTCAACCAGAATACAGGTACGGCCATTCACATCACCGATGATGTTCATGACTTCTGCCTTGTTGGCTTCCGGACGACGCTTGTCGATGATCGCCAGTTCAGCGTTCAGACGCTTGGCCACCGCACGGGCACGGACAACACCGCCATGGTCAGGCGAGACAATGACCATGTTGTCGAGATTTCTACGCTCGATATCATCCAGCAGGACCGGAGAGCCGTAGATGTTATCAACCGGAATATCAAAGAATCCCTGGATCTGGTCGGCATGCAAGTCAACAGTCAGCACACGGTCAACACCCACGCTTGCGATCATATCGGCAACGACTTTGGCACTGATGGCTACACGGGTTGAACGGGGACGACGATCCTGGCGGGCATAACCGAAATAAGGAATAACGGCGGTAACACGGGCAGCAGAGGAACGGCGCATGGCATCGGCCATGACCAGGAGCTCCATCAGGTTATCATTGGTCGGTGCACAGGTGGACTGGATGATGAAGACATCCTTGCCGCGCACATTTTCCTGGATTTCAACAGAGACTTCTCCGTCACTGAAGCGTCCCACACTGGCTTTTCCCAGTGGGATATGCAGGTGATCGACGACCTTCTGAACGAGTTCCGGGTTAGAATTACCGGCGAACACCATCATCTTCGACACAGTAGCACCTTGAGTCTCTTTGCAGTTTGGAAAGCGTTATCAAGTACGCGGGTACAATTGATGCCTATGCTTGAAAGTCTGGCTGGGGTGGCAGGATTCGAACCTACGCATGACGGGATCAAAACCCGTTGCCTTACCGCTTGGCGACACCCCAGTTACGGTCATCATTTTATAATCTACCCGGCTCCCTGCCAGCGTTGCGATTATCCCCGATGGCCGGATCTTTCGCAATATCATCAGCCTTCAGGGCTCGTTCACTGAGTCACCGTTTGAAGGCGGCGCTACTCTACAAAGTGACACAAAAACTGTCAAACGCGGAATATGCATACTTTATGCGGGATTTACGCTAACGCGACAACTGCCAGCGTCGAATCAGCAGCGTGACTTTAATGTCGCCTTTCTCCAATTTAAGTCGTCCTGGCAATTCGTAGCCAGACGTGACGCCAAACCGGTCGAATACGATCATCCATCCCGCCTGATTCAGTGATTGCAGCCGATTCATGTCGTTCAACTGCAAATCCGCATAGCTTCCCGGGGCAGGCACACCTTTGACCCAATACTGCAGCAAACGAAACGGTATCACCCAACCGGTCTGCTGATAAACCAACGTTTCGAGCGAAGGCCCCATAAGAACGCCTTCATCAGGCACGGTCATAACGACATGGCCCGGGGCTCCCTCAATACTGGCAAGACTCTGCCCAAAGGGGCCGGTCAAATAAACGGTATAACTGCCCGCCTGTTCTTCCCACTCCAGCGTGGCACTACCGGCTTCCGAGGCCGTTCTGACGCCCAGCTTTCCCGACAGTTGCCAGTGATCCAGCGCAGCCATCGCCTCAACATGCTCCTGCCAGGATCGCTGTTCCACATCCTGCGACAACGGGGCACGGCCAGCACATCCAGCAAGAACCAGCAGAAACAACAGACCGGCCCAATACCGGACAGCACCCAACAGACGACACATTTGCTGAACACCCTTCAATAAACAGGCCCGCACCAACAGGCACGGGCCAAGTCGAATATCAATAAAAACTTCACTTAACAAAATGAACGCAGAGACTTATTGTCCGCCCTGAAGACGTTCCATGGTTTCCTTGAGTATTTCACTATCAGGCTGCCTTTCCAGTGCCTGCTCCCAGAGCAGCGCAGCCTCCTTACGGCTGCCCTTGACCCAAAGAACCTCACCCAAGTGTGCCGCCACCTCTGCATCGGGCATTTTCTCATAAGCGGCACGTAGGTAGCGAAGCGCCTTCTCATAGTCCTGCTGCCGATAGGCTACCCAACCCATGCTGTCGATGATGGCCGGATCATCCGGCTTCAATTCATAAGCCTTGCCGACCAGCTCTTCCGCCTCATCAAACCGTTCGGTACGATCAGCCAGGGTATAACCCAGTGCATTCAATGCCGCCGCATTCTCGGCATCAATCGCCAGAATGCCTCGCAAATCTTTTTCCAGCAGTGCCAGGTCGCTCATTTTTTCAGCCAGCATCGCACGGGCATAGAGCAGGTTAATATTGTCGGGATAGGTTTTGATCGCCTTATTCAAAACCTCAGCGGCCTGCTCATAAGCCCGCTGCTCAATCAGCACATCCCCTTCCATCAGGTAAAACTGCGGCACAAACGCCGGATAAAGCTCACGGGCAGCCCGCAAGTCTTTTACCGCCTGGGGCCACATTTCGTGATCCGCCAGCATTTGCACCAGTGCAGCATAAGCCGGGATCAGCTGTTTGCCCACACCCACATTCAGATAGTGCTGACGCGCCAGCTGCCAGTCATCCTGCTGCTGAGCCAACCGTCCCAGGTAGAACTCAGCCAAGCTTTTGTGGCTATTAAATGCCGCCAAACGTTCAAAATAGCCCACTGCTTCTTCCGGCATATTATTTTCAAACGTGATTAATCCCAGCGATAGCAAAATATCCGGTTCATTCGGTGACTGGAGCAGAAGAATCTCAAACTGTTCCTGAGCCTGATCCAACTGCTGTGCATGCACAAGCACCCGTGCATAAAGGAGGCGTAAACGGGTGTTATCCGGTGCATCTTCGATATAATCCGCCAGGAAGCGACGGGCATCGTCGGGTCGCTCCATGGCCATTAACACCCGCCCCTTGAGCATAACGGCCTTGAGGTTGTCCTCACGCTTCAAAATACGGTCGCAGAGCTTAATCGCTTCGGCATTACGGCCGTTGTATTGCAGCAATATGGCTTTCCCCAACAACACCTGGCTATTGTTTGGATAACGTTTGAGGGCCTGATCAAAGGTCGCGATTAACATGTCGCGCTCTTCCTGCCCCTGATCAGCCGCACTGACAGCGACAAATTCAAAACTCGCATCGCCGGCCATTTCCAGCACCCGCAACATTTCGTCGGCTGCGACCTGGTACTCACCGGCACGGGCCAGTTCGATGGCACGGGCCTGGAGTGCTGCAGGGTTTTCTGCATCCACACTCGCCCACAATTCAGCCGCATCTCTGGAAGCCTGCCGTGCACCAATGTAGGCAGCAATTTGATAAGCGCGCTCCGCCAGACCAGGATCACCGGTCTTGTGGGCCTGCTGCAGGTAATTCCCCAGCGCCAGATCAAACCGCTGGTTATGTCCGGCCACTTCGGCCACCAGCAGATCGTAAAGGGTATCCGGTTCAAACGAGGCGACAGGCTCGCTGCTTTCCTCGACGGTTGCCTGCCCGTCGTCCGTCCCCGGGGGTGACATTGAGGCCAAATGGGCGCAACCGGCAAAGGCTACCGTCGCCAGAAGTAACGGAAGATAACGCAGGCGGGATCTGATCTTTAACAACGTGATATTCTTCTTTCCGGGAAACCGAGCCTGGTGCAATAATGACACAAGCGCTGTAACAAACACATCCCGCCCCAAACACAAGATTTGCAGTTGACGTATATCCATAGGAAAATTCTGCTTTCTCCATGCTTCCCTGTGAGGCTGTCATTCCCGGTGTGAATCGGTTATACGACGATAGGACAGGTGACAATCAGGGCTCAGTAATTTTAATACTAGCCTGAGTTACCGGAGAAGAGGGTGGCAATATCAGAAGTTTGCAGTACAGCGAAAAAAGCCATTCTGCAGACTAGGCTGGAAGGCTACTACCGTGAAGCTTTAGCCAGCTTGTGAGTAGAGACAAGAACAAGGTACCTGACGAATTTTATGGGATTCCTGGCAGTCGGCATCAATCATCAGACAGCACCCGTCGGCCTGAGGGAACAGATTGCGTTCTCGCCTGAGCAGCTGATTCCAGCCCTGCAGGATGCCTTGCAGCTGGAAACGGTCAGCGAGATCGCGATACTGTCAACCTGCAACCGCACAGAGTTGTACTGTTTCGGGGATGTCAAACCGGAACGGCTATACCTGTGGCTGTCTGACTTTCACCAGATTAACAGTCACACACTGGCACAATACGCCTATGCCCACACTGAAGAGGCGGCCATCCAGCACATTATGCGCGTGGCCTGCGGACTGGATTCTTTGGTTCTGGGTGAGCCCCAGATCCTGGGACAAATGAAATCTGCCTACGCAGTCGCTCGCGAGGCCGGGGCAACAGGCACACACCTGAGCCGTCTGTTCCAGGGCACCTTCACCACCGCCAAACAGGTACGCACACACACGGCGATTGGCGAAAACCCGGTATCGGTGGCTTACGCTGCCGTCACCCTGTCACGCCAGATATTTGCCGACCTGTCTGATAACACGGCCCTGCTGATCGGGGCCGGAGAAACCATTGAACTGGTGGCTCGTCACCTGAAGGAACAGGGCATTGGCAATGTCATTGTCGCCAACCGGACACTGGAGCGCGCTCTTAAACTGGCTGAGAGTGTCAACGGCCATGCTATTTTGCTGTCTGATATCCCTGAAGAACTGCACAAGGCCGATATCGTCATTGCCTCCACTGCCAGCCAGCTGCCCATCCTGGGCAAGGGTGCGGTAGAGCGAGCCCTGAAAAAACGTCGCCATGCGCCAATCTTCATGGTGGATATCGCCGTACCCCGGGACATTGAACCGGAAGTCGGCGACCTCGCCGATGTCTACCTCTACACCGTTGATGATCTGCGCGAAGTCGTGGAAGACAACCTCCGCAGCCGTCAGGAAGCGGCACAGGCCGCAGAAGAGATCATAGCCGCAGGGTGTGACGCCTTCCTGAAGCGCATCCGCGCCATGGACGTGGTGGATATTCTCAAGTCCTACAGGGAACAGGCAGAAATCATCCGCGACCACGAAATCAACAAGGCGCTCCGCCTGATCCAGAGTGGCCGTCCTGCCGATCAGGTTCTGACCCAGCTGGCCCGCGGCCTGACGAACAAACTGATTCATACGCCCTGCGTCCAGCTCCGCAAGGCCGGCAGCGAAGGGGACACCGCCTCCATCGCCTTAGCCAGGGATTTTTTTGATCTGCAGATTGCCGACACCCTGGAACCTACCCCTATCAAGCCTGCGCCACTACAATCACGCCAGGCGACTGTATGGGCCGTCGACCCAACGCCGTTGAGCGACGTCCGCCCTCCTAAGGTAAAGAACCACTGAAATGAAAGCTTCTATCAGTACCAAGCTTGATAACCTGCAAGACCGCTTTGAAGAACTGAGTGCACTGCTCAGCGACCCGGAAATCATTTCCGACCAGAACCGTTTCCGCAGTTTCTCCAAGGAGTACGCCGAGCTGGAACCGGTCGTAAAATGCTATCGCGAATACCGCCAGGTTCAGGACGACCTGGAAGAAGCCCGCACCATGCTGTCAGACGCGGATCCTGACCTGCGCGCCATGGCAGAAGAAGAAGTTGAAACCGCACAGGCCCTTACCGAGTCATTAAGCCAGGAGCTGCAGGTTCTGCTGCTCCCCAGGGATCCGGATGACGCCAACAACGTTTTCCTGGAAATCCGCGCCGGCACTGGCGGTGATGAAGCGGCCATTTTTGCCGGCGACCTGTTCCGGATGTATTCCCGCTATGCCGAAAGTCAGCGCTGGAAAATTGAAATCCTGAGCGAAAACCTCGGCGAACACGGTGGTTACAAAGAAATCATCACCCGGGTTGTCGGCCAGGATGTGTATGCCCAGCTCAAGTTCGAGTCCGGCGCCCACCGGGTGCAACGGGTACCGGCAACCGAATCACAGGGCAGAATTCATACATCAGCCTGCACCGTCGCCATCATGCCGGAGCCGGACGAACAGGAAGAGATCAACATCCGCAAGGAAGACCTGCGGATCGATACCTACCGCTCCTCTGGCGCAGGTGGCCAGCACGTCAACACAACCGATTCCGCCATCCGTATCACCCACCTCCCATCAGGCATCGTGGTCGAGTGCCAGGATGAACGTTCACAGCACAAGAACAAGGCCCGCGCCCTTTCCCTGCTGAACGCCCGTCTGAAAAACGCCCAGCAGGAAGCCCATGCCAAAGAGATGGCCGACCAACGGAAAAGCCTGGTTGGCAGCGGCGACCGCTCGGAGCGCATTCGCACCTACAACTATCCGCAGGGACGGGTGACTGATCACCGTATCAATCTGACGCTCTATAAGCTGCCGGAAATCATTGAAGGTGATCTGGCTCCGGTGATCGAACCGCTACGTCAGGAACACCAGGCTGAACTGCTGGCCTCACTGGCAGGCGAGAATTAATGCAGGTCAGGGATATTCTTCAGCGCGCCAGGGAATTAACCTCTTTGAGCAGCACGCCGGCACTGGATGTTGAACTCCTGCTCTGCCATGTACTGAACAAACCACGCAGCTGGCTGTTTACCTGGCCGGAATATGAGTTAACAGCAGATCAACTGGCTACAGTAAACCAATTGATTGATCAACGTCTGACTGGTCACCCTGTCGCGTATCTGATCGGCACTCGCGATTTCTGGAACCTGACACTGAACGTCAGCCCCGATACGCTCATACCACGTCCCGATACCGAGCTGTTGGTCGAACAGGCACTCGCCCTCCTCGACCCATCGCCCCACAAAGTGGCCGACCTGGGCACCGGCACCGGCGCCATTGCCCTGGCACTGGCGGCAGAACGGCCAAACTGGCAGGTGATAGGCACCGACCGGATTGAAGCCGCCGTCCAGCTTGCCCGGCACAATGCCGACATGAACGGGCTACGCCATGTGCAGTTCTACACTGGCACATGGTGTGATGCCTTACCTGACAAGGATTACGATCTAATTGTCAGCAATCCGCCCTATATCAGGGCAGATGATCCTCATTTACACCAGGGCGATGCTCGCTTTGAGCCCAGCTCAGCCTTGACATCAGGCATCGACGGTTTGGACGACATTAGAATCATTGCAAAGCAGGCATTGCAACACCTGAACCCCCGCGGATGGCTGATTCTGGAGCATGGCTATGACCAGGGGAATGATGTCAGAAACATCCTGAAGCAACAGCATTATACCGACATAGAAACCCTTCGTGATCTTGCCGGACATGAACGCATTACCCGGGGACGACGCCTTGACTGAAACACTCAGTGACCAGCAACTGTTACGCTACAGCCGCCAGATCATGCTGCCTGAACTGGATATCGCCGGTCAGGAAAAACTACTGAACAGCCGGGTGCTGGTGATTGGCGCAGGAGGCCTCGGCTGCCCGGTGGCCATGTATCTCTCTGCCGCCGGTGTCGGCACTCTCGTGATTGTGGATCATGACGAGGTGGATGAGAGCAATCTTCAGCGCCAGGTTGCCCACACGACACGTGACATTGGCAAACCCAAGGTTTTCTCCGTTACGGAATCACTTCATGCACTGAATCCCGATACGCGCGTGATGGCCATTGCCCGAAAACTCAGTGAGCCCGAATTGCTGGAAGAAGCCGGCGCCGCCGATGTCGTGCTGGACTGCACAGACAACTTTCAGACCCGCCACGCCATTAACGAGGCCTGTATCAGAACGGGGACCCCCCTGGTTTCCGGTGCGGCTATTGGTTTCAGTGGCCAGGTGGCAGTATTCGGCCTTGCCGATGGCCCCTGCTATCACTGCTTGTATCCTGACACGGACGACCATCAACAGACTTGCAGCGAATCCGGTATTTTGTCACCCGTAACCGGCGTGATCGGCTCCATTCAGGCGACAGAGACCATCAAACTTCTGACGAATGTCGGACAATCGCTGTCTGGACGACTCATGTTGTTTGATGCACTGAATATGGCCTGGCAGACATTGAGTCTATCTCGCAATGCCAGCTGCACAGTCTGCGGAACCTCTGCATAATCGTTTTATACAAAGACTCTTTTTTGCCAGAACAGGGACGTTAGGCTATATCTGAATGGCATTTCAGACCGTCGCGGTGCCGTTCGATGCAGGAAGATTACCCCCGCAATTTTACCGGCTATGGCGGACAACCGCCGAAGGTCCAGTGGCCCAACAATTGCCGTCTTGCCATTAGCTTTGTATTAAATTACGAAGAAGGCGCTGAGTCCTGTCGCCTGGATGGTGACCCTTCCTCCGAATCCTTTTTAACGGATTTACCGGGCACACGCCCCCTCTCATGTGCCAGACATTACAACTGTGAGTCTCTCTTTGCCTATGGTGCCTCCAGTGGCGCCTGGCGATTACTCAACCTGTTTGATGACTTTTCTCTGCCTGTCACCGTATTCGCCTGCGGTATGGCTCTTGAGCGCAATCTTCCTCTGGCACAGAAACTGGCCGAGTCCGACCATGAGATTGCAGGGCACGGTTATCGCTGGATTGATTACCGGGTGATCCCGATAGCCATTGAGAAAAGCCATATTCGCAAGACTCTGGAGGTCATCGAAAACCTGACCCACAAGGAGGTCGTTGGCTGGTACACCGGGCGACACAGTGAAAACACCCGTCGACTGATACAGGAGATGGGGTTGCTATACGACTCTGACGCTTACAATAATGACCTGCCTTACTATATTGATGTCGCCGGTCAGGCTCACCTGATTGTTCCCTATAATCTGGTCACCAATGATTTTCGTTATTCCACATCACCCGGCTGGAATAGTCCGGAGGACTGCCTTCAGAATCTGCGAGCAGCCTTTGACTGCCTTTACCGTGAGGGTGAGGAAAGCCCGAAAATGCTGTCGATAGGGCTACGTGGACGCCTGTCCGGGCAGCCTGGCCGAACAGAAGCTCTCCGTCGTTTTCTGGACTATGCGCTGAGCCACGAGGATGTCTGGGTTTGTCGCCGTATGGATATCGCCCGACACTGGCTTTCACACCATTCCAGCCATCACGATCAGGATGCTGGCGGCAATGAGCAGTTGCCTCAGTCAAATGCGCTTGACCTATCGATCACCGAATAAACGACAGAATCACCTTTATCGCTTTCCGGAGACAGTCCCTCTCCTGATGCCTATAATGCCCATCGGTTATGGGAAGCACTCAAACGGCAAACCGACAGAAAACGACGCTATCCGCCATCTTTGGCTTGAATCCTGCGTATAAGTACTATTCAGGAATTACAAAAGTTGAAAGATTCCAATATAGTTCACTTTTTTTATCAACTTTAGGGGCGTTCGTGTCATGATACATGGCACGGCAATTACTGGAGGCTGCATGGTCGAAGCCATTCGCCGATTTTTGAAGCACGAAACATCTGTTGGCATTCTGTTGATCGTGGCCGCCACGCTGGCGATGATCGCAGCCAATACACCACTGAATGTCTATTACGACCTGCTTCTGTCCGTTCCGATTACCGTGGCTGTCGGCTCTCTGGCCATTGCCAAGCCTATCCTGCTGTGGATTAACGACGGTCTGATGGCATTGTTCTTCCTGCTGATCGGCCTTGAAGTCAAACGTGAATTCCTGGTCGGTGAGTTATCAAGCCGTTCCCAGGTGATACTGCCTGCGATGGCAGCACTGGGCGGCATGGCGATACCCGCACTTTGTTATGCGGCGCTGAATTATGATGATCCCATCGGCATCAAGGGGTGGGCAATTCCTGCCGCCACCGACATTGCTTTCTCCCTGGGGGTTCTGGCCCTGCTGGGTAAGCGCGTGCCGCCTTCACTGAAGATTTTCCTGCTGGCACTGGCCATCATTGATGACCTTGGCGCTATCGTCATCATCGCACTGTTCTACACCACAGACCTGGCCATTGAGTCCATCGTTCTGGCGTCTATCTGTTTGACATTGTTGATTGCCTTTAACCGCTTTGGCGTATCAAAACTCGGCCCCTATATTGTTGTTGGTGTCATCATGTGGGCTTGTGTACTTAAGTCCGGCGTACACGCCACACTGGCGGGTGTAGCCCTGGCATTTACCATTCCGATCCAGACCCGGAATGAATATGGCCGTTCCCTGCTGATCGACCTCGAACACAAACTGCATGGCAGCGTGAATTACTGGATACTACCGATCTTTGCCTTCGCCAACGCCGGTGTAGGCCTGAGCGTCGCCCAATTCCAGAGCCTGCTGAACCCGAGTCCCCTCGGCGTCATTATCGGACTGTTTATTGGTAAGCAACTGGGTGTCTTCGGATTTACCTGGCTGACCATCAAGGCCGGCATTGCCAAGTTGCCAACAGGAACCTCCTGGTCGCACATCTATGGCATGTCGATCCTGTGCGGTATCGGTTTCACCATGAGTCTGTTCATTGGCACGCTGGCCTTTGAAGAAACCGGCCCTGAATATTTGATCGCCGACCGTGTCGGGATTCTGGTGGGTTCGTTCCTTTCTGCTATTGTGGGCTATATCGTCCTGCGTTATTTCACGCCCAAGCCCGCAAGTAATCAGAGCAATTAACATCAATCCCCTACCTGAAGCTGGTCCGCCAGTTTCAGGTGAAACAATGACTGGCTCAATTCAGCCGACGCCTTATAATCCCCACCAACAATAAACTGTCTTCGGAGAGAAGCATGCAAGGCCGCGCGGTATTACTGGTCAACCTGGGATCACCCGACTCCCCAGAAGTCAGCGATGTCAGGCGTTATCTCAACGAATTCCTGATGGACAAGTATGTTATCGATCTGCCCTGGCCCCTTCGTCGTCTGATTGTCAGCGCCTTCGTGTTACCGAGCCGACCGAAACAGTCTGCTGAGGCCTACCAGTCAGTCTGGTTGCCAGAAGGCTCACCGCTAAAAGTCATCAGTGAAAAGGTCAGGAAAAAACTGCAGGCACAAACCGACATTCCGATTCGACTGGCAATGCGTTATGGCTCACCTTCTATTGAGCAAGAGCTACTAGCGCTGGCAGGTCAGGCAGAGGTTAAAGAGATACTGCTGCTGCCCATGTATCCGCACTATGCCATGTCTACCGTAAAGACATGCATCGAAGAAGCACAGCGGATCATGCAAAAGCATGGCATACGAAAAACATTAAATATCCATCCGGTTTTCTATAACCAGCCGGATTATATTCATGCACTGGTAGAAAGCGCCCGCCCTTGGCTGGAACAGGAATTTGATCATCTGTTGTTCAGCTATCACGGTGTACCGGAACGGCATATCCGCAAGGATGACACCACCGGCAACCACTGCCTGACACCTGACTGCTGCCAGAAACCTTCAACGGCTCACGCAACCTGTTATCGCCATCAGCTGTATGAGACCACTGCCGAGTTTGTGCGTGCTGCCGGTATTCCTGACAACCGCTACTCCGTTGCCTTTCAATCAAGACTGGGCAAAGCCAAATGGCTGGAACCCTATACCGACAAGACCGTTGAGCAACTGGCCCGCCAAGGGGTGAAACGTCTGCTGGTGATGTGTCCGGCTTTCACGGCGGATTGCCTGGAAACCCTTGAAGAAATCGCCATGCAAGGACAGGAAATCTTCGAGGCTGCCGGTGGAGAGACATTAACGCTGATTCCCTGCCTGAACGACCATCCGGTCTGGATCAGTACGCTCAAGCAGTGGATTGAAGCGTAAGCCCAACAACATGACAACACCGGCTCATCAGGAGCCGGTTGTACCACTCAGGAAATTCAGCAGCGTCTGATCATCCATTGCACGTGCCAACACCTTGTTAATGATGGCATTCACCATTTCCTCATTCTGGCTATCGGATGGCGCCTTGATGGTACGGTAATGATCTTCTGAGACATAGCGTCCCGCATAACGCCGACCATCCTTCAGGATTTCAACCCGTATGGCCGCTTTCAGGTCAACGCCGGAGATATAATCCCCGTATGGCACCGCGTATGACAACTCGTCCATATAAACCTGCACCTGAGGAACTTCGGTGCTACTGACAGGCTCCATTCCCATGGATCGCAAGGCATTATCAACGGCAACTTTGATTGACTGGGCAAAATGCTCATCCAGGTAAATGAAATTGGTTGTTTTATAAATCCCACCTCGCGTACCGAGCTGCGGTGTCGTCCGCTCATCGTAGACGGTGACCGCCACAGGTCCGCTCAACTGAGCCGTACGCTCTGCAACCTTAATATCGGGAACAACCTCAACCGTCTGAGGTCCCAGGATACAGCCACCCAAGAGTACCGTCAGACTCAGGGGTAATAACCATTTTTTCATAAACTTTCCTTCAGCAATTCCATATTCACCTGATCGGTACATGAAATAAGTCGACGAATGTTCTGTGCAGAAAGGCTGTCAGAGTCCAGCATGGGCCAATATCGTAAAGCAATAAGGCTCTCGCTATCTATAACCTCTTTACAATTAGTCCGATATCAACTGCTTTATACTTCAATAAGTAGCGTTTTTCAGGGACAGAAAATGGATTTACGGATTTCCAACCCCCCCAGTTCACCATCGAACAGGGGAGTCAATCAATCCTCACGCGCGGTGAGAACCAATGACGGCCGAATGCTAAAAAGTGCACATGTTACCGCGATGATGCCTAAACAACGGGGGAACACGGTTGCTGTCAAACCACTTAACGAGTGGCAGATTAATACAACACATGAACTCAACGCATTGATACGTCAAAACCAGCAAAAATCAAAGCCCTCCGTATTCAATGAACTGGCCTCCATAGGGCGTAGTATTGATCCCAAAAGGGCAGATGCTCTGGCACTTATCAAAGGTCTGGATGATGCCATTCGGAAACAATATTCCAAAAAGACCATCACACTTGAACAGACATTTCAAATACGCAGCATTATGACCGGAAAACTACTGCTTATTGCCAAAAATCCAGACAAAGTCAGTGAACTTAGCAAACCGCTTGTCACTAAACTGATTGGCCCTGAGCGAGCTAAAGACGTGATCAAGGCCATGGAGAAAACCATCGACAGGAATCTTGAAGCCCGCCTTATAAATCTGAAAATGCCTGATGTCCCCAATCACAAGCCCAAATAACAACTTTTGCTAAAAATCACAGGGTTGGAAAACACAACAATGGACGTTATATTACGCCAAACAGCCATCAACATACGTAGAAAACACTAATGGCATCACCAAGGCACAACAATCCGCCCACAGGGATCAGCAAAAAGACCTTCTTCGCTCCCGCACGCCTGCTTCTCCTACTGCCTTAGGGCAGCATAATTTTCTTCACCCCGGCCCCGCTGAGGCGCATCCAGAAGCATCGGACGCCTGAAACAGCACACAACACAGACCTGTATTCCAAATTCCAATAATTGTCTGGAGTGTTTGCGATGAGTGAGAATCGCGTTGTAATTTTCGACACCACCCTCAGGGATGGCGAGCAAAGCCCTGGCGCATCAATGACCCGAGATGAAAAACTGCGCATTGCCCGTTCCCTGGAAAAAATGCGGGTGGATGTCATCGAAGCAGGATTTGCCATGGCCAGCCTGGGGGACTTTGAGTCTGTCAAAGCCATTGCCGAAACCATCCGGGAAAGCACTATCTGCAGCCTGTCCCGGGCACTGGACAAGGATATCGATCGCGCTGCCGAAGCTCTGAAACCGGCCTCCCGTGGACGAATCCATACCTTTATCGCCACCTCGCCCATCCATATGAAATACAAGCTTCAGATGGAACCTGAGCAGGTGATTGAACAGGCCGTCCATGCGGTCAAGCGCGCCAGGAATCTGGTGGAGGATGTTGAGTTCTCCTGTGAAGACGCTGGCCGTTCCGAGCTGGATTTCCTCTGCCGGATTATCGAGAAAGCCATTGATGCCGGTGCACGCACCATCAACATCCCGGATACCGTCGGCTATGCGCTGCCCCACCAGTTCGGGGAAACTATCCGGCAGCTGATCGAGCGTATCCCTAATTCCGACAAAGCCATTTTCTCCGTGCATTGCCACAATGACCTCGGACTTGCTGTGGCCAACTCACTGGCAGCCGTCGTAAACGGCGCCCGACAGGTAGAGTGCACCATTAACGGTCTGGGTGAGCGGGCAGGTAATGCCTCACTGGAAGAGATCGTCATGGCGATTCGCACACGCAGTGATTGCCTGCAGGTCGATACCGCTATCGATACTCGCCAGATTGTGCCTGCCTCTCGCCTGGTGTCCGGTATCACCGGTTTCCCGGTGCAGCCCAACAAAGCCATCGTTGGAATCAACGCTTTTGCCCATGAAGCCGGCATCCATCAGGACGGCGTACTCAAGCACCGGGAAACCTATGAAATCATGAAGGCCGAGGACGTCGGCTGGAATGCCAATCGGATGGTATTGGGCAAACATTCCGGCCGGAATGCGTTCAAGAGTCGCCTGCAGGAACTCAACATCACGATCGCGGATGACGAAGCGCTCAACAAGGCCTTCATGCAGTTCAAGGCGCTGGCGGACAAGAAACACGAAATCTATGACGAAGACCTTCAGGCCCTGGTCACCGATGCCAGAAACCAGGACATTGCCGAGAAGTACAGCCTGTTGCAGATGGAGGCCAGCTCGCGGATGGGCATCACCCCAGAAGCTCGCCTGACCATGACAGTGGATGGCAAGGAAAAACAAATCACCAGCGAAGGCGATGGCCCGGTGGATGCGATCTTCAAGGCCATCGAAACCGTGGCAGAGTCCGGTGCCAAGCTCGAGCTTTACTCCGTCAACGCGATCACGGAAGGTACCGACTCCCAGGGTGAAGTCACCGTCCGCCTCGCCAAGGACGGACAGATTGTCAACGGTAATGGCGCTGACACAGATATCCTGGTGGCATCCGCCAAGGCCTATATCAATGCGTTGAACCTGCTGACATCAGGCATTCGCAAGGCAAACCCGCAGACAGGCAGCGTCTGACCAACGTCCGTCAATCCAAAACGGGCAGTAACCATTCTGTTACTGCCCGTTTTGCTTATCCGCGGTTTTGCATACAATAGGAAGGTGCCAGTCAACAGCCCCTCCGGGGCGGGAGCCACCGGAGCCGCATGAACGAACAGCAACGCCAGCAATACCTTGACGCCATGGGCATCCAGCCTTGGTATCCCCGCTATATCCTGCCGGAAGCCAAACCCTCGACGACCTGTGAATGGGACTGGGAAGCCTGGGAGGCAGAACATCCACCAGCAGCCGTAGCAGAACAACCCCAGCACAGCGCTGAGCAGGCAGTCACACCTGCCCCCTTTAAGCCTGCCGGTAAACCGGTTATGCGACCTGCGGATATTCTGGGTGAAACACCGGAACAAGCCGTTGAAACGACTACTGAAACGCCAGCAAAAAACGTTACCGTCCAGAGCAAACCCGTCAAACCTGCTGAGCGGTTTCGTCTGGTCACGCTTTCAGTTGACGACGATTGCCTTGTGGTTTCCGAATTGCCCAGCACGGGTATGAACCAGTTCACCCGATTCCATGAAAGGCTCTTAAGGAATCTTCTCTTTTCCGTTGGCATTCCTATTGCTCCAGCATTACAACCCGCACTGTTTGACTGGCCCATCGCCGGCAATCGGGCTGATCAGGATGAGCAGGCAGCCCACGACGCCGTGCACGGTTACCTGACCAACCAGTTTGGCCTGCGACGCAGGAAAACGCTCTTTCTACTGGGTCGTAACTGCGTACGTTATGCCTTGGGCCCGGAGACCGATTTTGATGAAGTCCGGGGTATACAAGACAAAGACCAACAAATCACTGTGATAACCCACAGCCTGGATGCACTGATGAAACTGCCCGCCATCAAGGCTGACACCTGGCGCGATATTTCTCCTCTGTTAACCCGTAACTCATGATCACGTCTGAAACATTTTCCGAGCTTTCCCCGATTGTGCAACGCGCCATGACGCTTGAGGACCTGGAGTCCGTATTTACCATCGAATGCCTTGCACATTCCCACCCCTGGTCCATTGGCAACCTCAGAGACTGTATTACCTCCGGCTATCACTGCCAGGTACTGGAACAGGACGGCGATATTGTCGCCTTTGGCGTTATCTCCGCAGCCATCGGCGAATCACACCTGCTGAACCTGGTCGTATCACCCAACCACCAGCGCCAGGGGCTAGGCCAACGATTACTCAACCAGCTTCTCAAAGCCGCTGTCACCCTGGATGCCGAGGTTATGTTCCTGGAAGTCCGCGCCTCGAACCAGGGTGCCATTACGCTTTATCTGGAAAACGGTTTTTCGGAAATCGGCCGCCGCAAGGATTACTATCCCGCCAAACAGGGACGAGAAGAAGCCATCGTCATGGTCATGGATCTCACCTTTCTTGACGATTGATATCACCTTCTGTCAATCGCTCCCTTCACATGCGTGGCGCAGGCCGATAGACTGCGGCCACGCCAACAACAACGATGACAGGCTTTGCCCATGGCCACACTGCTCCGAGCATGCTTCACGCTATTGCTGTTACTGCCCCCCCTGATTGCACAGGCAGATGATAAGCACTTCACCCTGCTGCATACCAATGACTGGCAGTCCCGCCTGCTGGGTTTCGGTCCCAACCTTGAGTACACCCCCCAAACGACCCACGATGACAAAACCACCGGTGGCATCGCCCGTCTCGCCACCAAGATCAAGACGATCCGCGCGCAACAAGCCGCTGGTGAACCGCTGATGCTGCTTGATGGTGGCGACTTCAGCATGGGTACCCTATTTCACACCATCACCCGGGAAACCGGCGCCGAACTGCAGCTGATGCAGAAACTGGGCTATGACGCCATCACCCTGGGCAATCATGAATTTGATTTCCGTCCGGATGGGCTGGCACAGATGATCCGTTCTGCGCATCAGGCACAAGGTGCCATTCCGCCCATCGTGATCTCCAACCTGTTTTTCTCTGAATCAGGTAAGGGCGATGCATCGCTGAAAGCGGTATACGATGACCAGCTGATCCGTCGCAAGCTCGTGCTGGTTAAAGACGGCATCCGGTTTGGTTTCTTTGGCCTGATCGGTGTCGATGCCCGCAATTCAGCCCCGAATGCCAAGCCTGTGCGGATTGACCGTCAGATCGACGTGGCAAAATCCATGGTGACTGAACTGAAGCAGCAGGATAAGGTGGATGTCGTTATCCTGCTCTCCCACAGCGGCGTGGTGCAAAACAGTGATGGTCTCTGGACAGGCGAGGAGGTCGAATATGCCCGCCAGGTGCCGGGTATCGATATCATCATCGGCGGCCACAGCCATACCCCGATTTTTGAACCCATCATGATCAACGGTACGCCGATTGTGCAGGCCGGTTCGGATGGCCAATACCTCGGAGAAATGTCGGCCAGGCTGACCGACAACGGTATTCGCATGACCGGCTATAAACTGCACCCGATCAATGACAAGATTCCCGGGGATCCGGAAATCAGCAAAATGATTGCCGGTTTCAAGGCACAGGTCAGCGAAAAAATGCTCACGCCCAGGGGATATCACTTCGATCAGCCACTGGTGAAAACGCCTGCAGACCTGGGTCGCGATTACGATGATCCCCGGCTCGGCAACCTGGTCACCGATGCCATCCGCAAAGCCACCGGCGCCGATATCGGCCTGACGGGTAATGGAACGCTGCGTGACGATATCCTGCAGGGCGAAACCGGCGTACAGGCTGTCTCTGATATCTTCCGGATTCAGCCTCTTGGCATCGGCGAACACGATGATGAACCTGGCTACCCACTGATGAAAGCCTGGCTGACCGGCCCTGAGGTCAAGAGCCTGCTGGAAGTACTGTTACTTGGTTACCAGACACGTAGTGACGCCTATTACCCCCGTCTGTCCGGCATTCGTTTTACCTATAACAACTTCCGTCCCCCGTTTGACCGGGTGACCAGGGTGGAGCTGGGCGATCCCGTCAATGGCTACACCATGATGGATCTCAGTGATAAAAGCGATCGCCTTTACAGCATTGGCGGAACCAGCTACGTCGGCAGCTTTACCTGGATTATTCCCGATATCAGCCATGGTCTGCTGAGCGTCACCCCGAAATACGCCAACGGTCAGCCCATTGCCAATATCCGTGACGCTATCCTGGATATCAGCCCGGAAACCCCCGGCATTCAGGAAATGAAAATCTGGCAGGCCATGCTGGATTACCTGGGATCACTGCCGGACCTGGATAGCGATGGTCTGTCCGACATCCCGCTGGACAGCACGACCACCGAGCAGCGCATGATTGCAGATCATAGCCTCAATCCAGCCAAACTCTTCAGCAACAGCACCTGGATTCTGTGGACGACACTCGGCCTGCTGATTATCCTGATCAGCCTGCTGGGATGGTTACTGACCGCTGTGGGACGGCGATTACGGCGTTAATACGCGTCATCAAGCGGTATGACTTGCGAATGCGAGCATACCGCGCCTTTCTCTCCTCCAAGCCTTGCTGCAAACTACACTTAGTACAACAGATTGCATGTGTCTGCCGGTAATCGACAGACGCTATGTTCTCTTAAACGATGACCTGAAACGCTAAAGATTCAATGGATTCCTTAAAACCACTACTGACCAACAATCGCACCTGGGCACAGGAAAACAAGACGCAGGATCCTGACTTCTTCAGCCGCCTGAGCGCCGGGCAGTCGCCCCAGTATCTCTGGATCGGTTGCTGTGACAGCCGGGTGCCTGCCGAAATGCTCACCGGCGCCCAGCCGGGTGACCTGCTGGTACACCGGAATGTTGCCAACATGGTGCTGCATGACGACACGAACTGTCTCTCCGTACTACAGTTTGCGGTGGAAGCGCTGAAAATCAAGCATATCGTGGTGGCTGGCCATTACGACTGTGGTGGCGTGAAAGCGGCACTTAACGGTGGGGTTTCCGGAAAGTTAGGCTGCTGGCTTCATCACCTTGAAGACATTTACCAGCAACATAAAGCGCAGTTTGATTTACTGACCGATGAAGAAGAACGTATCAATCTGCTCTGCGAGCTCAATGTGGCTCACCAGGTCGTCAATGTCGCCAACACCACGACCGTTCGAAAGGCATGGCAAAATCACTTCCCTCTGACCATTCACGGCTGCATTTACGATATTGGCGATGGCTTGCTGAAAGAGATCGGCGTCTCGGTTAACGGTCCGGATGCCATACCCGCGCAATTTCAGAGTGCTGACCACGGCTAGCGGTTGTACGCGACGATCGCCGTCAACTTCCCGACTGATTCTGACGGGAATTATATTGACTATCATTGCTTAGTAACAAGCGTGCGGTTTTAGTTGTCGCTTTTCAATCAAACCTCAAACCATGGAATGGTACGTGATGATTAAAGTCCGCAATGCATTGCTGGCAGGTATGATCTTTTGCCTGCCCGCGACCAGTCAGGCTGTCGATATGTATGCCTTTGCCCGCGGGGGAATGGCCTCAACCCAAATTACCAATACCGACGCAACCAATCCGATTTTAGTATTAGGTGATCCTGGATACCCTTCCGTGTCTCAAAACGGTAGCTTGGGTATCGTCAATGAAAATAACAGCGATGACGCATCAACAGCAGCCTTAGGCATAGGGTTCGTTCTGAACAAACATTTCAGGCTAGAGCTGGAAGGTTCGCTGCAACGTGAATCAGATTTTCAAATTGATCTGCAAATTGGTGGAGATCAATTTGGAACCGGAATCACTCAGCCCCTTGGAACCGGCTTCAATAAAATCAGCATAGAATCCGAGATTTACCTGCTCAAAGCCTATTTTGATATGCCTATCAATGAGACCGTGGTCCCTTATTTCATGGCAGGTATCGGCTATGCGCGCAATAAGGCATCCGGTGTGCAGACATTTTCCGCCAACCCCAGCTGGAATGAAAAATGGGATGACACCACCAGCAACGATACTGCCTGGACCCTCGGCATCGGCCTGTCCTACCAGTTCGACCAGAACCTGACGTTCGACTTTGGCCTCGAACACCGAAACCTGGGCAACTGGGAACTGGACAATCTGCCGGCTACCGGTGATGAATCCTTCAAGGGCGACCTCGAATCCACCACACTGCTGTTTGGGGTACGCTATCTCTTTCATTGATGCACCTGTAACCCCACTGCACTGGTGACACCCAGTCCCAGTGCAGTCTTTCAGTAATACTGCGCCTGCCGGGAAAATCTTGCGAACAGAGAGGCCTGTGCTAACTTCCATAGGCGGATTGTTACTATCCCATCCGCATAATCGCCAGTACACCTGCCTTGATACCATTCCCAGTCACTGAGTCTGCCCGCATGAAACCCTGCCGCGCCCTGCTGTTCCTGACCACTCTGTGGTGCTCTTTCTCTTTCGCCACCTCGCTGCCAGCCCCCAGGCTCAACAACAATCCCCAGTGGGACATGGTGCTCACCAATCCCCAACCGGTCCTGACGTTCTCATTGGCCGGTTCCGATCCGTCCTGGGTCTACGAGCTGCAGATGGCCAAAGATGCCAAGTTTCGACAGACCGTGGCCACCTATAGCGACATCAGGCCATTTAACCAGTACTACGCCCAGATGCGGATTCCTGCTCGTGATGCCCTGTCGGACGGACGCTATTACTGGCGTGTGCGCACCCTCACCCCAAAGGGGATGAGCAGTGACTGGGTCGTCAGCCGGTTCACTCTTGATGTCGCAGGCTCACGCACATTCAGCGGTTATGTACGGGCACCGGTCAAACAGGTACTGGCGTCCTCCGGTGAAAATCCAAACAATATCATCGACTGGGATGATCAGGGGCAGCTGACGTATTGGAACAGCGCACCACTCGGAGTGGGGGACAAAGACAACTGGATCGTTCTGGACATGGGGAAGCGTACTACGCTAAGCCGTTTCTGGATGTTGTCAACCCGCAGCATCACACCGGCACCCGGCTGGCTGGTCGATTTTTACTGGCAAAGCAGCGATGACCTGAACCAATGGAAAACCATTGAGGATACCCGCGTCACGGGCAACGATACCTACCGCAACATTATTGATTTCAAGCCAGTCACGGCACGGTTCTTCCGCCTGATGATCAACAAGCAAAATGCTCTGCAGGCCCAGATCAACGCCATCATTCCCTATAGCCGTGGCAAACCCGCCATTCCTGACGTTCCGGATGGTCGTTATGTCCTGCTGGTCGGCAACCAGATGGATGGTTACACCTATACTCACCTCAAACGTTTTGTGGAAAGCAAAGGCTACAAGACGGTACTAATCCCCCACTATGATTTCTCATTGGATGTCCTGCGTCGCTTGAAACACCGCCCCATGGCGATTATGTTCAGTGGCAATAATGCCGACTGGCAATACCTGCCCATGTTCGAGTACTACGGCGAATATGAGGTCATGCGCGATGTCGATAACATCCCCATGATGGGAATGTGCGCCGGTAACGAATTCTTTGCCATGGCCCATGGCATCAGCTTTGCCCACTGGATGGAATGGTTTGATGACTCCATCTTCAGGCGATACATGGGCTTACCGGTGGATAAGGTCGAGATCCTGCCCCAGTTTTCCAGTGACCCACTCTTTGACAAGGTACCCAACCCCTTTCAGGCCGTTGAAATTCACAGCTGGGCCGTCAGTCAGGAGTTCATCAAGGAACATCAGGATTTTGCGGTCATGGCCCGGTCATCCTATATCCAGGTTATGCGCAACATGAACCGCCCTGTCTATTCCACCCAGTTCCATCCCGCCGCCGTGGTGCCTTACAACCAGTCTGAGCCCATCATGGCCAATTTTCTTGAACTGTCATCACGCTGGCACTGATCCCATCCCCCGGCAACAACAGGCGTACCCCGGCCTTTGCAGGGAACAGTTTCACACTTCCAGGTCAATGCTATGCAGGAAAACGGAACCCATGAACACATACGACGCAACTGGCTGATCACCCTGGCCATCGTCGTATTACTGGTGGCTGCCGGATACCTCTATCTGCAACACCAGAAAAAATACCCGGATACCGATGATGCCTATATCCATGCCAGCATTATTTACATTGCCTCCCAGGTCGCGGGCAAGGTAAACCGTGTCAATGTCGTAGATTATGAAGCTGTCGACAAAGGCGACCTGCTGGTTCAGATTGACCCGGCCCCTTATGAGGCGGCACTCGACAAAGCGCGGGCCGTCTATGAAAACGCTACCCAGCAGAACCGTGCTGCCGGGGAAGCCATTCTCGCCGCCAGTGCCGATGTTCGCAGCAGTAATGCCAAACTGACCGACGTACAAACCCATTACTCCCGCACCATGGCCCTTGTGGCGGAAGGTGTATTGCCCAAACAATCCGCCGATGACGCCAGGGCCGACCTCTCCGCGGCACAAAACGTCCTGGATGCGGCTCGGGCAACCCTCTCTCAACTGGTAGCTGAGCAAGGCGCAGATGGCAGCAAAGCACCTTCGGTGAAGGAAGCCGCGGCCGCATTGACCCAGGCCAGCCTAAACCTGTCATATACCAACATTACGGCGCCAACTTCCGGCCTGTTGGGAAAAGTCAGCATCCATCCCGGGAGTATCGTTGCTGTAGGTCAGGCCATGACGCCGCTGGTTGTCGACGGCAGCTTCTGGATGCAGGCCAATTTCAAAGAAGACGACCTTGGTCGTATTCGTCCCGGCATGCCGGTGGATATTGATCTGGACATGTACCCAGACACCACCTTCTCCGGCCGGGTAGAAGCCATTTCGCCCGCCAGCGGCTCCGCCTTTTCTCTGCTTCCCCCGGAAAATGCAACGGGCAACTGGGTCAAAATCCCCCAGCGCTTTCCGGTCAAGATCTGTATTGTGCAACAGGCCGGACAGCCACCTCTGCGGGTCGGCGCCAGTGGTACGGTGACAGTGGATACGGTTGCCCACAATGACACATCAGACGGCAGCCCGTAACATGAACCGGTCGACGGTCACCCTGGCGATCATGCTCTCCGCCATTATGGTGCTGCTGGACATGACGATCGCCAATGTCTCCCTGCCCCATATGATGGGTTCGTTGGGCGTCACCTCCGAACAAATCACTTGGGTGCTGACCGCCTATACCATGGCAGAGGCGATTTGTATTCCACTGGCCAGTTACCTGACGCTGCGCTTCGGGGAACGCAACCTGCTGTTGATTTCAATTACCGGGTTTGTCACCACCTCAGCCCTCTGCGGACAGGCTGACACACTCGCGGAAATGATCACCTTCCGGATTCTTCAGGGCGCCTTTGGCGCTTCGGTGATTCCACTGGCACAGTCCATCCTTGTGCAGATTTATCCGAAAGAAGAAAGAGGCAAGGCAATGGCCCTGTTCAGCGTGGGTATCCTGCTGGGTCCCATCCTTGGCCCGACGGTTGGCGGCATCATCACCGAACACCTGGACTGGCGCTGGATTTTCTATGTCAACCTGCCGGTGGGCATTCTCTGCCTTGGCCTGCTGTGGCGGTATGTGCATATCAGTAACCGTGGAAGCACCAGCGTCGACTGGATGCTGGTTATCAATATGGCCATCGGTATCGGGCTGCTGCAGATGGTGTTGTCGCGGGGCAACGAGGAAAACTGGTTCAGCTCCAACCTGATCCTGTTTGCCAGCGTCATCAGTGCCGTCACCCTGCTCCTGTTTATCATCCGCTCCTTTATGACCCGGGGAGATATTGCCCCCATATGGTTGCTGAAAGACCGTAATCTGGCCGCGTCATGCCTGATCATGAGCTGTTTCGCACTGGGCATGTTTGGCATTACCCAGCTGCAACCCATGATGCTGGAACAGTTGCTGAATTACCCGGTCGAAACCACCGGCTTTGTCATGGCACCACGGGGAATAGCATCTGCTGTCGTCTTGATAGCGATAGCCCGTTCTATGAATCGACTGGATGGCCGCATGCTGGTCGTCATCGGTTTACTGCTCAATGCACTGGGCACCTGGCTGATGACCCATTACTCCCTGAATATTGATCTCTTCTGGATTATTTTCCCCAGCCTGATCCAGGGGGCGGGCATGGGGCTGGTCTTTGCCCCCCTATCACAAATGGCCTTTATGACACTCAGCCCACAACAGGCGACCGGCGGCGCCGTTGTCTACAACCTCTGCCGCACCATCGGCAGTTCATTCGGCATTGCCATTGTGAACACCTATTTTTCCCGTGTACAACAGTCTGAATGGCACAGCCTGGGAGGTGCCCTGTCACCGGATAACATCACCCTGCAACACTATGCGGCCGCGCAAAACACATCCCTGGTCAACCCGGATTTCATGGCCAGCATCGCCCACATGCTTCAGCAACAGTCATCACTACTGGCCTTTGTTTATACCTTTGTCTTTATCATGGTGACCTACCTGGTACTGATACCGTTGGTGCTGATGTTCAGGAAAACATCAGCACCAACGGTAGCCCAAAACACCTGACGCTGTGGAGGCCGTTCAGCACCATGGACAGAATGGCTATTCGTTCGACAATCCGCTTCACCTGCATTGCGTTTATTGCGTACATTGCCGGCTACAGCTTCACTTGGCTGTGGCATGAACCCACGGCCATGATCGGTGGGCTGTGGGCCGTTATCTCCGGTTTGATTGTGTCGGAGCCCGCCACCGTCAAGGAAAGCATTGCCACCGCCAGAACACGGGTTACCGGCTCAGCCATCGGCTGCTTTTTCGGCGCGATTTATCTGCTGCTCATCGCGTTTGACCCTTTCACCTATGCACTGTTTATTGGCATCAGCTCATTGCTCTGCTACTTGCTGAACTACGGCCAGCACGTGAAACTGGCTGCGATCACTATGTCCGTGGTCATTGTGGTTTCATCCGTCTCCGATATTAATCCAGTCAAAAATGCCATCCTTCGACTGCTGGAATCCTGCATAGGCGTCGGTGTTGGCGTACTGGTTTCCTGGCTGCTGGATAAGGTGAACCACCACTTTGAACAATAAATAAACGAAAAGCACACAAGAAATAGAAGTACTAACGCACCAAAATCATTGAATAATTCGACAAAACATCGCACACAACATTTTTTACAACCAACTAAAAAAGAAATAACGCCTTTTTTCTGGTTAAAAACTCTTTTTCAGAGGTTTTTCCTGACAACCTCTGAAAAAAGTGACATATGTCAAAACTACAGACATTCATCGCATTGTAGGGTGTCGTTTAGCTGACTGCCCTGTGTCCCTGTCTAGAAACACTCGCGCCTGTTATTGCTCCCTTATCGTCACATGTCTGGAGTCTTGATGTCTCAGTCGACCAATGTCTTACGACAGCCGAAACCGTTTTACATGATTTTCTTCCTGGAACTCTGGGAACGATTTGGTTACTACGGCCTTCAGGCGCTGCTTGCCGTCTATTTCGTCAAACAGCTTGGTATGGACGACACCACCTCCTTCACCACCTTCGGCGCCTTTAGTGCCCTGGTGTTTGGTCTTGTAGCCATCGGAGGTTTCATTGGTGACCGGGTAATCGGCACCAAACGCACCATGGTGCTCGGCGCACTGGTTCTGGCCAGCGGCTACCTGCTGATGGGAATGGCGGATCATGACCATCACCTGGTCTACCTGGCATTGGGCTGTATTGCCGTCGGAAACGGCCTGTTCAAGGCTAATCCTTCCAGCCTGCTGTCCAAATGCTATGAAGAAGGCGACAAGCGCCTGGATGGTGCGTTTACCATGTACTACATGGCCATCAACATCGGCTCCTTCATCTCCATGGTTCTGGTGCCTGAACTGACCGATCGCTTTGGCTGGAGTGTCGGTTTCTTCACCTGCACACTGGGCATGATCCTTTCAGTCGGCAGCTACTGGTTCCTGCGCAGCTGGGTAAACGGCATTGGTTCTGCACCTGACCTTGCCCCTGTCGATATGAAAAAGATGGTTCTGGTGCTGGCGGGCACTGTCGCGGCGATCTTCCTCAGCGCCTGGATGCTCCAGAACCTGACCGTTGCCCACGTTCTGTTGGCGGCCGTCAGTAGCCTGGTTGTCGTGATATTCCTGAAAGAGATCATTGCCAGCAAAGGTACAGAACAGAAAAAGATGATCGCCGCATTGATCATGATGCTTCAGGCAGTGGTCTTCTTCGTGCTCTACATGCAGATGCCGACATCTCTTAACTTCTTTGCCATCAATAACGTTGAACACAACATCCTGGGCATTGCGATCAACCCGGTCACGTTCCAGTCCCTGAACCCGTTCTGGATCATGCTGGCCAGCCCCGTACTCGCTTACCTCTACAACCGGATGGGCAATAGCGGCCGAGACCTTTCCATGCCCATGAAGTTTGCGATTGGCATGACCCTGTGCGCCACCAGCTTCCTGATCCTGCCGCTGGGCGCCCAGTTCGCCAACGCCATGGGCATTGTCTCTTCCGGCTGGATTATCGCCAGCTATTTCTTCCAGGCGATCGGTGAACTGCTGATCAGTGGCCTGGGACTGGCCATGGTGGCTCAGCTGGTTCCCCAACGTCTGACCGGTTTCATCATGGGCGCCTGGTTCCTGACCTCTGCGGCAGCCTCTGTCATCGGCGGTTTTATCGCCTCAATGACCACGGTACCGAGCAGCAATGGTGCGGTGGACGCCCTGCAGACACTGCCGGTTTACGCCAAGGTCTTCCTGGAGATTGGCCTGGCAGCGGCTGTGATGGCCGGTCTGATGCTGCTGACTGCACCGCTGCTGGCCCGCATGATCAACGGCGATGAAACCATCGCAGAACAAGCGGCGACAGCCCACTAATACGCATTTATATAGACGAAAAAAGCCCCAATTTATCGGGGCTTTTTTTGCAGTTTTCAACAGCTATTAGGCTGACTCTTCCTCCAGCCAGAACACTGGATTAGGCAAAACGGATAACACCGCATCCAGATCTTTGACCGCGATCGCCACCGTCATTTCCGGCAGTCCGGGTGTGAACATGATCTCCTTACAGCCTTTCAGGCGGGAATCCACCACCATGACAATGTCAGCATTCTGACCCAAAGGACACACGGCACCAGGCAAACAGCCGGTCACTTCCTGCATGGTTTCCGGGCTACAGACAGATGGGCGACTACCCAGCAACTGCCGAACAGCCTTGCTATCCAGTCGCGCATCCCGATGGGTGAGATAAATACAGTAGCGGCCATCCTTCAGGTGGAGAAACAAGCTTTTGCTCGGTTCAGCCGTCCACCCCAGCGCCTCCGTGATCCGGGCATCGGTTTCGAAATCCAGAATGGGTTCATGCTCCCAACACTGCCAGTCGACGCCCGCCTCATTCAACTGGGAGAGTGTTCTCTGGTAAATCTGTTCCAACCGTTCACGCATTACATCACTACCCGTTTCAACAATGAAAACGCAATAACCCACATCATCAGCCAGATGACACCGTCAATCCAGCGCCGGACTTTGGGTCGACCGAGTACCGGCGACAATCTTGCCGCCCCAATGGAGAGGGCAAAAAACCAGGCAAACGACGCTATCATGGTACCTGCCGCAAAGGTGACACGATCACCGCCCTCAAACTGCCCGCCTATACCGCCCAGGATCATCACGGTATCCAGGTAAACATGGGGATTCAGCAAAGTGACCGCCAGTGTGCCTGCAATCACCGCACGGCGACTCGTACCGGTCACCTGCGCGTCTGCCACTTCATCCGTCGCACGAAGCGCACTTTTCAGTGACAGAAAACCGTACCAGAACAGGAAAGCGGCGCCACCGCTGGATACAGCCAACAATAGCGTTGGATGACTGGCAAACAACGCCCCGCCGCCAAACACACCCAGCGCTATGAGAAGCATATCGCAGATGGCACAGACGGATGCCGTCAACAGGTGGTGCTGACGTCGAATCCCCTGGTTCAGCACATAAGCATTCTGTGCCCCAATGGGAATAATCATGGTCGCTCCCAGGCCAAAGCCCTGGAGTAATGGCCAGACAGATAACATGGTCAGTGCTCTTTCCCCCGGGAGGTTCAATCAAACATGCGGCGCATCATGCCAGCAAACCGAAAAAATCCGCATAACATAAAGTGATAGTAAATCTAACCAAAACATTAGAAAATTTAATATTTTTTATAGATATTTAGATTTGCTAATGAGGCATTTGGACTACAAGCTGGTGTCTGCGCTCGATGCCGTGATCAGCACCGGCAGCTTTGAAACAGCGGCACAGTCATTACACATCACCCAGTCAGCGGTATCTCAACGCATTCGGGAACTGGAAAAACGTCTGGCACAGCCCCTGGTGCTCCGCAGTCAACCACCGGTTCCGACTGAAACTGGTCGTAAACTGTTGGGTCTCTATCGACGGGTGCAACTGCTGGAGCAGGACGTCCTTCCAGAACTGTGTCATAACGCAGACGAACTGCCTTACCCAACACTCAGCCTTGCCGCTAACGCCGATAGCGTTGCCAGCTGGCTGATTCCCGCACTGGCTGACACCCTGCGAACCCACCCGGTCAGCCTAGACCTCGTGATCACGGATGAATCCCGCACGCTGGACCTGCTACGCAAGGGCGAAGTCATTGGCGCCATCAGTCTCGACAGCCACACCCTGCCCGGCTGCCGCTGCGACCTCTTGGGCCGAATGGATTATCGCTGTGTTGCCACGCCTGCCTTCATTTCCCGGTATTTTCCCGAGGGCATTACCCACGAAGCACTGAGGCAAGCGCCCGCTGCCGTCTATGATCACCACGACACACTGCACCAGACCTTTTTCCAGCAACACTTTGCGTTTGATGGCAAGGCCATGCCAAGCCATACCGCACGCTCATCGGAAGCATTTATTAAACTGGCCTCTGAGGGCCTGGCCTACTGCCTGATACCCGATATCATGATCCGGCAGGCGCTTGAAACAGGTATTCTCAAGGATGTGACACCAGGATTGACGGTCAACCGCCACCTCTACTGGCATCGCTGGGCATTGGAAACTGAGTTACTGAAAATCGTCAGCCGTGACCTCGTTCGATACGCCAACGAGGCGCTGGCCTGACCTTATTTTTTCATTGGCGCCGGACTGAATACCGGGTCATTGAAAGCTTCAAAGCGGGGATCAGCCCAGATGCCGTCTTCGTGTACGGCATCAATGATCTCTTCGGGCTGCTCGATGGACAGCTCCTGACTGGACAATTCTACGACAGGTTGCTGTTCGGGCTGATCAGTAGGTTTGTCGTCATCCATGACGGTTCGCTCTCCCTGTCATTCGGCCTGTTAACAACAGGCACATTACGCAAGACGTCAAGAAGAACTATCGGAATCATCGAGCACAGCTTGAGGTGACACCTTTTGACAACAAATCTCAGGTGCCGACCTGGTAAGTGTTCCCCATGGGTAGGTACCCCCTGTTTTGTAACCGCAATGATGCATCTTTCTCAGGAGCAGGCATGGGTACGTAGCCACCCGCTTCTCGAAGTGCTTTTTTATTGCCGAATACGTTAAAAAATTTATCTTCCGGTAGATGCAGCTTAACGAAAGATATCAAGCTCACAGACATGCTGCTCCCGCTGGGCTGATAATGACCACTGCCATTTGTCCATTCTTTAAGAATGCCACGATCAAATGTTACTTCTCCTGCATACAAAACCAGATCCCCATCTGATAGCGATGTATGTCCTTGAATACACTCGCCTTCCCAAAACACTGGTTCACCGCAAATAATCACCCCGGGATCGGATGCTTTTATGACAAACAAATACCAACCGTGAGGGCTTTTTGCCTTTTTCCCATTAATCAGGAAGTAACGAGGACCATGCTTCACAAGCCTATATCGACGATCAGAGGGAGCTGAAACCTGTAACTCATAACCATCTAGAACTTTTTTTGCATTCACGAATGCATTTGCCTTCTCAGAGGCGACTCTATTCAGGTGTTCCAAAAAAATATTGCTTTCATACATCACCAACACCCAAAAGTAAAAATAACCGTGTCAGATCATAGCTGCTCCGCCCCGCCCAGCTCACACTTTGCTGAAATCTGTTATGAGAGGATGAAACAAACATTCAAGAACATTCAAATGTTTTCATAATAGAGATTGAAAACAAAGGGGCAAAGCCAGTTATTCCGTCGCGTCGGAGCAGGCTTGTTCAACGAGCATATGACAAGGCGCTCAACAAAGAGCGAATTCTCGTAGAACGGCTGTTTCAGAAACTGAAGCAATTTCGCCGCATAGCCACTCGCTACGAGACGCTAGGACGAAACTAATTTGGAATGCTTCATTTAGCAGCCAGCATGATATGACTGCCTTAATTGTGAACGCTCCCTAGTCGATAAAGACTGATAAAATCGCCACTAATCCGCATACCGAGCAAAGCCCTAGCACACACTGCCGCAACAGCGTCTGGCTGAAATGGTGTGAGACATAATTGGCTGTCACCGCGCCCAAGATAGCGGCAGGCACCATCATCAGGGATAACTGCAGTTGCTCCCGGCTGAAATACCCGTTAGCAAACAGAATCACCAGCGACACTATACTGCTGATTACAAAGTAACCGGACAGGTTGGCCCGCATGCTGTCAGCACTTTCATGCTGCATAACCAGCGCCATGGGCGGCCCACCAATAGCTGTGGCCGTACCCATCACTCCGGATAGAAAACCCCCGCCGTACATAGGGTGACCGGTGTGGCGGAAATACGGATGCGACTCAGGCTGGCCAGTACTGCCAGCAATACCATGCTGCCTAAAAACAGGGTCAATACGTCGCCGGATACCACTGTCAGCAGGTATCCGCCCAGCAGGGAACCGGGGATACGCCCGGCAATTGCACTGCCCAACCCTTTCAGAGAAATCGTGCGACGGTAACGAAACAGATTAATGGCAGCGACGGAAAGCGCCATCATGATCACCGGTCCCGGCACCAGCACGGGATTCAACCAGTAGAGCACGGGGGCTGACACAATCGCCAACCCGAAACCCAGGGAGCCCTGGATAAAAGCACCACAAAAAATCACCATGGCGTACAGCACCATGGACAGCGAGAGCACGGCCACTGCAAGACTCCAAACCCAATCAGGAATCCGCGCAGTTGACCCTTATAACTAAAAATAATCAATAAATAATTTTACGAAATATACACTCTGTCGCTGCGCTATTGCTGTACGTCAACAATGCAGATCTGCGACCTGAATCAAAGGCATGACATAACAGAAATTTACCGTGCTTTACGCCATTTCAACCGGCATACAGGCCATTAGAATTCACACTGTTCGTCAGCTTCTACAAGGCGCAGACGACGAACATCATCGGCCTGACACTTGATGATTCAGGACCACTCAATCCACCAGTTATCCAGCCAAAGAGGTGCGCGCGTGCTTTTTGCTGAAGACGGGAATGTCACCAAGGCGTTTGAGGAGAGCATTCTCCGCTCCATCGCCGAACGGGAAGCCAAGATCTGCGAAACCTGAGACTATGACCATGTCATGCCGCTCCCGTGGGGAGTCAAGGAAACCGTAGATTCTGATCACGCTGATGATGTCAGCGCCTTTATTACCACTGCTGAAGAGTCCGACATCACCGTCGGCGAGCGCAAAGCGAAACTGCTGAAGTTTGGCTTGAAGCAGGTCAAAGAGAAGCATATGTTGATCTATCGTTATCAATTATATTGATCTTGCTTTGCACATAGCTGTTGTGCACGCCATCAGTAGCTATGTGCTTTTAAATTAAAAAGTACTCATCAACTTTAATCAATCAGCTCCATCATTTTTTTGTATTTTTCATCCTCAACTGCATGAATATCTTTCATCATCCCAGACACCTTATCAAAAGAAGACAACATTAAAAATCTTAAGCTTTCATCCTCACCACCATCAAAAAACTTATTCAAATCTTCTGTAACTTTAATTGCAAGCGGCATAAGATGATTAGTAGCCAACTTATCCTTTCTGGTTAATTTCAGCACATCGCCAAACCGCCCTGCAATTTTTTTCGCCTTTTCCTTTTTTTTACCGGCAGGCATCTGAGCGACCTTTTCATTCAGCATACCTAAAACATCTCTAAAAGCCTGATATTTCTCACGCTCTGCAGAAGGAAGTTTTCTTAATGCTTTTCGATAATTTTTCAGCAAAGGAATAGACATATTATTCAGTTCATCAACACGCTCCTGAAGCACAACAGCCAAAGAATGTACATAGTTGGGATTGATTGATGCTTTGGCAGTCCAAACCTCGTCCACAAAAAAGTCAGCTCCACCTTCCTCAAGACCTGTAAGTACCATACCAGCACAATTTTTGTGCCTACTATACATTTTATAGTAAGCTTCATTAGCTTCCTGATCATTAGATATTTTCTTCCAGAAAAAATTCATCTTGGCTTCATGAAGGCCAAACATTGTGAATATTTTTCTGTCGGTATCTTTGTCACTATTTTCACCCATTAGTGGAACATACACTTTGTCAGAAGACACTCCCCAAGGACTTTCATCAACAACCACTTCTTTCGTTTTCTCACCCGCGGCATTTTTGACATTCATTTCTGTTTCTATTGGCTCGGATAGTACCTTTTGACGCTCTCTAGGCTCTATAGCAGCCATAGCATAATTCTGTGTACTCTTATCACCCTTTTCAATAGCCTCCCTTGCCTTCGTTGAATTTTGTAATTTTTCTCGGGCGCTATCAGACAATGCATCATATTTATCAAATAAATACCGTGTATTAGAGTGCCCCTTCTGCTTCACAAAAATATCACCAAATGCAGTATCATTTAATGCGCGACCAATAAAGCCTGTCCGATCTTCGGGGCTGGGCCACCAGCTGATATAAGTATGTTCATCATCGCAATCAATATCATTTTTAACAGACAGCGCTGCATGTCCCGGATGTGAGGTTCCTTTATATGGCCATGTTCTGATGACAGCCTGACGGGTATATTGCTGTGCCTCTCCTCTTTTACGCTCAACATCAAATCCGGCAGACGTAATAACCCGATCAATAATTCGTTTTTCTTTGGCAACATTTATTTTTTCACCACACTGGCTTAAATACGACTCACTTTGATCATCAATCCTGATTCTAACGGTCAAAAAGCAAAATGCTTTCAATGCTTCCAACCATTGCCCCTTTTTATTTTTATTAATATCAAGCGCAAGCTTAAATGCATCCACCCTGTGCGACTTCTGAAAAACAACAACATCTCCACCTTTAACCATAAGGCACACCTAACAAGAGAAAACCATAATTAAAAGCATAGATAAAGCAAGAAAGCTAAAAAATAATCACAAGGAATAAAATGGCATGAAATAGCATTTCGCTCTATATAACAGATATCAAAAAAGCAAAAAAACATCTAAAAACAAATTCTGGAATGGCTTGAGATAGCGATAACCCACTAAACCAATAAAATCAAACCACGTAACTTTAACAGTTCACCTCAGTCCCTGAGCGAGTATAATCCCGCACCACACTGTTCATACCACCGGTCGCGAGGATCCATGTCAGATTTTATCCGGGAAGTCGGCAAACGCCGTACCTTCGCCATCATCTCCCACCCTGATGCGGGTAAGACCACCATTACCGAAAAGCTGCTGCTGTTCGGGAACGCCATCCAGATGGCGGGCACGGTCAAGGGTCGCAAAAGTGGCCGGATGGCGACGTCTGACTGGATGAAAATGGAGCAGGAACGGGGCATCTCCATCACCACCTCCGTGATGCAGTTTCCTTATCGCGAACAGATGGTCAACCTGCTGGATACCCCCGGGCACGAAGACTTCTCTGAAGATACTTACCGGACCCTGACGGCCGTGGACTCCGTATTGATGGTGATCGACGGCGCCAAAGGTGTCGAAGACCGAACCATCAAACTGATGGATGTCTGCCGTCTTCGTGACACACCCATTTTCAGCTTTATCAACAAGATGGACCGGGAAGTCCGTGACCATATCGAGGTCATGGATGAGATCGAATCCATCCTGAAGATCCAGTGTGCGCCGATCACCTGGCCCATCGGCATGGGCAAGCGTTTTAAAGGTGTTTATAACCTTTATACCGACACCATTCATGTATTTACGCCCGGTCAAGGTCACCGCATTCCGGATGATATCCGCATCCAGGGTCTGGACTCTGCCGAAGCGCGCGATTTCCTCGGTGAAATGCACGAAGAACTGGTGGACGAAATCGAACTGGTGCGCGGGGCCAGCCACGAGTTTGACCTGGAAGAGTACCAGGCAGGCAGAATGACCCCCCGTGTTCTTCGGCACCGCTTTGGCCAACTTCGGCGTCCGTGAAATGCTGGATGATTTCGTTCGTTGGGCACCAGCGCCAATCGCCCGCCAGACCGACACCCGAACGGTTGAACCGACCGACAACACGTTCACCGGCTTCGTATTCAAGATCCAGGCGAATATGGATCCGCGCCACCGCGACCGGATTGCCTTCCTGCGTATCTGTTCCGGCAAATACACCCGCAACATGAAGATGCGTCACGCCCGGATCGGCAAGGATGTGAAAATTGCTGACGCCGTAACGTTCCTGGCTGGCGACCGTTCTCACGTGGAAGAGGCACTGTCCGGTGACATCATCGGTCTGCATAACCACGGCACCATCCAGATCGGCGACACCTTCACCGAAGGCGAAATGATGCGCTTCACCGGCATTCCACACTTCGCCCCGGAACTGTTCAAGCGGGTTCGCCTGAAAGACCCGCTGAAACTGAAGCAGCTGCAAAAAGGTCTGCAGCAGTTGTCCGAGGAAGGCGCCACCCAGCTGTTCATGCCGCTGAACAACAACGATCTGATTCTCGGCGCCGTCGGTGTGCTGCAGTTTGACGTGGTGCGTCAGCGCCTGAAAGACGAATACAAGGTAGACTGCATCTACGAGCCGGTGAACGTGTTCACCGCCCGCTGGGTACACTGTGATGACGCCCGTAAGCTGGAAGAATTCCGCCGCAAGTGCAGCGAGAACCTGGCAGAAGACGGCGGTGGTTACCTGACCTACCTGGCCACCACCCGCGTTAACCTCAGCCTGACCGAGGAGCGCTGGCCAGAAATCGAATTCCGCGCCACCCGCGAGCACTGAGTTCATACCCTGTCCGCCGGAATAACCGACCATCGTTATTCCGGCACACCCCAAGAGCCATGACACACCGATGACTCCGCAGCAAACTGAAACCCTGGCCGGCCTCGAGATTGCCTGCCGTTTTCTCTACACCGCCTTCCACCGCGCACCGGAACCAGGTTTTCTTCATCCACTGGTTGCCGACCGCCTGCTGGCCCACTGGCCTGTGGAGAACAACAATTCGCACATTCAATCCGGCCTTGAAGCCATGCAGCAGTTTCTGGATGAGCATGCTGACAACCCCCCTGTCATTGCTGAGTCAGGATTACAACGCTCTATTCATCGGCCCGAATGTCCTGCTGGCCGCACCCTGGTCATCGGTGTACCTGACCGAAGAACAGCTTACCCTGACAGAGCCCGCCATGGCTGTTCGAGAATTCTACCGCCAGTACGGCATTGCCATTGATACAGGTGAAAACGAGCCCGACGATCATATCGGCCTGCAATTTGCGTTTATCGCCCACCTGCTTGGAGAAGTGCTGCAAGCTGTGGACAATGAGCAACCGGAACAACCCTGGCTCTGTGCTACGGCAGAATTCCTGACCAACCATGTATTGATCTGGTCCGGCCGCTTGTTTGAACTGATCCGTCAAAATGCGATCACCGACTTCTATCGTGGATTGGCTGACCTAGCGGAAGGCTCCCTGGAGCAGCTGGCAAATCTGAGCGGCGCTGAATACCTGATCGTCAGGCTCTACCGATGAGTCAGGAAGAACTCGTTTCACCCGCGCGGCGGGCGTTTTTCCGCCGCTTCGCCCCGAAAGAAGAAACCGTAGAGATACCGGAAAGCGATTACCCGCGCCCGCCCTGGGCACGGGACAACCGGGAATTCCTTGCACTTTGTGACAACTGTCATAAGTGTATTGATGCCTGCCCTGAACGCATTATTCAGACTTCAGACGAAACCCATGCAGCCCTGCAGGAAAAGCCCGTATTAAATATGGAGCATGGTTATTGCACATTCTGTACAAAATGTGTCGAAGCCTGCCCGACTGGCGCGCTGGACGACCAACAGGGAACTACATCGTTACCGTTACGTCCAACCCTAACGGCCCGCTGTCAGGCCGAACTAGGCATGGCCTGCAACATATGCGAAGAAAGCCTGCTCAAAAGGCGCAATAACAGCCGATGGACTATCGGCCCCTGTTATTCAAACTGACCGCTGCAATGGCTGCGGTGTCTGCGCTTTTAATTGTTTCTTCAAAGCATTAAGCATGCAACGTGTCCAGCATGGCTAAGAATAACTTTGCCTCCAAACCCATGAGATTATACCAAGAGCCACCAGCCCCCTAATTCGAGCGGACATTCAACCAATCACCATTGCTCGATGCAATATCAATACATTATCGATAAATCAATCTAACAGCACAGCAACAGGATCTGCTTACATACCTCATATCAGTACGGCTTACCATTTTGTTTTGAACTTCCAACGTAATCAAAACTCCATGGTTATTCATTCATTTCAAGCAGAAGAGATCAAGATGATTAGGCCTGCTCCCTATCAATCACCAATCATGACAAACAGGCAAAAGCCCCCTATCATTTGCACAGGAATCAGACCTTTAGGCAATAGCTTACAACCTGTTACGCCTTCCCCAGCAAAAGATAGCTCTACCCGACCTCAAACAACACAGGCTGGTTAGAAGAGATATTCCATCTGAAAGTAATTCACACTATCGCTGGTCACCCAATAAGCTTCAAGTTTTCCAATTCAAGCCTCCCAAGTTATTTGGCTCACAAAGCATAAGCCTTACAGATTTCAATCGACCTCCATGCCTGATCGATTTTTCAGGCACTTTCAGGTCAGACAATGTCGATGCTTGTTATTTTTCATCTGACAGTCTGGCAGTACTGATTTTCGGCAAACATAGAGCGGCCTATGCCAAATATAACGAAACTAACGACCAATGGCATCACCTCGACACATTTGAAACCAGCCCAAGCATCACCAGATATACCGTGCCTGCTTCGGACAATATGTGGTTATCTGGAGATTCACCTTACGAAGAAGATAATGATGACCACTTCTTTGATATCAGGCGCCTCATTAACAGAGCTATTACAAGAAGTGACTGGCGATTAACCGAAACCCTACTAAAAGCAAGAGTAGACTCAAGCACCGTATTGATGGATGAGTCAGCAGGCATAAGCCCAATCCCTTTATTGATTGAAAAACATAATAATGAACTACAACAGCAAGCGCGTAATGCCAACATCATAATCGCCGAGCTACTGACTAAACACTATTTACCCTCACAAGAATTCACTTCTTTTTCTCAACAATGGACTACTGACGATCTATGTCAGATTTTATGCCAAACGATAAAAAATTCAGATATAAAACTATGGCAGCAATTCTTTAGCGGTAACTATCTCCAGCTTGACCTGCAAAATATAATCAACCTGGAAAGCCTATTTAAAACTCCTCTCGAAAGGTCACTCTATTATGCAACTGTTCGTGTCGCAAACAAAGATGACCTGAAGACTGAATCAATAGCCAAACCACTTCAAGATGCATTAGTCGAAATTACCCGACAAGGGAAAAGCACACTCATCGCTACCGTTATCGACATGCTATCTCCAAGAGAGAGAGACCACGTCTTCTCAATGATAGACGAGGATCAAATGACGCTGCTTCATCATGCTACGAAACACAACCATATCCATATAGTCAGAAATCTAGTATTAGCCGGCGCCAAAAACATTGAAGCCGGATCCGGATGGAAGAGTACTCCGCTAAGTTCCGTATTGGAACAAGGCTTTTGGTGGCAGCCGCCCAGCAAAGTCAAGGAACTGGAAGCCATGGCCACTCTACTAGCAAGAGCAGGACACTATGATATAAAAGATGATGCTCCTCAAAGAGCCTTAAGGGCATCTATACGTTATCAGTGGGATGATAAAATAGCTTGTATCTTATTAACCGATTTATATAAAAAAAACAACCCGCACGATGACTTTACCTATATGTTAGGGATGGCCACAAAACGATTCAGCAACACTGTTTTAAGACACATAATCCATCGCAACATCACATCACTCGATCAGCCTCTTTATGCTGGCGCTCGCTCGCCCCTTTTATATGCAATCGACTTCAATAATACAGAAGCGGCCATGATGCTTATTGAAGCCAATGCTGACATAGAAGCTGAACACGAAAAGACTGTATCATTCCCCCTCAAAGCAGCTGCATATCACAACAATATCCATGTCACAAAAGCACTTATAGACAAAGGAGCAAAAGTCAACAAATCGATCACCATGACCCCAGCATTACTGAAATATCTTAAAGAAAATTATCACGATGGGGTCACCCCTACAGATTTTATCTTCTATGACCCCCCCAATCTTCCAGAAGACTATACATATTCAACACCTCTTTGGGCTGCAACCGCTAAAAACCATGAGGATATCGTTTCATTATTGCTGAATGCAGGAGCTAACCCAAACCATGGCGGAGAAAGCACGCTGTTTGCCATTGAGAAAAACACCTCAATCAATATAGCTGCAATGCTGATAGAGGCCGGCGCTTCTTTCACTAGAAAACCCTACGGAACGGACGATATATTTTCCAGAGCTTTCACTAGAAAAGCCGGCGGAACGGACCATATATTATCCAGAGCTTACTATAAACAACACACTCCTCTTTGTGCTTTGCTTTTAAACTTGGGCATTTCACCAAATACAATCGATGAACATAGATGGGCGATACTTGATAATAAATATTTAGAGAAAGACCAGTGTCGTCAAAGAAAACAATATCAAGGTGTTTTCAGACTTTTTAATCAATGGCTCAAATTTCCAAACATATCCCCAAATGATATGTCATTAGCAGAAAGGTGCCGATTTATTTGCCGAAAACAGATGGGAAAACGCGTCATGAATTTATACTGTGTACACTCCCCCATTGCGCTTGATGTTTTTAAAAAATATTCGCCACCAAAGCCTGGAACACCACCGGGCATTATGGATTACCTAGCTTACCATACAGAAATCCTTTAAATCTGAAGTGATAGAGCAAACAAGAGTCATATGCATTTTAAGGTTTAATGATGTAACACTTCACCTCTTTGCCACAGGTCAAAATCCCCTGACTTTCTTACGGGTATCATGCGCAGTGGAATGAACTGATATCCGCCCCTTTGCTACAACAAATCACTGCGGACATTCCTGATTGACTTGAAACTTTCTGAAAAGCCCATTCTTCCCTGAGAGCAATCCATAGACTGCATGAAGAATTTACTGGACAAGGTGCTTCTGTCCCCCTTGAAGCGCCGTAATTTTATGAAATGGGGCGCCGCTGCCGGCAGCGCTGCCATTGTCGCGGGCAACAGCCTGCCGCTGCGCGCGCTGGCCAACACACCAGAGACCACCCCTGCGGAAAAACGCGAAGCGGTGCGTTCCGTCTGGTCTGCCTGCACGGTGAACTGCGGTTCCCGTTGCGCCCTGCGCCACCAGGTCAAGGACGGTGTTATTGTCGCGACCCATACCGACAACACCGGTGACGACGAATACGGCAACCACCAGGTGCGCGCCTGCCTGCGCGGTCGCTCCTTCCGCCGCCGGGTCTACAACCCGGATCGTCTGAAGTACCCCATGAAGCGGGTCGGCAACCGTGGCGAAGGCAAGTTCGAACGTATCAGCTGGGATGAAGCGTTTGACACCATCGCGGACAATCTCAAGCGCATCAAGCAGCAGTATGGCAACGAAGCCATCTACCTGAACTACTGCACCGGTACGCTGGGTGGCACCGTCTCCAAATCCTGGCCACCGGCGGCTACACCTATCGCCCGCCTGATGAACTGCTGGGGCGGTTACCTGAACCACTTTGGTGACTACAGTACCGCACAGATCACCGTTGGCCCTGCCTTACCTGTTCGGTGGCAGCTGGGTCGGCAGCAACTGCTCGTCTGATATCGTCAACACCAAGCTGATCGTCAACTTCGGTAATAACCCGGCAGAAACCCGCATGAGTGGCGGCGGTGTCGTTTACCAGATGACTGAAGCCCGTGCTCGCAGCAATGCCCGGATGATCACTTTCGATCCGCGCATGACGGATTCCGTGCTGAGCGGCAATGATGAATGGGTACCCCCTGCGCCCCGGTACTGATGCCGCCCTCGTAGCCGGTATGGCCTGGGTCATGATCACCGAAAACCTGGCGGACAAAGCATTCATCGACCGTTACACCATCGGTTACGACGAAGACAGCCTGCCAGCGTCTGCACCGAAGGGTTCCTCCTGGGTTTCCTACATCCTCGGTAACGGCCCGGATGGCACCGCCAAGACCCCGGCATGGGCTGCGCGTATCACTGCAGTACCCGAGAAAACCATCATTCGCCTGGCCCGTGAGATCGCCAGCACCAAACCCTGTAACGTCATGCAGGGCTGGGGCGTTCAACGCACCACCAACGGCGAACAGGCCAGCCGCGCCATCTGCATGCTGGCGATCATGACCGGCAACGTCGGCATTCCCCGGCGGCGGCACCGGCGCCCGTGAAGGCAGCTGGGGCATTCCGTTCGCCAGCTTCCCGACCCTGAGCAATCCGGTCACCACGTCCATCCCCATGTTCCTGTGGACCGACGCTATCCATCGCCACGACGAGATGACCGCCCTGACCGACGGAATCCGTGGTGCTGACCGTCTGAAGGCGCCGATCAAGTTCATCTGGAACTACGCCGGCAACTGCATCATTAACCAGCACGCCGACACCAACCGCACCCACGAAATCCTGCAGGATGACACAAAGTGCGAAATGATCGTGGTCATCGAAAACCACATGACGGCCAGCGCCCGTTATGCGGACATCCTACTGCCTGACCTGACTGCAGCAGAACAGCCGGGACTTCTCCACCAACGGCAGCTGCGGCAACATGGGTTACGCCATTTTCTGTGACACTGCCGTCGAGCCGCTGCACGAATGCCGCTCGGTCTATGACATGTGTACCGGTGTCGCCAAGCGACTGGGCGTGGAAGCTCAGTACACTGAAGGTCGCGACCAGGAAGCCTGGCTGCGCTTTATCTATGCCGAGTCCCGGAAGATCAACCCGGAACTGCCGGATTTCGACACCTTCCGCAAAATGGGTATCGTCAAACAGACCAACCCGGGAGAACCACACGTCGAATACCGTGCATTCCGCGAGAACCCGGAAGCCAATCCGCTGGCGACTCCGTCCGGCAAGATCGAGATCTACTCCGAACAGCTAGCCCAGATTGCCGCAACCTGGACGCTCAAAGACGGCGACATCATCCGACCACTGCCGGAATATGCATCTTCCTGGGAAGGTCACGAAGCGCCTCACAGCAAGCAGTATCCGCTGCAGATGTTCGGCTACCACTACAAGGCACGCACCCACTCCACCTACGGCAACGTAGATGTATTACGTGACGCCAACCGTCAGGAAGTCTGGCTCAACCCCATCGACGCCCAGGCACGCGGCATTAACGGACGGTGACATGCTGAAAGTCTGGAACGACCGCGGTGAAATCCGTGTGGCCGCCAAGGTCACCGAGCGGATCATGCCCGGCGTTGTCGCCATGGGCCAGGGCAGCTGGTACGCCCCGGACCGCAACGGCATCGACCGTGGCGCCTGTATGAACACCCTGACTACCCAACGTCCTTCACCGCTGGCCAAGGGCAACCCCCAGCATTCCAATCTGGTGGAAATTGCCAAGGCCTGACGGAGAACTGAACCATGACCCAATACGGGATTCTATATCGATACCACCCGGTGTACCGGGTGCAAAACCTGTGAGCTGTCGTGCAAGGACGACAATGATCTGGATATCGGGGTGAACTGGCGTCGTATTTATGAATACGGTGGCGGCAGCTGGGTACAGAACGAAGACGGCACCTGGAACCAGGACGTGTTCGCCTATCACGTATCCATCAGCTGTAACCATTGCGACCAGCCTGCCTGTACCAAGGCCTGCCCCACCGGCGCCATGCACAAGCGGGAACAGGATGGTCTGGTGGCCGTGAATGCCGAGGTATGCGTCGGCTGTCGTTACTGCGAAATGGCCTGCCCGTACGGTGCGCCCCAGTTCGATCCCGAGAAGAAGCTGATGACCAAGTGCGACGGCTGCTTCGACCGTGTGGAACAGGGTCTGCAACCTATCTGTGTCAGTTCCTGCCCGCTGCGTGCGCTGGAGTTTGGCCCCATTGACGAGCTGCGTGCCAAGTACGGCGACCGTGCCGACATAGCGCCGCTGCCGGATTCCGGCATGACCAAACCGAACCTGGTCATCAAGGCCAACCGCCACGCACGCCCGACCGGTGATACCACCGGCCGCATCCTGAATGTCCGGGAGGTGTAATCATGCACGAATTATCCCTGGTTTTCTTCACCGTTCTGGCGCAGTGCGCGGTCGGTATCTTCCTGGTGCTGGGCTGCCTGCAGTTCGCCAGCTTTGGTCAGCGCGACCGCCTGCAGCTGCTGAGTCGGCTGCAGATCGCCTCACTGGTGATCCTCGGTGTGGCAGGTCTGGCCGCGGGTACCCACCTGGGCCAGCCGCTGCGTGCATTCAATGTCATCTTCGGTTTGGAACACCTCTCGCCTTTGAGCGTTGAGATCCTGACCACCAGCCTGTTTGGCGGTGTGGCGTTTACCTTTATCGCTGCCACCCTGCTGAACATCCTGCCAGCCCTGCACCGCCTGGTACTGCTGGGCGCCATGGCACTGGGTGTTGCCCTGTTGCTGGCAATTGCCAACGTCTACACCCTGGCCACCGTGCCCACCTGGAACACCGACTGGACCGTTTTCCAGTTTGTGATGCCGGCTGTGGTGCTGGGTGTGATGGTGCAGCGGTACTGGTCCGCAGCCAGTCTGACCGGATGGGCCTGTTTGCGCGTCATGCTGACAAGGCACTGTCCACCATCGGACTGATTGCCCTGGCAGTGATTGCCACTGGCTTTGTGCTTTACCTGTTCTGGCTGGGTCAGCTGTCCACAGCGATCGATCCGTTCATGGTGAAGGACTACCATCACAGCCTGCTGGCCGCCCGCTTTTGCCCTGCTGTTCCTGGGTGTCAGCCTGTGGATCGTACCGGCCATGCGCGGCTCCAACACCGGCGTTCGCCAGCCTGCTGTTGGCTTCGTACTGGTATTGGCCAGTGAACTGATGGGGCGTATCTTCTTCTACGACCTGCATATGTTCAGCACAGGCCTGTAATAGACTACTGCCCTCTGTAGCAGAATGCTTCTATGAGGCATTCTGCCACTCTTTCCCCCGATCCTTCCTGCCATACGGAACCAACAATCAAACGACCAGAAAACCAAACCCAACTGACCTCATTTCGCAAGACCCTGTTATCATTGTTTCTCAACTTGCGCCAGATCCCCCTCTCTTTCAGCCAGCCTGTACTGGCTCTACGAAAAAACAGCTAGCAATTATCGAATATTAGAAATTTTGAACTCTGCCACATCAAACCTGTCTACTCCTGTCAGAAGCAGGCACTATTTATCCAAAAGGACTGACGTTAATCATGCAAGCAACAGGACTAAACCCACATTACTCAGCATCGGCGCCAAAAGCTCAAAGTACTGACACATCCGCCAGCATGACTATCAATGAGTCCACGCCAATGAACTGGATACCCATATTCAGACAATCAAGACCGAGGAACCCATCATGGCTGAGTTATTACGACATCACTGTGCCAGGAGAAATAACAAGACCTATTCTATCTGTTGTTAACCAAAGCGGCTTTGAAATTGGGAAAAACAAACCCGTAACAACACCTGATGAGCTCATTCGCTTTGAAAGCAATATTGCAAAAGTATTAACACTCTATAAGGACAAGAAATTTAAAGAAGCGCTAAAAACAGCCATCACTCTTGTTAATATTTTATCAAGCAATCCAGAGGCAAATAATCTCATCCTATATTTAAATAGTGTTATTTTTCTTTGCCATATTATGCAGGATATGACCCCCCTGCCTACATTTGCCTGCAGCAGACTCTGAAGACTTCATTAACTGGCTGCTAGATATCGCCTATGCTGCCAGCGATGACACTGGCCCCCCTACCCACCAACAGCAAATTAATGCTGTTTTGCTGGCGATGGGCTGCTGATGCTGGTAGCCAGAGAGCCAGACAGCTTCTTATAAAAGCCTTGTTATTCAGTGAATCATGCCCCGATACACTATCAACCGACGTCAATTTCTTTCCAGCCGAAGCCTCAAGACACCTTTCGGATATGGCACAGGACAACACCCAACTGCCATCACCAATGGACTACCATGAAGTTGCCATTAATAAAATGGTTAAACTGGTCAAGTTACGCAACACTACAGACTTTAATCATGAAAAAAATGAACTGGTTAAATTTCTGCGTGCACAACCCTATCCTGAAATCCAACTATTAATTCCCTTCATCTACACGAGTGAAGCCTTTGGAGCTCCAGAGTATGATGAGGCAAGAAACTACCTGGAATAACTCCATACACATCCCGATGAAAAGCAAAACAGTCCGTTTGTTGAAAACGTCTATCAGTTTTTGGCAAGTGACATGTGCCTTGGCTCGTGATGATTCCGCAACAAGTACTATCGAGACACTCAACCAGCTAGCACAACAAAATTTTTTGGCTGCCATTCACTTGCTAAGTGAACTTGCCAGAACGCACAAAGATCTGCCACACAAATATGTCACACCATTATTCAAGCCCCTAAACCACATTTTTCAGAATATCCGGATTTAGCATACAGCCTATACAGCTTTCACTTGGAAAGCATTAAACCTAAGAGTGATAGCGCAAAAGGTAATAGACAAAAACAACGTCTTACCGAAATGAATAGTAATGCGACACAATTACTGAATGACCTCACAATTCAGGCTAATCCAGAAACGCGTGATTTGTTGTTATATGCAGGATTTAAATCGATATTCGAAATGGACAATCTACGTAAAATTGGCAGAGAACCTGTTCGCCCCCTGCCAGAAAGCACAGTCCGAATATTGACTGACTGTCAATACACCCAAGACCCTGCAGCACTCACATACCTGCACTGTGCTCAGGTACTCAAACATGGAAAAGGTGATGGAAAATTAATAGAAACAGCGGAACAAAAAAACGCACTCTCCACCTACTTTCATATGCTGGTAATGTCAGATGCAACCGCTACGATAGACGATACTGTGCTAGTAGATAGGCTACTTGATACCCCCTCACTGGATTTTCGGGGCATGGTGGAATCACCCTGGAATGGGAGCATTTTTCCATCAACTACACAGGCGGTGTTTTTGTTAATAGTGGATTGACCATATAGCACTATAATGACGGTGTAATGTCCCATAGCGCCCATAAATATGGGAGGTTGTCATGGAGCAACAACAGTTTCTCAATCTTCTCGAATCTCTTACGTTACTCACGCCTGATCAGGCCTGTATTCTCCGAAGCTCGCTGCCAGAGCCGGATACACTGGATATCCAGCCCGGTGGTTGCCAGATACTGGAAGCGGTTAATGACCAGTTTGCCCAGTCCCCCCTGTTGCCCAAGATGCCGCAGCGATCATGTCGGAGGGTGGGGCTCGCAAAGCGGCTACCCGCGTTACAAATGCAAGCGCTGCAAAAAGACATTTAATGCGTTGACGGGCACACCACTGGCTCATCTTCGCGTACAGGACAAAGCCGACCAATATCTCGACTGTATGCGTGGCGACACGACGCTCAGGGTTGCTGCAAAGCAATGTGATATCTCATTACCGACGTCTTTTCGATTGCGCCATCGCATCATGCGCATTATCGAAACAGACCAGCCGAGCTTCTGAGTGGTATTTCTGAAATCGATGAAACCTTCCTGCTTGAAAGTCATAAGGGAGAACGAGGTCTTGGGGAAACCGCACGCAAACGGGGTAAGCGCAAGGCCCGTACCAAAACGAAAGCATCCCGCCCCGACAAAACGCAGAGCCATCCACGAAACATCCCGATAATGGTCGCCTGCGACAGGCAGAACCATATTACCGATGCCGTGCTTGATCATGTCAGCGCTGATGAGCTGGAAGCGCATCTGACCGGGAGAATAGAACCGGGGTCAATCCTTTGTGCTGATGCCCATCTGAGCCATGAGAGCATTGCCAGGCGGCTTAACCTGAACCTTAAGGAACTGGTGATATCACAAGGTGTCTATGTGATTGAAGATAACTACCACATTCAACACGTTAATGCCTATCACAGTGATTTGAAGATATGGATTAATGGGTTCTTTAAAGGTGTGTCGACCAAATATCTGGCTAGGTATCTTGGATGGAAGCGTTTTCTTAAGACTGAAATCTTCTCAGAAGATGGGTTATTAGAAAGGATTTCAAAACACTGGGTAAAACCACTTTTAAGCTAAACACCGCCAACTACACATGTGTGGGTTACACAGCCGGAAACCGGAACAATGCTATTTATTATGCATTGAACTATCTCACGCTGCAGGTAAGCCGAAATGCGACAATATAAACAACCTCAATAGTCTGGCCAAAGAAAAAATACTGCAAGATAATCCTATGGAAGCCTGTCACTACTATGAGCAAGCATGGGATTTAGAAGACCCATTCCTAAAGCGAAGGTCTAAATCATGGAAAGAAAAAGTTCCAGAAGGCTACCAGATCAGACGAGCTGGCTTGCCTGATTATTATCAGCAGTTATCATCAATCCGTACGATATCAGCCCATCCTCTGGAAACCCATTATCGATTCAATCAGTTCATGTCTGTATGGGAACATATGCAAGAAAGCAAAGATCCTTCTTTGCTTAACGGCTGGGTAGAAACGGCCTGTAACTTTCTCATTATTCTTATTGGCATATTAGCCCTGACATGTGTCAAACGCTTATAGAACGCTGTAATTTGACCATTACAAAACAGCATATGCTTTCTATTACACTGGCGCATTCAACCATCAACCAACTAATGATTTTAGTGAACAATGCACTAGATAAAAGCACAACCGGAACACCTCACCATTCAACATTACAGGCATACCTATTGAGAATGAAGCGTTCCCCTAACTGATCATCCTGCGTCTTTCCAAGAAGCGCATACTATTGATGAAATGGCAAAATTACCTTTTATCCATTCAAGTTACAACGCCTATATGAAACATCATCATATTATGCCAAAAAATACAAGCAGCTGAATCGATTGATGACATTATCGAAAACCTAAAAGACTCACTATTGAACATGAATTTGATCCGGCAACACTTGTCAGGCTAGTGACCAAATGGTTTACATTATTACCTATGGAGAGCAGTACTGAAATACTATCACTATTACAGAAAAAACTAGAGAAATACTTAAGCTCACTAAATGAAATCAAATTCACATTAGAGAGTCAGTTGGTATGGGCAACAAATAATTACCTGATTACCACCTAACATAAGCCATTCTCCCGTCTAAACTTGCGACACTGGTTTTCCTTGAGTTAGGAGACGTGTCATGGCCAGGAACAAAATCCAGTTTCAGAAAGGCATGAGCCTTGTGGAATTCTTTCAGCGATACGGTCAGGAAGGGCAATGCCGCGATCAGTTTTTCAAATGGCGCTGGCCGAACGGCTTTGAATGCCCTCTGTGTTGTTGCCGAGAGTATTGCACCCTGAAAACCCGTGAACTTTACCAATGTAATCGTTGTCGCCATCAAACATCACTGACCAGCGGTACCATTCTTGAAGCCAGCAAGTTGCCCTTCACCACCTGGTTTCTGGGCATGTTTTTAATGACTCAAACCAAGAATGGCATATCAGCCCTGGAGCTTTCGAGACAGCTTGGTGTTTCTTATAACGCCGCGTGGCGCCTGAAACACAAGCTCATGCAAGTCATGAAAGAGCGGGATGACAGCCGCCCTCTACAGGGATATGTGCAGCTGGACGATGCCTACTGGGGCGGTGAAAAACATGGCGGCAAACGGGGACGAGGTTCTGCAAACAAACACCCCTTTGTTGCTGCCGTGCAAACCAACGAAGAAAACTGCCCACTGTATATGCGCTTTAGTATGGTCACCAGTTTCCGGAAAAAGGAGTTGGAACACTGGGCGAAAAAACATCTCGGGGATCATACCTGTTGTGTTGTCAGTGATGGACTCGGCGCATTCACGGGAATAGTCGACGCTGGACATCCACATACTGCAGTAGTGACAGGAGGTGGTCATGAATCGATGGCCAATGAGTTGTTTACGTGGGTCAACACCATGATCGGGAATGTCAAAAACTCCCTGAGAGGCAGTTACCACAATATTAACCCCAGGCATCTGCCACGATACCTTGCAGAATATTGTTATCGATTTAACCGGCGCTTTGATTTGAAGGCGATGGTATCAAGGCTGGGTTACATGGCTGCGCGAACCTGCCCCATGCCAGCAAGGCTTCTCAAGCTGGCTGAGCCACAGTGGTAATCAGGAATAATTATTACCAAAACCACACTAACAAAACCAGTCGATCAATGAAGAACGCTATTGAAAAAATGGAGAAACAGAAAACAGCCTTATTAGTTAAAAAACCTGAACAGATGCTCAGAAATAGACATGGTCTATCCGAGGAAGAGAGCGACCTATATTTTTGGGCAGGAAATTCATGTGAAACCAAAGCAGAATTTCCCTTTCAATATTTTCATACATAACATCAGGCTATACCACCCAAGAACAATATTAAAAATATTCTTTCATGGTGACATGCAAAGCAAGGAGCAATGCATTTCAAAAATAAGAGAAATCAAAATCAGAAACAAAGAAAGCAAACATTTTGTAAGGTTTTTCATATATCAACTTGAGAGCAACAAAAGCAACATGGAATCATTCCTTGATGAAACTCTGAGAGGCAGAGCGCTCGATGATGAAGAAAAATCCATACTGCTATGGTATGCCTATGAATCGTCATTGATCACTGATGATGTCTTAGCTCAACAAACAGTATTTTTAGATCAAGAGTCTCCCCATTATCTTTTTATTCGCGTTTTAATTGAAGATGACAGGCACGCAGATCTGTTTAGTAACCTTGCATCATCCAGTAAAATCATGTCGCTTGGCATGCATTATCAGCATTCGGTTGGCTTCAAGCTATTGTCACTGGGCAAGCTCAAAGATGCTGCTGACATGTGGTTCAAATGTCAGTCTGCTTACCATCTGGCAATACTCACATGGCACCATGGCATCCAACCACGTACAAACATAGCTATTGATGTCACACAACAGCTGCTGACAGCTGCAGAAAAGGGACAGGTCAAAGCCCAGTGTGAATTGATTCACTGGCTTCTGTTGCAGCAAAAGAAAGGGAAGGTAATTAACCCTCTATTAAAATATCGCAGCTGCCGTTTTGTTCATATGCCAACCCCTTTGGCTGGAGGCGAAAGCGTTCTTTATCAGGGAATCACTCAGTATCTTGGATTCGGTTGTGATGCTGATCCAGTAGTCGGAGA
>JAPPUL010000120.1:0-144227 GCA_026874595.1 Sipunculus nudus
CCGTATCTGCCAGTGAATAGATTGCACTTTCAGGAAAGCGAGCCCGGTGTTTACGGAGATAAAAGAACTCTGCACCAATCGTCACCAGATAAAGTGGTGTCAGCAGCAACAAGAGAAGGTTGATATCAAAATCCATACAAGACTCTCGTGATTCTTATTGTTCTTACGCTGCGTATTATTCCATGCGACAGCCGTGACACCATGACCTCAATGCACATTCTGTCGGTCATAAAGGGATACCAACCACGATCATTGATCACATGAACTATTCTGCAAACGCCTGATTCCCCGGAAAACCCGAAACTATCGGAGCATGCATGTGACGACTACTCAGATCATCAACGCCCATATCCTAGATGCAGCCAGTGGTCACCTGCAGCCAAAACAATGCCTGAGTATTCACGGTTGTCACATAAAAACGGTTTGTGACGGGATTCCAGACGAACCACCCGCAGATATCACCCTGGATGCCGCAGGACGTGTTGCCATGCCCGGCCTGTGTGACGCCCATGTCCACATCACTGCTGCGACACCCGACTTTGTCGCCTTGCGCCACTGGCCACCTTCCTATGTGGCCGCTCATACTGCAGAGATTCTGAAAGGTATGTTGATGCGCGGTTTTACCACGGTGCGGGATGCCGGAGGTGCTGATTTTGGCTATGCACAGGCCATCGAGGAAGGCCTGATTATCGGCCCCCGCCTGCTCTTTTGCGGACATGCCATATCACAAACAGGCGGACACGGTGACATGCGTCTCCCGGGGGATGATCACACCGACCACTGTTTTTGTTGTTCGGGGTTAGGGAAAGTCTGTGATGGTGTCGCGGAGGTTCGACGCGCCTGTCGTGATGAAATCCGTAAAGGTGCCCACCAGATCAAACTGATGGTCTCCGGTGGCGTCGCGTCCCCAACTGACCGGATCACCAGTACACAGTTTGCCGAGGATGAAATACAGGCGGCCGTTGAGGAAGCAGAAGCGGCCAACCGCTACGTGATGGCCCATGCCTATACCAACCGTGCAATCATGCGGGCACTGACGTGCGGCGTACGCTCCATTGAGCATGGCAACCTGATCGCGCAGGAAGGAATTGAATTACTCAAACAAAAACAGGCTTATCTGGTACCAACCCTGTCAACTTATGACCGGCTGGCTCGTGAAGGTGTGGAAGCGGGTATGCCTGCAGCGCTGCAGAAGAAAGTATACAGCGTACTGGATGCAGGGATTCAGGCATTGGAAGCTGCCTGGCAGGCCAATGCAAATATTGTATTTGGAACAGATTTACTGGGAAGCATGCACAAGTCCCAACTGCAGGAGTTCACCATTCGCCGGGAGATCATCCCCAACACCGAGTTAATACAGTCTGCAACCATAAAGGCGGCTGAACTATTCAACCTATCCAATGAGATAGGCACCCTCGCAGAAGGTTATCGTGCAGACTTATTAATACTGGATGGTAATCCACTGGAAGATATCAACATCCTGCAACAGCCTGAACGTTATCTGAACGTGATCATGAAAGACGGCAGGATCTATAAAAACACATTGTGATGCTTATCGCTCTTAGGGAGCTAGATGCGCCCTAAGAGCAAGCCCCGCCTCAATCAACCAAACTCAATACCCTGGGCAAGTGGCAATTCGCCGCCGTAGTTGATCGTGTTAGTGGCACGACGCATATAGTTTTTCCAGGCATCACTGCCGGATTCCCGGCCTCCACCGGTTTCTTTCTCACCACCAAACGCACCGCCAATTTCTGCCCCGGACGTGCCAATGTTCACATTGGCGATGCCACAATCAGAGCCTGCAGGCGACAGAAACCGTTCTGCTTCCCGCATGTTTTCCGTGAATATGGCGGAGGAAAGCCCTTGAGGCACCTCATTGTGAATGGCAATGGCTTCGTCCATTTCGTCATATTCCATGACATACAGAATCGGCGCGAAGGTTTCATGGTGGACAATGTCCGCATTATGCCGGATCTTCACAATGGCAGGACGCACATAAAATCCACCGGCAGGCACATCATGTAAAACCTGGTCGCCACCAAACAATACCTGTCCGCCTTCTCTCAGGGCTTCTCCCAACGCCAGTTGCATGGCATTAAAGGACTGCTGGTCTATGAGGGGGCCAACCAGCGTACCGGCATCCCTTGGGTTGCCAATCGGCAATGTCTGGTAAGCTTTGACCAACCGGTGGCAGACCTTGTCAGCCAACGAGCGATGGCAGATCAGCCGACGCAGTGTCGTGCAACGTTGCCCGGCAGTGCCTACCGCCGAGAAAACAATTGCCCGCAATGCAAGGTCAAGGTCTGCCGAAGGAGCCAAAATCATCGCATTATTACCTCCCAATTCCAGCAGCGAGCGACCCAGCCTGGCAGCCACGGTCTGTGCAACCTTTTTCCCCATGGGAATCGAGCCCGTGGCTGATACCAGAGGAATCCGGCTGTCTCCGCTGAGCTGCTTCCCGGTGTCGCGATCACCAATCACCACCGTAGAGACCGACCGCGGGATTTCCGGCATATCGTCCAGCACCTTGTCGACCACAGCCTGAACCGCTAACGCACACAGGGGGGTTTTCTCAGAGGGTTTCCAGATAATTGAATTACCACAGACAATCCCCAGCATCGCATTCCAGGCCCAGACGGCCATGGGAAAGTTGAACGCGGTAATGACCGCCAACGGCCCCAGCGGGTGCCACTGCTCCATCATCCGGTGCCCCGGTCGTTCACTGGCAATGGTCAACCCGTAGAGCTGACGGGAAAGACCGGTGGCAAAGTCACAGATATCAATCCACTCCTGTACCTCACCCAGGGCTTCCTGGGTAATTTTTCCGGCTTCCAGGCTGATCACTTCGGCCAGTGCCTCTTTATGTTCACGGGCTACCTCACCAATGCGCCGGACAAATTCACCCCGCACCGGTGCAGGCAAGGTTCGCAGCCGCTCAAACGCATGCTGCGCCTGAAGGATGACACTGTTGACCTGTTGCTCACTGGCCATCTTCCCCCGGGTCAGGTCTTTGCCATCAATCGGCGAGGATACGATCAACGGATCGCCATCACCGGGCATTGCCCCATCACCTGCGACAGCCATAAACGTCTTGTCCGTCGTATACCCTGAGCCAAGTTGTGAAAAAATTGCCAGTGTCATTGTCCGCCTCACCTGAACCGGTTATCCGGGTTAACCGACGCTGTCTGCCGGTTACATTATCTATCGTCCTTGACTGTTAAAAATACGCACTAAACAACCGTGATGCCAGAACCAGCGTCTATGATTGATGGAATTCATGCGTGTCTCACAAAGGACTTCCATCATGCTTAGCCCCCTCCTCCCTCTACTCATGGTTCTTGGCAGCTCTGTTGTTTATGCCGCGTCCGATGACAAACCCTATGGAGGCAGGTTGCAGGTTGAAACCGTCAAAGATCAAAGCGTGACGGATGATGGAAAAACCATTCAGTATCCTCTCACCGAGCATCCGCAGGTAAAAACGCTCAGAATACAAATACCCTCAGGGAAAGAGACTGGCTGGCATTACCACTCTTTCCCGGGTTATGGCTATGTGCTCGCCGGAACGATGGAAGTCATACTGGAGAATGGCCGAAAAAACCGCTATGAAACCGGCGAAGCCATTTATGAAATAGTAAAGATTCCCCACAATGGCCGCTGTATCAGCACCATCCCCTGCGATCTTATTGTGACCTTTACCAGTGCTGAAGACGTGCCGGTCACCGTGATGGTTCCACCCATGGAAGAGTCGTCTGCACAATAGCATTCGCTGTCATCCTGATGGTGACACCGCAGGAAGAATCCTGCTACGCTGAATGACGCCTGTATGTCGATAGACAAAAATAACGCATCCTCCAGAAAGCTGTGGTCGTCGCAGCAATGGACAACGGACTGACAGAGAAACACGACATGACGTCACGCATTGCGATATTTGGGGCCGGATCCATCGGCTGCTTCATCGGCGGCAAACTGCTCGCTGCCGGCAACGAGGTCATTTTTTATGGCCGCCCTGACCTGCAGATAGCGGTTCAGACTTCCGGCCTGCGACTGACAGAACTGGAGGGCGATGAAACCCTCATTCCTGCAGAGCAGATTACCTTCAGCACAGATCCTGCCATCTTATCGGACGCTGACCTGATTCTGGTTACCGTCAAAAGTCGAGATACTGAAACCGCGGGGCGCACCATTCGGGATCACTGCAGCCATTACCCGTCTGTTATCAGCCTGCAAAACGGTATTGAAAACACGGCCATCCTGCGACGCCTGCTCCCCGGCTACAAGGTGACAGGTGGCATGGTGCCCTTCAACATCCTGAGAATGGAACAAACCGTATTTCACCGAGGCACAGAGGGCACGCTCATACTGCAGGAGTCTCCCGAAACACTGCCGCTTCAGCAGGCGCTGGAGCGCGCCGGATTAACGACCGAAACCCACAGGGATATCAGCAGCATTCTCTGGGGTAAATTACTGCTCAACCTGAACAATGCCATTAACGCACTGTCCGGCCTGCCATTGAGACAGCAGCTCGCCCAGCAGGCTTACCGCAGGGTTCTGGCGACATGCATCCGTGAAACACTGACCGTGTTACGTGTGGCCAATATTCGACCAGCCAAAACGGGCAAAGTGTTCCCCAACCTGCTACCACTGATTCTGACGCTACCCGACCCGTTATTCATCAAAGTAGCCGGCGCCATGTTGAAGATGGATGACAATGCCCGCTCCTCCATGTGGGAAGACCTGCAGCGGGGTCGGGAACCGGAAGTGGATTACATCAATGGCGCGGTCATACGCCTGGGTGAAAAGATCGGTGTCGCCACCCCGGCCAACCAGACCATCACCCGCCTGATGCGGGCCGCCCATGCCAATGGCAAAGGCAGCCCGTCACTCTCCGCAGAAAAACTGCAAAACTACTTTAACTGATCACCCCACTGACGATGCGGCTGGCGTCTTGCCCAGCCAGCGTCTCAGCAGACGGATATTGACCTGTGACAGCAACATACCGGAGAGCATGACAGCACAACCCGTCAGGGTTTGCACTGTCACGGTTTCATCCAGCAGCAACCAGCCACCCAACACCGCAAAAACCGCTTCCAGACTCAGGATGATGGATGCGTGGGCCGCCGGTGCATTCTTCTGGGCTATGATCTGCAGGGTGTAGGCGACACCGGTCGACATCACGCCGGCAAAGGCAATAGCGGCCCACGCCCCCTTAACACCACTCATGGTAATTGCTTCTGTCGGTAACGCGACTGCCAGACTCAGTCCTGAGCAGGTCAGAAACTGAATCACCGCCAGCAGCAAACCACTGTGCCTGGGCGCCAGCCAACCTATCAGCAACACATGCAGCGCCCAGAACAACGCGCCGATCAACATCAGCATATCCCCCTTGTTCAGGGTGACATCGCCATGCATGGTAAGCAGGTAGAGTCCGATCATCGCCAAAATCATACCCACCCAGGTGTTCAGACCGGTTTTCTGTCCCCACAGCAGTCCTATCACTGGCACCAGCACAATATAGAGTCCGGTAATGAAGCCCGCATTACCCGCCGTTGTATACAAAAGCCCCACCTGCTGCAGCGATGCACCCGCAAACAGCAATACTCCCATGGCGATCCCACCCAGTATCAATGACCGGCTGATGACCACACTGCTCCCCGATTCCCGTCGTCGCAGCCAGACAATCACCGGCAACAGCGAACAGGCACCCACAAAAAAGCGAATGGCATTGAAGGCATAGGGTCCCAAATGATCCATCCCGACACGCTGGGCGACAAAGGCCAGTCCCCAGATGGCCGCGGTCAGGATGAGTAATCCGTCGGATGCGAGCGTGCTTTTTTTCATAAACGACTTATGACTTCCATTTTATGAGTTATGTTTATTGTTCCTGCCAGACCCTGCCGGCATGGTCAGAGGTGGTCTCCACCCCGGATCATATCGGCATCCCTGCCTGCCGGACAGAGGGATTCAGCATATTCCCCGAATATCTTTCACTGAAGAGCAAACCACCCATGCTGAACTAAGCTGTTGCGGTGCTCATGCCACAGGCTTTCTCAACAAAGGCCCCTTTACCCCATCCGTTTCCATACAACCCGTGAGGTTTTTTTGATGCATCTGTCAGCAATGGCTGCAGCCAGCCTGATACTGTTATTTTGTTGCTATCAACCAGAAGCAATTGCAGACACAGAGAAGCCACCAGAAAAAGACGTCGACGTACGCTATACGCGCTGTGGCGGGCAAGAGATCGCTTTTCAGGTAACTCTGGAATCATTCGCCATTGCAGCACAGGGCATGCGACCCGCCGTGGATATTCATGTCTGGCGTTATAACCGTATCCCTGAAAACACAGACTTAAGCGACCCACCCCAACGAGCCACGCTGTTCGCCTGGAGTGGTGGCCCCGGTGCATCGGCCATGACCCTTCACATGGGTTTGCTGGGACCAAAACGGATAAACCTCCAGAACAGTCCGGACACCGGTGACCCTCTGGCGGCAAGTATCGAAGATAACCCGGAATGTTTGCTGGATCTGATGGATATCGTCCTGATAGACCCACCGGGCACCGGCTATTCCGGATCAACCGACAAAGACAACCTGCAGTACTACTTCAACAGTGACCGTGATGCCAAAGTACTGGCAGACACTATCAGCCAATACGTCAAACGCTACAATCTCTGGCGTCAGCCTCGCTTTATTCTGGGGGAAAGTTATGGCGCCGCCCGCGCCGTCAAAGTGACACGGGAATTGATTCAGCAGGGATTGCCAGTAGCAGGAATGATTCTGCTGGCACCTCACCTGTTCTACAGTTGTACCGACAATGTTGATGCCCTGTGTTGCAACTGGAACCTGCAATCCTATGCTGTCACCGCCCGTTACCATGGATTGTCTGCAGAATCTGCTGAACAAAACATCAACCTTGACCGATTCCTGAATACCCTGAAAAGCTTCAGTAACAACACTTACCTGCCAGCCATGATCAACGGGTACAAGGGTCAGCATCAGTATCCGGAAAGCCTGTCCCAGACACTGGTTCGCTATACCGGCATGACCGAGCAGGATTTCCAGACCTATGGCTATTGCCCATCACCGACCGATTTTATCGAGAGTACCCTGCGCAATGCCCAGATCATCCCGGCCTTGAAAGACAGCCGGTTCCATATTCCGTTTGAAACCTACACTGGTGCCCGCACGCTCATCAATCCCATCATCCTGATCAACCAGACCTATATTCCTCTGTTCAATGAGTATCTCTATAGCGAGCTGAAACCGGAAAAAGAGCAGCCTTATATCAGTTTTAATCCGAAAATACTCAGCGACTGGCAGCAGTTGACCGGTGACACCATGAACGCCGCCATCGACGACATTACCGCCAGCATGATGGCTCAGCGCCAACTTCGTGTTCTGGCGCTGGCCGGACTCTATGACCTTCAGATCCCTTTTCGGGCCATTGAGTACGTGCTTTCGCGCCCGGGCATTGATCCTTCACGGGTGGAAATCCGCTTTCTGCCCTCCGGACATGGACCTTATGTCGATGAAGATGGCCTTATAGCCGTCAGCCAGGCAATACGGTCAATGGTCACCAAAACACTGTCTGATCACTGACCCATAAAAAAAGCCCTGCGCCTAAACGGAACAGGGCTTTTCATCTATCTCAACGCTCAGCGCCAGCCCTGCACGGCGCCACCTTTGAACAATTCCTCAGCCTTCTGTTCTACCGCTTCAGACTGGAAAGAAGCCACCAGCTGTGCGATACGCGGGTCCTGACTGTTATCCTGACGGGAAACGATGATATTGACATAAGGCGAGTCCTTATCTTCCATCAGCAGTGAATCCCGGGTCGGCAGCAGGCCGGACGCGACAGAATAGGTGGAATTGATGAATGCCAGATCAACATCATCCAGTGAACGGGGCAGCTGGGCAGCATCCAGCTCAATGAAGCTCAGGTCGTGGGGATTGTCGATGATATCAACCGGTGTTGCTTCCAGGTTAGAAGGATCCTTGAGGGTCACCAGGCCCGCTTTGTGCATCAGGAGCAGGGTACGGCCTTCATTACTGGGATCATTGGGAATCGCCACCTTGGAGCCATTAGGCAGGTCTTCCAGACTGGTTAACGTCCGGGAATAACCACCAATGGGATACACGAAGGTATTGCCCACAACTTCCAGCTTGAAGCCTCGGTCATTGACCATACGATCCAGATAGGGTTTGTGCTGGAAAGCATTGATATCAATGCTGCCATCGGACAGGGCAATGTTCGGCGCAACGTAATCCTGGAATTCCACCAGTTCTACGTCCAGGTTGTAAGTCTGCTTGGCCAGGTCTGCGGCCGTGCGCATCAGGTCGGCCTCAGGACCCGCGATCACGCCCACTTTCAGTGCAGCATCACCACTCTCACTGCTGCAACCTGCCAGGACCAACCCCGTACAGACAACGGCTGCTGCCAACCACTTACTGACCGATTTCACTACAGGTACCATCGAACGCCTCCTGACTACAGTGTTTTATACCGTGCGCCATCGCACGTTGTTATACATAATCCGGCACGCAATAATGCATTGCCGGAATCAATCAGGCCTGTTTGTGTTCAAACCGGGCCTGCAGGCTTTCACCTGCCCACTGGATCAATTGAACCAGTACGATCAATACCACCACGGTCGCCAGCATGATGACGCCGTCAAACCGCTGATAACCATAACGAATCCCGAGATCGCCCAGACCACCACCGCCAATAGCGCCCGCCATGGCGGAATACCCCACCAGAGTCACCAGGGTCAGTGTCATGCCATGGATCAGCCCGGGTAGCGCCTCGGGCAACAAGACACGGCTGATAATCTGCATGGGTGACGCCCCCATACTCTGGGCGGCTTCAACTAATCCGGCCGGTACTTCATTCAGCGCACCTTCCACGATTCGCGCAACAAAGGGAATCGCCGCAATCGTCAGCGGCACAATGGCGGCGCTGGTGCCAATGGAAGTCCCCACCAGTAACCGTGTGAAAGGCACAATCGCAACCATCAGGATTATGAAAGGGATGGACCGTCCCGCATTTACCACACCACCCAACAACTGGTTTAACAGTCGGCTTTCCATGATTTTCCCAGGACGACTGACATGCAGCAACACACCGAGAGGAATCCCAAACACAAAGCTGAGAGCACCGGCCACGGCCACCATGTAGACCGTTTCCCAGAGCGCCTCCCCGAGCATCCACCAGGCATTAATGGACATAACCTACCACCTCCACGCTAACCTCCTGGCTTCGGAGATATTTAATCGCTTCATCAACCGCCGTCTCGGAACCGAACAGTTCCACCATGAGGAAACCCATGCTTTTACCGTTTACAGTCTCGATATCCGCCTGCATGATGCTGATGTCCACCCCAAACTGGCGTGACGCCTTGGTGATCAGGGGCTGGCCCACGGTACGACCAACAAAGGTGATGCGAATAACAGGTCGTGCGCCCGGCGCCGGTTCCGTTTGAAAGCCGGATTCAAGATCATTGGGCCGTTTCTCATGAATAGCCGTCCGCACAAACTCACGGGCAAGCTCAGTTTTCGGACTCAAAAAGAACTGCTCAACATCATTTTCTTCGATCAGCTGTCCCTGGCTGAGAATAGCTACACGATCGCAGATAGATTTCACCACGTCCATTTCATGGGTAATCATCAGGATCGTGAGCCCCAGCTTACGATTGATGTCTTTCAGCAGGTTGAGGATGGCCACGGTGGTCGCCGGATCCAGCGCCGAGGTTGCTTCATCACAGAGCAATACGCGGGGACGGCTCGCCAGTGCCCGGGCGATAGCCACCCGCTGTTTCTGGCCACCGCTCAATTGGGATGGATAACTGTTGCGCTTGTCACTGAGGCCTGTCAGCTCAAGCAGTGGCAGCACCATTGTTTCGATTTCTGCACTGGACATACCGGCCAATTCCAGCGGTAACGCAATATTGCCAAAGACTGTACGGCTGGAAAGCAGGTTAAAATGCTGGAAGATCATGCCGATATGCCGACGCTCCCGGCGCAGGTCACTCTCGGCCATGGCGGTCAGATCCTTACCCCCGACGATGACCTTTCCTGACGATGGACGCTCCAGCAGGTTCACACAACGGATCAGGGTACTCTTTCCGGCACCACTGGAGCCGACCACACCGTAAATACAGCCTTCCGGTACATGAAGGGAGATTGAGTCAAGGGCTCGCACCGCTGATGCGCCCTGACCAAACTGTTTTGTTATCTGTCTGAGTTCGATCATTTCAGCTCCGCATACTGCTCGTCCTGCGGCGCTAAAAGAGAAGATGAAGTGCCGGCTTGTCTGCCGGTGAGGGCATAAAAAACCACTCTGTCCAGAGAGTGGTTTTCACGAATCCCGTCGTCAACCTTTCTCTTTAGCGATATTTATAATGCGCCCGCAAGCCGAAATACAAATCAGCGCCATGTCGCGAGGCTAAGTGTTGCCATCGGTGCTGTCAAGCCCTCTATACCGCAAGTTTGGCAATATGTGTCCAGACAGCTCAAAAGTGTCAGTCACGACAAGCAGGCGGTTAGCATCACTGACAAGCGCGAAGGGATCCGATAGAGTGACGGGAGCCGTCGAACCGGGGCTTTGTCAGTTCACCTGACAGTAATGTTTTATTATTCCCGCCGCCGATGCCGATATGATTAGCAATATAAACAATGACGCCAGTATGGATGCGAAATAACGCGCCTAACTTTTTGATGTACAGATACTGATACCATCGCATAATCACAACCATAAGGCAGGAGGAAACGCATCATGTCGGACAGTAAGGACGCCCTGAATCAAACCGATGCAACAACCCATGACGGCATGAACCTGCTGTGTGACGGCTTCCGTGATCAACTCATGCAGAACATCCAGCACCTCCGGCAGGGCGACGGCCGTCTGGTACTCGACACGCTGGATGAAACCGGCCAGTGGCACGCCACCCAGATGAACGGCTTTCTCAAAACACTGGTTCTTCCCCCCATCACCGACGCCATTATTGCACTGCACACGCATATTACGGAGAAAAACAACACGGGCAATGGTGCTGCGACAGAAGCCAGTATCCAGCACGGCGTGGAATTATCTGACCTGAGTTATCACGGGGCATTCACCCTTACCCGCCAGCCGGGAGACCGGAAACAGGTAACCCTTCTGGCGCTGCACTTTTTACGGCAGCAGATGGACGCCATTCAGCGCCAGACCGCCATTGAGCTGGCCGACCAGTCCGAAGACATTGACCTGATTCGCTGCAGCATGATTCTTGATGGTCTCAACCAATCCCTGAAAAACCTGATCCAGTGCCTGCTGTGTGCCGCCTTTCCGGATTACTGCAGCAGCGACCGTTTCAGCCATATCCGCATCATTGAAGATAATCAGTGCCTGTTTGACAGCCTCTCCGTCTGCCCCCGGGGTCGGAATACCTGGGCTCCGGCGGGCATCCCGGTGGCGGGGCAGTCAATTTACAGTCAGCCGGATTAATCGGCTCAGGAGGATTTCGACTGGCTAAGCAGGCCCCGAATCTGGTTTTCAATATCCGCACCCGACAGCCTTTTTCCATTCAGGAAAAACGTCGGTGTGCTGGATACGCCATATTGGCGACCAAAGGCTGTTGCTTTTTCCACTGAACGCTCTGACTCCTTCGATGCCATACAGGCTTCAAATACCCGAGTATTCAAACCCAGTTTTGCCGCAAGGGTGCCAGGCGTTTTTTTGGGACAATGCCCCCTGTTGTGCATAGGCGAGCTTGTGGTACTCCCAGTATTTATCCTGCAGCCCGGCACACCAGGCTCCCCGCATGACGGTAGTTGATATGCCAGAGGCCGGATCCACCACGGGGAAGTCCACATAATACACCTTCAGGCTATCGGGAAAGGCTTCCATAAGACGATTTACCATCTCTGCGCCCTTCTTGCAGTAGGGACACCGGTAATCAGCGAATTCAACCAGCGTGAATGGGGCATCCGGCTTCCCCTTAACCGGATAACCTTCCATGGGCAAATCAAAGACGGGGGCTTTCGGCTCCGGAACCAGCACCGTCAATCCACTCTCCTGCCGGAGTTTATCCATGACGCCAGCCAGTTGCTGCTGCTCACGAAAACTTTCCAGCTGCTCGCGGATGGCATCCCGCACCTCATTCAAAGGCGCCTGAATATGATCGCGGTAATTCTCATAAAAAGCCTGAATCTCCCCGTCAGAAACCGGTTTTATGGTTAACAGCGCCGATCGTATTTCATCGGGGGTCTTCCCTTGTACCTTGGCCTGTTTCTGAACATGTAGCTCCAGAGCCCCCCGCTCAAGCAATGCCCGTTCACTCTCCCAGGCCTCACGACGGATTTCATACAGCGACTGCTGCACCCAGGGTGACAACTGAGACTCTGCGATAGACTGCTGATCAAAGCGCAGCAGCGCAGGGGTGTCAGCAACAGCTGTAACACTGAACAGCAGGCTACTGATGACCGCAAAAACGACGTTTTTCATCAAGGATGATCCCAGGTATTCAAGAAAAACAACTTCCCTGTCACCCATTCCCGAAAGCAGATCCAACGCAGGTACAGACTCAGTCTTTACCCTTTGGTAACAACCGCAACGCATTGGCTGTCACCAGCGCCGTGGCGCCACTGTCTGCCAGAACCGCCACCATCAAGCCGGTTACCCCCATAAGGCTGGTCACCAGGAAAATGGCCTTGAGCCCCAGCGCCAGTGCAATATTTTGCCGGATAATGGCCATGGCATGACGTGACAGACTGATCACATCAGCAACCTCACCCACACGATCATGGGTCAGTGCGGCATCCGCCGTTTCAAGCGCAACATCGGAGCCCTGCCCCATGGCAATCCCGATATCGGCGGTTCGAAGTGCCGGCGCATCATTGATACCGTCACCAACCATGGCTACCGGTGCGGACGCCTGCAATGCACGAACCGCATTGACTTTGTCTTCCGGCAACAGTCCGGCACGAAAATCCATCCCCAGTTGATTCGCAATAGCCTTGGCGGCCCGGGGATTATCGCCTGTCAGCATGACACTCCCGACGCCAATACCCCGCAGCCGTTCAATCGCATCGCCGCTATCGCTGCGCAGCGTATCGCTCAGCGCCAGCAGACCAACAAACTCCCCCTCCACTGAGGCACAAACGACGGTATTGCCCTGCTCTTCAAGACGAACAATCTCTGCCTCTACAGCCGGTAAACACGCCACAACCTCAGCCATGGCAGCCGGGGAACCCACTCGAATATTCTGTCCTTTTACAACACCATGAATGCCATGCCCGGCAAGAACGGTAATCTCATCAGCAACCCCAACATGGATACCTCGACGCTCAGCCTCCGCCAGTATAGCCAGCGCCAACGGATGGCTCGTGCCTTTTTCCACCGCCGTCACCAGGGACAGCCACTCAGTTTCTGGCAACCCGAAACTGACAATTGCTGTGACTTCAGGTTTACCCAGCGTCAATGTGCCGGTTTTATCAAACGCCACCTGGCGAATACTGGCCAATTGCTCAAGCGCTGCGCCGCCCTTGATCAGAATACCTTTGCGGGTCGCTGCCGCCAGCGCCGATGTCACGGCCGCGGGCGTCGAAATAATCAGCGCACAGGGGCAGGCTATCAGCAAGAGAGCAAGGCCTCGATAAACCCAGACATCCCAAGGCTGCCCCGCCAACAGCGGTGGTAATACGATCACCAGACCGGCTATGACCATCATCAGCGGGGTATACCAGCGGCTGAACCGGTCAATAAAGCGCTCGACCGGCGCCTTATGGGCTTCCGCCTCTTCAATCAGGGTCAGAATACGGTCAATGGCATTCTCGCCCGGCTCGGACTGAACCCGCAGTTGCACCAGCCGATCCGTGGCCAGGCTGCCGGCCAGGATCCGATTCCCGGCAACATATTCAACGGGCAGGGATTCACCGGTCAGCGCACTCTCATCGAAACTGCCCGCCTCGGTGAGCAGCTCTGCGTCCACGGGCAAACGATCGCCTGGGCGCACCTCGATAAGATCCCCTGGCCTGAGGCTGTCGGCCATGACTTCAATGCGCTCATCACCGCGGATCAGGATGGCCGTATCCGGCGTGAGTGCCATCAACGCCTTGACACCACTGCGTGCACGGTCAGCTGCCAAGCTCTCCAGTTTCTCCCCGATCATGAAGAGAAACACCACCATGGCGGCTTCAAAGCTTTCCCCCAATGCGAGTGCGCCGATAACAGCAACCGTCATCAGGGTTTCCATACCAAAAAAGTTGCCGCGCCCTGCCTGCCGCAGCACCCCCTTCATGATCGGAAACAAGCCCCAGAGCACTGCGGGCCAGAATGCCCAGGCTCCCATTTCAGGCAATACAAGACGGCTAATGCCTCCAGCAATCATCAGTCCCGTCAGAGCCAGTAGCTGCCGATGTTGCAGTAGTCGTTCTGTGATGGAAGCCTTGGAATCAGCACGTTTGCTGACACCGGATAGCCCATACCCTAATCCGGTCACAGTGGCTTCAATCTGGGAGAGGTTCAGGCGGGAGGCGTCAAATTCAACAGTAAGACGCAGGGAGGCAAAGGTAATGCGTGCTTTAATCAAACCATCCAGGCGATGGAGGGCAGTTTCTACTTTGCTGATACAGCTGGGGCAATCAATACCGCTGATCGTCCAGGTATGGCAGGAAGGTGAACTATCGCCCTCTTCATCCTCTTCCGCACAGTTTGCCCGAGGAGCACTGGTACCTCCTGACTCAGCTCCCGAAGCACAGCACGCTGCCACACCTTCCGATGCCTGCTGGCAACAGCTTTTGACCGCAGGGGCAGTCTGCGTGGCATCTATGGTCTCAGCATGTCCATTACAACGACGGCTTGAGCAGCATGACATCATTACACCCTCAATAAATAAATTATAATTCATATGAATTATAATTTATTCATTAGGTAAGGCAACCGGTTTAAACCTCCACATTGACCGGAAACAACTGCCAGCAGGTAATGATCCGTCGGCCATTATTCCCGGACATGTTGGATCAAGTCATTAAGAACACACCGAATATGGTCATCATCGAGCGTGTAGAGCACCTGCTTACCCTGGCGGCAAGCCTTAAGGATACGGGCATCGCGCAGCCCCTTGAGGTGATGACTGGTAAGAGACTGGGACATACCTGCCAGCTCCGATAGGCGTGCGACCGGCTGTGGCTCCACCATGCAGGCCAGCACCAGTTTCAGTCGGCCTTCATCCCCCAACTGTTTGAACAGGCCGGCCAGCGCACTGTGTTGCTCCGGATTCAATGAGAGACTGTCAGCGGTCATAAATTGGTTTTCAGCACGTATTGATGGTTATTCATCCTGCCAGGCGTCAAGGATTATGGGGCCTGGCCAGGTATTCACGGGATTGCATTTCCTGCAACCGGCTCAAGGTCCGTTTGAACTCAAATTCCAGTCGTCCGTCACGGTACAGGGATTCCAGCGCCGTCTCGCCTGACATAATCAGGTTTACCCCCCGATCATAGAACTCATCGACCAGATTGATAAAGCGCCGTGCCTGATCATCCATACTGCCATTCAGCTGCGGTACCTGCTCAATCAAGACGGTGTGGAATTCCCTGGCCAGTTCAATATAGTCATTCTGGCTCCGCGGGCCATCACAGAGGGCAACAAATGTGAACCAGCCAATATCATCACAGACTCGGATCGTGCGGATCGGGCGCCCTTCAATCTCCAGCACCCGCCCTTCCTGGATATGGGCGCTGTCTGCCACCAGCTTGCAGAAGCTGTCATGCAGACTGTCCTTGGCCGCCTCATCCAGTGGATGGTGATAAATCTGCGCCTGCTCAAGTACCCGCAAACGGTAATCCACGCCACTGTCGACATTAACGACCTCGGTATACCGGTTCAGCAGGTCAATCGCCGGCAGGAACCGGGCACGCTGAAGACCGTCTTTATATAGCTCATTCGGAACGATATTGCTGGTTGCCACCAGCGTAACACCATTCTTGAACAACTGTTCTAAAAGACCACCAAGGATCATGGCATCGGTAATATCAGAAACAAAAAACTCATCAAAGCAGATGATTCTGGCTTCTGCCGCCAGCCGCTGCCCCACTATCACCAGGGGGTTCTTTTCACCATCCAGGGATTTCAGCTCTTCATGCACCCGCCGCATGAACCGGTGGAAATGGGTTCGCATTTTGTCGGGAAACGGCAGACTGTCGAAGAATGTGTCCACCAGATACGTCTTGCCCCGACCAACACCGCCCCAGAAATACAAACCCTGTAACGGTTCAGGCTGACGCCGCTGTAGCTTTGAAACAAGGCGCTTCAGGCCTGATGACTGACGCGCATCCGCAGCCAGCAGGTCATCATAAAGCCGCTGAAGGTGATGTACTGCGTCTTCCTGGGCCTTGTCGTGGACAAACCCCTCCCGCTGGAGATCCAGACGATAACGCTCAATGGGTGTCCGCTCACTGGATGTCATGGTAATCCCTGCGCTGATGTTTCTTCTGACTGCTGCACGGCCTGCGGCAGGCTTCCGGGCCCTTGCCCCGCAGGCGCGACACTTTACCGACCTGCATCAATAGTGGCAACAATTTGCCACAGATGGTAACCGCACCGCTCTATACAGCCGGGATAAAAGATTATAAGTTAGAGTCTCAGCCGGGAACTACTGACGAATCAAAGAGGCTTATTTTGGAAACAGCGAACTTGTTGTGGATGACGGGTGGACTGGCCTTCTTTACCGGCCTGGTGATGGGAATGGTCATCAATCACCTCCTGGGTGGTTCCCGCACCGGGAGCAGCCAGCTGCGCAAGCAACTGGACAAGGCCGAGGCCGAACTCAACGAATACAGGGAAAAAGTCGCGGATCATTTCAGCACCACCGCGCACCTGGTCAACCGCATGACGGAAAGCTATCGCGATGTACACGAGCATATGGCCGCCAGCGCCAATGAGCTGTGCACCGATGAGCTGACCCGCCAGCGCCTGAACGACGCCCTGCTGGGCAGCAACAGCCTGCTTTCAGGCAAGAGCGACGAAAAATCGTCACAGGGAATGGTTGAAGCCCCCAAGGATTACGCCCCTCAAGAGCGATCCGGAAGAAGCCGGCCACCCTGGCGGATAACTTTGGTCCTTGATAACACCAAGAAAGCCGTTAATAACGCCTGATTTCATACCCCTTCGGGCAGGTCTCTGTACCTGCCCGCTCTCAATATAACCTTTCACTGAATACGATCCCCGTTTTATCAGGATTAGCCATAAACACACCTGCCTCCCTGCAACCAACCTATCGACTGCCAACGCCTGACAACTAGACTTGATGGTATAGACCTGACAAATTGCTGTGATGTATGTCTGGCACACAAAGGACGTCCGGACAGGGAACGCAGAGCAACCTGCTGAACACCCAGTCCGAATCAACAAAAAATAAAAAGCCGGTAGAGCGAAAGCATGCCGATGAGTTTTCCCGCTACCTGGGAAAAGATCAGGAACCGCCTGCAGAATCCTCCCCCTCAGCGATCAGCAAGCCGGGGCAGGCAAGCCAGGCGGCAAAACCCGTCCCAGACCAGGTCTTTATGGTCAATAACATGGTGAACAAGAATTTCCACTATGTGCGTGATTCCCGGCAGTTCCAGACAACCGACTACTGGCAGACACCGGAAGAAATGAAACAGAACATGGCGGGAGACTGCGAGGATTTCGCCCTGCTGAAATACCAGATCCTGCAGGAACGCGGCGTAAGCGAGGACCGGCTTTCACTGGCCTACGGCAAGCTGAATGGTGAAGGCCACCTGATCACGCCTCTACAAGGACAATGAAGGTCATGAGCACGTCCTCGACAACGCCGCCAGCGATATCCAAACCGTAGAAGAGCGGGATGACTTGCGGGTACTGGTACGCTTCAAAATGGAAGACGTCTCCTATGGCAAGGGACGGGCTGGTTAAAAGTACTGGAAAAGATTCGCTCTCGCGCCGGACTGATTAACGGATTCAATAAACCAGGGACAGGATTACCACTATGGGCAACCAACGCACACTCAACTTACGCTTTCTGGCAGAACCTGCTGACGTCAACTTCGGCGGCAAGGTCCACGGCGGCGCCGTGATGAAATGGATCGACCTCGCCGGTTACGCCTGCGCCGCGGGCTGGAGTGGACGTTACTGCGTCACAGCGTATGTCGGCGGCATCCGGTTTGTTTCCCCGATCCATGTCGGCAACCTGGTTGAGGTGGAAGCCCGGGTCATCTACACCGGTCGCAGCTCCATGCACATCGATATCAATGTGCTGGCCTGTGACCCGAAATCCGGTGATCGTCGCCAAGACCACCCACTGCATTCTCATCATGGTAGCCGTCGACGAATCCGGTCACCCGGTGAGCATTCCCGAGTGGTGCCGGAAACCGAGGAAGACATCCAACTCAAGGATACCGCCATCAAACTGATGGATATGCGCAAACAGATCAGCGACGAAATGGCCATACTCTTCGGTGACAGAACCTAACCACAACCCTTATAGCCAGCGACCGAACTGGCAGATTCTACAGGATTGACCATACTGGCTTCGCCAACGTTTTCCCATGAGGGTGTCACCGTTCTCACATGGCCAGTATGCTGTCTCTCTCTCCGGGCACCCTGAAGCTATTGTCAGCCGCTGGCAGTACGCTGGAATTTTTCGACTTTACCCTGTTTATCCTCTTCGCTCCCCAGATTGCTTCCAACTTCTTTCCTTCGGAGCATGGCTGGAGCGGGGTGTTGCCGGTAATGCTGCTCTTTGCCGTGGGCTATATCCTCCGCCCTCTGGGCGGACTCCTGTTCGGCCATATCAGCGACCGCCACGGCCGGCGGACCGTTTTCCCTGAGCTCCATCCGCTAATGTCCCTGGCAACACTGGGGATTGGCGTATTACCTGATTACCACGCGATTGGCCCTCTTGCCCCCTGCATTCTCCTGGCATTACGGGTGGTACAGGGCATCTCCCTCGGCGGCGAACTGCCCGGCGCCATTGTGTACACGGCAGAACATGCACCCGCAAACCGACGTGGCGGCGCTACCGGGCTGGTGATCGCCGGCGTCACTTTTGGCAATGTGATAGGCAGCCTGAGCGGCGTATTCCTGCACAGCATTTTGAATGATGCTCAAATCAGCCAGTGGGGATGGCGTATACCCTTTATTGTCGGTGGCATACTGGGCATTGCGGGTTACTACTGGCGCAGAAAATTCAGTGAAACGCCTATTTTTAAAGCGGGCCTGCTCAGCAGATACGCCTTCAGGACTACCGCTGAAAATCATCATTACCCAATTTCCCGCCCACTTGATCAGGGGGCTACTGATTGCATCCGTACCAGCATCGATTGTCGCTGTCTTACTCTTCATACCGAGATACAGCCATCATTATTTACATAACACAGGAATCTCTGACTTCACCCTGACCACCATGCTTTTCTTATTGATTTGCTTGAATACGGTGATGTTTGCCCACTGGTCCGATAAAACCGGACGTCGCCCTATTCTATTCGCAGGCTTGGGACTGCTGACGGTATCGGCGCTTCCCGTATGGGCAATCCTTCTGAACACCCCGGAATGGAGTTATATCATTGCACTGCTCACTGTGCCTTTCGGCATGATCATGAGCTGCTATGAGACCATGCTGGTCGAACTGTTTCCCACAGAAGTGCGAACAACAGGGGTTGCCTGTTGCCATAACCTGGCATTTGCGTTGATTGGCGGACTGACGCCCGCCTTACTGGAAAGTCTTTGCCAGGCAGGATTGCTATACAGCCCCGCCTGGGTGCTGACCGCCTGCAGCCTGGCGACCGTGGTGGCAGTTTTTGGCTTGAGTGACAGCTACCAGCAGCCACTCTCACAGCTGGCAACGAAATCCGACTGAGATTCGCCGCGCCAAAATCATCAACAACGCGGCTTACTGGTTTTCCTGTTCGGTATCAAGAAAACGCTCAGCATCCAGTGCGGCCATGCAACCGGTACCGGCAGAAGTAATTGCCTGACGGTAGATATGATCCATCACATCACCCGCTGCAAATACACCGGGGATGGAGGTTTGCGTCGCATTCCCTTCAGTACCACTCTGCACCTTGATGTAGCCGTCTTTCATGTCCAGCTGATCGGCAAAAATCTCGGTATTCGGGCTATGGCCGATGGCGATAAAGACACCCATCACATCGATATCAGACATTTCACCTGTCTTGACGTTTTTCACCCGAACACCGGTCACGCCGGCGTCATCGCCGAGCACGTCCTCCAGCACGGAATCCAGCACCAGACGGATGTTGCCATTCTGCGCCTTATCGTAGAGCTTATCCTGCAGGATTTTTTCTGAACGGAACTGATCACGACGGTGAATCACGGTCACCGTTTCCGCGATATTGGACAAATAAAGCGCCTCTTCTACCGCGGTATTACCGCCGCCAACAACTGCGACATGCTGCTTGCGATAGAAGAACCCGTCGCAGGTCGCACAGGCAGATACTCCGCGCCCCTTGAAGGCTTCTTCACTGTCCAGCCCCAGGTAACGGGCACTGGCACCAGTCGCGATGATCAGTGCATCACAGGTATAGACGCCACTATCACCTTCCAGACGGAAAGGGCGCGTCTTCAGGTCAGCCGTATGGATATGGTCAAAGATGATCTCGGTATCAAACCGCTCGGCATGGGCTTTCATCCGCTCCATCAGGGCAGGGCCCTGCAGGCCTTCCACGTCACCCGGCCAGTTATCCACCTCAGTAGTGGTGGTCAGCTGTCCCCCCATCTGCATACCGGTGATCATGACCGGATTCAGGTTTGCCCGGGCGGCATAAACGGCGGCGGTATAACCGGCAGGGCCAGAGCCCAGAATCAGCAGGCGGGCATGTTTCACTTCACTCATCAATCGCTCCGAATTCCGTTACCATTGTGCGGCGAAAAACTGTGGCAGACATCATAACGGTCTGCGAATATCTGAACCAGTGAATCCTTTCAATTGTGCTGATAGACAGGTAACCCAATGCCCAACCCCCTGCAGTCGCCAGTCGGTGGACTCGATTACTTCCTTCAGGGCCTCAAGCGCCTGAAGGAACCGGCGGTTTTGCCCTTTATTGCCATTCCATTGGCCATCAACATCCTGGTGTTTGGCCTGCTGATCTGGTGGGCAGGTCAACAGTTTTCCGTATGGGTTGACCAGGCCGTCGCCTGGCTGCCGGACTGGTTGTCGTTTCTGCACATTCTGCTGTGGCCATTGTTTGCCCTCACGATCGCCCTGGTCGTGTTTTTCACCTTTACCCTGGTGGCCAATTTCATCGCAGCACCCTTCAATGGATTCCTGGCAGAAAAGATTCAGCGTGAACGCACACCCCACCTGCTGCCGGAAGATAATGGCTGGAAAGATCTGGTCGCTATTATTCCGCGCAGTATCGCACGGGAAGGCCAGAAACTCGTTTATTACCTGCCTCGGGCACTGGGATTACTAATACTGACTTTCATTCCTGTGATCAACCTGGCCGCACCCTTTCTCTGGGCACTATTTTCCGCCTGGATGATGGCGGTTCAATATGTGGATTACCCGGCGGATAACCAACAGGTTCGCTTCAAGGACATGCTGACACAACTTAAGAGCCGTCAGCGTACACAGCTGCTGGCCTTTGGTGGCATCGTGGCTTTATTCACCATTATTCCGTTCATCAATTTGATTGTTATGCCCGCTGCTGTAATAGGCGCAACGTTTTTATGGATTGACAGGCAAGTCAATTAATCAGACATACACTGAAACAGGCTCCCCTGTTTCAGTCCAGCTTTTGTTTACTGCGTATTTGTATGATTTTGTCACTCAATCGTTCCAAGAAATCACTCCCTACTAAACTATCTTGGTCAAATTTTGCAACGGCATCAGCGAAATACTCTAAAGAGGGCAGCCCCATTTCCAGAATATCATCAGGACAGGAACCAAGCTGAAGTAATTCAAAAACTACGACATTATTTTCAGCTCTTATGGCAAGCATTAAAGGAGTCATCCCCTCATCATTCTTGGCAAATAGATTTGCCCCCCCCTTATCCCACAAAACAAGCAACTTTATTGTCGGCAAAAAAGCAGTTTTAACAGCTAAATGTAGTGGTGTATCTCCAGAATCATTCTTAGCATGTAAACTACCACCATGCTCTAAGCATATGCCCAACGCACTCTCTACTTTTTCAGAGGCCATATGAAAGACATGCGCACAGTCGATACGAGAAGACGCGCACCGCCGAACATAGCCAAGATAATATTCAGGCTTACACATGAAATGCATTGGAGTATTACCAAAGTCATCTCGTAAAGAATCATAACCTTGCTCACGCAAAAACTGATTAAAGGCTACATCATCTCTTTTCAACAAAAGATCAATCCATACCATTGGATCTATCTTTTTGGAAACCAAACAATGTTTTTCGCGCTCATCGACATGACAAGATTCATCTAATTCATCATTTGAAGAGCTACCAGAATCCAAAACAGCTATAACCTTTGCATTTTGCCGGCATGGAACCACTGACTTTCCAACAATCACCTGCTCAAAATTCTTGCAATCTCTTTTTGAAAGCATCGCATTTCTATGTAAATCAAACATCGCTCTCAATTTATCACATCCAGCCTCATCAAGATATCCACCTATACTTTTTTCCGTTTCATCTTTCAAATCCAGCACATTTTCAGAACTCTCATATTTACTCAGGTAATACTGTAAAACTCTTGCATGTTTATTTTTTATTTCACCGGACAAAAACCTGAACTTTTCATCATTACTATCAACCCAATAAAAACAAGCTCCACCCTCCTCAAGAATTCTAATTATCTCATCACGCTTTTCACAAGTAGACTCTAAAGCCTCTTGAAGCGCTGAACTTATATAATCGCTTGGGTCATCAGGCATATTCATCCTAACATCCCAGAATCTGTTATTTCCTTCAGCGCTCTCTGACAAGATGCCGACATCTCCATATCTACAAGCTTGCATGAACTTGAGCCCCGGTGTTATTTCATACCGGCCAGTAGTTCGTCGTTGCAGCCCCTCAGTTTTTGTTTCCAGTCTCAACCAGCTATTCCTACAAGCATATTGCAAAGCCCGTTCTATACCTTGCTTACCTTCATGCATACTTTTTAGCTCAGCAAGTGAGCGTGGTTGCATATCCTCTAGAATATTCAGAGTAACTTCCCTAGCATTCTGCTCAACCTTGGCATTAATTTTATTTCTCAACTCAAAGAACTGAATCATTACATCATTGCCCGAAGCCATAGCAACTTCATAAGGAGTCTCACCCCTACTATTTTTTGCAGAAAGATTCTTGCCATAAACATCTATATTCTTAAGATAATAATTTGCCACATTCGTTTTTTTTGCATACATTGCTTCTTGGTGCAAAAAACAGCCATCCACAGGTTCTGGCATCGTGGCATTCATCATTTCTAAAACCGAAATAATGCTTAATCTCTCCTTACATTCACTATCAAGGGCCTCTATTAATGGGCAACTTAAATATCCATCAGGACGATAAGGAATTTCAAGAGAAAAGTTTATTTCCATATTTTTAACTTGACACTCTCGAATTTCATCGATCCGTCCATACTTGCATTCAAGCAAACATGACATTCGAGGAGTTAGGGAGTATTGCTTAGCCAGACCTTCATATTCAATACCAAAAAGCCATCCCTTTTCGATACCCAATGCCACACCTTGATGCACAGCTTCAACCGTTCGCTCCGCACTATTAACCCTAACTCCCTCAAAAATATCTTCAAATTTCATTCTATTGTCACTATCTGCCAACACTTGACATACTTCACCCGCAAAAATCCTTGAAACTCCCTTCTCAACAAGATTGAAAAAATCAACCATAACTTTGTTTCCATACTCTTTAGCCACATCAGAAGGCAGCTTTCCCATCTTGCTTCGAGCACTTAGCATTACGCAGTCAAAATCTTTTTCTTGCAAATAGTAAGTTACAACTTTAGTTTTTTCTGCATACGCTGCTTCTTGATTCAAAAAAAGATTATCTCCAACATCTTGACTAAAAGGCAGTTTCGCATTTCTCTTTATCAGCATATCAACGACTGCATTCTTCCTCATCCACTCTCTCTCACTATCAATAGCTTCTACCACAGGACAACTCAGATAACCCTCTGGACGATCAGGCATCTCCAACGAAAAATCCAAATCGCGACAATACTCTTCAACAAGACTAACATCTGCTTCTTTACAAGCTGTCATAAGTTGAAGTCTGGTGGTCGTTTCATAAGTCCAACCAGAATTATCATCACCATATTTTTTCAGCCAGCCTTTATCACAGGCAAACAAAATACCTTGACTCACTTGTTCAATCGTTCGTTCAACATGTTTACGGGATACTTCTTCATGAATCGTTTCTTCACCAATTGGATCCATGAATTCTGGCAGGACCTCACAAACCTCTCTTGCAAAGGCTCTCCGGATATCTTTCTCTTGAGAGGTATCTTTTTCTATTACTTTCCATGTTTGATGTTTAGCTACTTCTACGCTTGCCATGCTGACTAACCTTTGAACAATAAACTCATGCCTTGGTCAGCAACACCTTATGAAAGTTCCCCTTAAACCAAATCATACATGATATGACTAACTAAACTGACTTCATTACTGACAGACAACCTCTAATCATAGAAAGCCACACGCATCACATCAGAAATAGCGATACACTGTATAACACCTACACAGCAACAATAACAAATGCAGCAGGAGACTCATTATGCATGTCTTCTACATCGCCCCAACCAGCTATGGTGTTGGCCTGACATCTATCGCACTGGGCCTCGTACATGCGCTCGACAAGCTGGGGCTGAGAGTTGGCTTTCTTAAGCCGGTGGCACAACAACACCGCTCAGATACGGGTCCGGAACGCTCCACCCAACAGGTTCGGGCAGCCACTTCGCTCACGCCACCGGATCCAGTTCCCCTCTCCAAGGTCGAAAACCTGCTTGGCGCCAACAAACGTGATGAACTGCTGGAAAGGGTGGTCAATCAGCTGTCTCAGGCCGCAAAAGATGCCGACGTTGTGGTGGTTGAAGGTTTGGTACCCAGTCGCACCATGCCCTATGCCGGACGACTGAATGTCGATATTGCCCGAAGCCTGAATGCCGACATCATCATCGTCCACGCACCGGAAGATGAAACACCCGATGATACCGCAGACAAACTACAGATTACTGCTGACACCTTTGGTGGTACTGGCAACCCGAATGTCATTGGCTACATCCTGAATAAAGTTCATCCTGACTACCTTGCCAGCCTGATTGACCGAAACGGTGAATGTCAGACATTGCGCCCCTTTCGACGCAAGGCTTTTAAGCCGATTGGCCATATCCCCTGGAATAACACTCTCTCAGCCCCCAGAACCCGGGATATCGCCACACTACTGCAAGCAGAGATTCTGAATGAAGGCGAGATTGACAACCGTCGTGTGGCACACCGGGTGCTCTGCGCCCGCACGGCGGCTAACATTGTCCAACATCTGCGCCCAGACGCCTTGATCATTGCCCCGGGAGATCGTGATGACATCATCATGGCAACCTGTCTGGCTGCACTGAACGGCGTGCCTTTAGCAGGCCTGTTACTGACGAACGACCTCCCTCCACAAGAGCAGATCGCCACACTCTGTCGTCGAGCAATTCAGGAAACCGGTCTGCCAATCCTGATCACTGACAGCAATTCTTATACAACAGCAACCCGCCTCGACCGAATGAATACCGAGGTTCCCCTGGATGATCAGGAGCGACTCCAGAAAGTCATGGATGATGTCGCAGAACACCTCGATATTCGCTGGCTTCAGGATCGCTGTGGCGAACCGGTCGAACCCCGCTTGTCACCACCGGCCTTTCGCCATCAGCTGGTTGAAAATGCCCGCAAGGCCAACAAACGAATAGTATTACCCGAGGGGGATGAGCCAAGAACGATTCAGGCCGCCATTCTGTGTCAACAACGAGGTATTGCGCGTTGCGTGCTGCTTGCTCGAACGGAAAGCGTGGAACAGGTCGCCAGCGAGCTGGGCATTACCCTGCCAGCTGACCTGGAAATTCTCGATCCCGATACACTCAGGCCACAGTATGTCGACCCGATGGTGGAGCTGCGCCGTAGTAAGGGCCTGACCGAACCCATGGCAGAAGCCCAACTGGAAGACAACGTGGTACTGGGCACCATGATGCTGGCACAGGATGATGTCGATGGGCTGGTATCCGGCGCTGTCCATACGACGGCCAACACTATCCGCCCGGCCTTCCAGTTAATCAAGGCACGCCCAGGCACAAGCACAGTGTCGTCAATTTTCTTTATGCTTCTGCCTGATCAGGTGCTTATCTATGGTGACTGCGCAGTAAACCCGGATCCCGACGCCAGCGCCTTGGCTGATATTGCGATCCAGAGTGCAGACTCAGCTGCCCGCTTTGGCATTCCACCTCGAGTGGCCATGATCAGTTACAGCACGGGCTCCTCAGGTCATGGAACCGATGTTGAAAAGGTTCGGGAGGCGACTCGACTGGCCCGGGAAAAACGACCTGACCTTTTGATTGACGGCCCACTTCAGTATGACGCCGCCGCCATTGCTTCCGTTGCAGGCAGTAAGGCGCCTGACAGTCCCGTAGCCGGTAAAGCGACAGTGTTTGTGTTCCCTGATCTGAATACTGGCAACACAACATACAAAGCCGTACAACGCAGCGCCAATGTCATCAGCGTTGGCCCAATGCTTCAGGGATTGCGTAAACCTGTCAATGACCTGTCCCGTGGTGCGCTGGTTGACGACATTGTCTACACCATCGCCCTGACAGCCATACAGGCCACCAGCAACTAACGCGTCGCTTTATTTACGTTTCGACGGTAACGGTGGAACAGCCCTGCGTTCATGCAACAAGTGACGCAGGGTCATGAGCGGATGTTTGAACAGCATACGTGGCCCGGCATAACGCATAATGGCTTTGGCCTTGTCGCGCATGGTGGGTTTGTAACAATGGATGGGGCAGCGGGAGCAGGTTGGCTTGTCGGGGCCATAAGGACACTTGTGTAAACGGAATGCCGCAAAATCCAGAAATTCACGGCATTCCGAACAGAGGTCATCGTCACACTCATGGTGATCGCGGCACCAGAGCCTGACCATAGCGGTCATGGTCTGGTGCTCACGTTCAAGCACACCGGTCAAAGGCTCAGGAAGCTGCCGCATCCGCCTTACTAACCGGGGCCATATTGGCCGGTTCCAGCTTCCCAGAAGAACCGAACATCTGCAGGCTATGCTTCTTCAGCCAGCGCATGCGACGGCGACGGGCAACACTCTGCATATCCACATCGCGGTCACATTCGTCAACGATTTCCATGCCAAGCAGTGTTTCGATCAAATCTTCAAGTGTCACCACACCCTGCATGTCGCCGTACTCATCCACCACCATCGCGATATGAGAACGTTCAACAACCAGTCGTGAAAACAGGGTATCCACCCGCTCACGATCCAGTACACGGAGGATCGGACGACAGAGACTACCTAATGTCGCGGTACCGCCAGACTGATGGTGTGCGGCCAGCACCTCAGCACGCAGCACAAAGCCAGTGATGTCATCCGGCTCCCCTTCATACACCGGGATACGGGAAAAGCCCTTGTCACTGTACTTTTCCAGGTACTCCGCCGTAGTCACGGATTCAGGAAGAGAGAAGACCACCGTCCGCGGCGTCATGATGGTATTCAGTCGGCCATCACGGAAGCGCAGCAGACTCTGGAGAATCTGGTTTTCTTCTGAAGCCAGCTCACCCTGACGACGACCCAGCTCAGCCAGCGCAGAAATCTCCGCCCGGAGTTCACTGTCATTCCCATGACCGTGGGTCATGCGGGACGTCAGTAACTCAAGACACCAGATCACCGGCGACAGGATACGCACCATCCAATTCAGACAGATCGCAGTCATCGGTGCCAGTTGTCGCCACCAGGTTGCGCCAATGGTTTTAGGAATGATCTCGGAAAGTACGAGGATCAGCACCGTCATCACTGCAGAAACAAGGCCAAGATACTGGTTGCCAAATACGACGGCCGCCTGCGCACCAACACCTGCAGCACCGGCAGTATGCGCCACGGTATTCAGGGTCAGGATTGCGGCAAGAGGGCGGTCAATGTTGTCCTTCAGCGCTTTGATGCGCTTGGCGGAACGATCACCTTTCTGCTCAATACCAGCCAGCCAGGACGGCGTGATGCTAAGAAGTACGGCTTCGAATACTGAGCACAGAAATGAAACAAGAATGGCTACCAGTGCAAACACTACCAGCAGTAACAAGAGGGCATCCTCATACTATTAAACATGCTCGCATCGTACCTGAGTCCTGGCAAAAAAAATGCAAAGAATCTGTAAATGTCAGAAAAAAATTCCGGTTTGGTTAGTCACACTGACAATGCACGTTTGCCAAGCGACGGGAGATACGTAGAATTGCCAACAGTGAATAATCAGATCGGACAATAGACCCATAGCAATGCTGTCATTTCTGCCTCCTTTTCTGCGTGGTTGCCTCTCGGCCCTGCTGCTGGGATTGAACACCCTGTTACTGTGTTTGCCGCTGATGGTTTTCAGCCTGAGCCGGTTCCTGATTCCCGTGAAAGCGTGGCAAAGACTCAGCACCCGGATCTGCATTGCCATTGCGGAGTTCTGGATTAGCATCAACAGTGGCTGGATGAAACTGACCCGTCCCATGGACTGGCAGGTCAATGGACTTGAAGGGCTTAAAAAAGACGGCTGGTACCTGGTAACCTGCAACCATCAGTCATGGGCTGATATCTTTATTGTCCAGCACCTGCTGAATCGCCGCATCCCCATGCTGAAGTTTTTCCTCAAACAGGAACTGATCTGGGTACCGATCATCGGCCAGTGCTGGTGGGCGCTGGACTTCCCTTTCATGAAGCGCTATTCCAAGGCTTACCTGGATAAACATCCCGAGAAACGGGGAGAAGACCTCAAGGCGACCCGCAAGGCTTGTGAGAAATTCCGTGAAGTACCGGTTTCAGTCTTTAATTTTATGGAAGGTACCCGCTACACCGAAGCCAAACATAAACAACAGCAGTCGCCATTTCGCCATCTTCTCAAACCCCGTGCAGGCGGCACTGCCTTTGTATTAGGCGCCATGGGCAGCCAAATGAATACCATGGTTAACATCACCATTTCCTATAACGGACCGGTACCCGCATTCTGGGATTTTCTCTGCGGAAAAGGCGATAACGTCAGCATTGTGCTTGAACTATTGCCAATTCCGACTCAATACCTTGGTAAGGATTACAGTAACGACACGGAATTTCGTGAACAGTTCCAGCATTGGGTTAACGAGCTTTGGACGGACAAAGACAATTTACTGGACTCCATGAACAGCGAATCGTCGCCGAAAGAAACCACCTACGCAGAAGCCAGCGGATAAAAAAAGGGACAGTATTCACTGCCCCTTTTTCTTTACCTCTTATTGATTAGCCGGCGGCTTGAGTGCAATCGTAACCCGACGATTTTCAGCACGCCCTTCCGGTGTTTTATTGGAAGCAATTGGCTGACTGGATCCTACACCGTAAGCTGTAATGCGTGTGGGAGAGATGCCCTGTCCGATCAGGTAATCTGCCACACTGTTCGCCCGGTTCTGCGACAGCGGCAGATTAATGCGTTTTTCATCACCGGTTGAGTCGGTATGACCGACTACAACGATCGTGTTGTTGTCATACTCTTTCATCACTCTCGCCACAGAGCCCAGCACCGGATAGAAATCTGCACGGATGTTGGCTGAGCTGGACGCAAACGTGATATTACCAGGCATCATCAGGTTCAGCTGATTGCCTACACGCTGCACCTGGACACCAGTACCCCGTAACTCCGCACGCAGCTTGTTTTCCTGCTGATCGACGTAATACCCATACCCACCACCGGCAGCCGCACCCAATGCTGCACCGGCCAATGCGCCATCCTTACCGTTCGCCAGTCCGCCAACAACCGCGCCAGCCAGGGCTCCCAGGCCACTGTACTTCGCCGATTTCTGGGTTTCCTGCTCACCGGTATAGGGATTGGTTGTCTGGCAGCCGGCAAGTACAGCACCCACCAAGACGACAGCAGTCAGCTTCTTCAATGCAAAATGTGATTTGGCAACTGTCATTGCACGTTAACCTCTAATAACCATGTTCTCGCGGATTTCTTCACCGATCGTCGTATCAGGACCATGCCCTGCAACCACTACGGCCTCTTCATCCAATGTATAAAGTCGCTGACGAATGGAACGTTCAATGGTTGGGTAATCACCGCCCCACAGGTCAGTCCTGCCAATCGCACGACGGAACAGGGTGTCGCCGGCAATCAGCAGTTTGTGATCAGCAAACCAGAAGCTCATGGAGCCCGGGCTGTGTCCCGGCGTATGCATGGCAACGCCACAGCAGCAGGCCAGCTCTTCATCATCATGCAACCAGAAGTCAGGGCCTGGTACGGGACGGTATGGTACGCCAAACATACGACACTGGGTTTCCAGATTATCCCAGAGGAATTTATCCTCTTTGTGCAGATGGATAGGTGCCCCGGTCTTCTCTTTCAGCTCGCCACTGGCCAGGAAGTGATCCAGGTGAGCATGGGTATGGATCAGGGCAACGATCTGAAGATTATGTGCCCTTACCCTCTCAAGGATCAGCTCGGCATCACCACCGGGGTCAACCACAATCCCTTTCCCCGTCACCGGGTCACCAATAATCGTGCAGTTACATTGCAGGGGACCGACCGGAAAGGTTTCCCTGATCATTCCAGGCGTCTGATTCATTCGCGTTCCGCTTTACTCATCGTTAAACCGGGTTGATTTTATCAACCTTAAACCCAAATCAAACCCAGGAGGATACTACAAAGCCTCTGAAAAATTATGCCAAAGTCTATCAATCACTCGATAGATAGACGCACCGCAACAAATAAAAGTGAATACCTACTAGCCCATGAAGTCACACTCATTGCAAGAAACACTGGAAAAACAGTCAATCACTGATACTTTTTGTAGTGTAAATCAACCGCACAACATAGATGTTTTCAGTTCATTCTCCAAACCCGAGACAGCCCACAAATCTTTCGACTCACCAACACAGGGCTTCTAGCACCTGCCTCTAACGCCCACATTGTCTGCGAGATCATGCGTTATGATTAGCATTTTCAACCTGCGTCTATTCTCCGCATTTTTACTACCCGTTATCGGCATACTGCCTGACACCACACATGCCTGCACGACCTTTGCCTCAACCGGTAGTGCCAATGCGGATGGCGGACTGCTGATTGCAAAAAACCGCGATTCGCTGTCTGCTTACCAGTCCGTTGAAGTCCGGCAGTCGATTTCTGGAAATCGCTACATCGGCCTGTTTTATAATTCACACAAGCGTAAGCCGTATCCCTACATTGCTGCCGGTGTTAACCAACACGGTCTGGCAGTCGTACAGAATGAATCTGCCTCAATCAATAATGCCAGTCATTTTAATGATGGTGACCAATCCGCTGCTATATACACCATTCTTGAAAACTACCGCTCAGTTGCAGACGTAAGACAAGCCAAACAAAAACTGTTTGCTGATGGCCTGGCGAATTTTCTGATTATTGGCGACAAGCATGAAGCCATCCTTGTCGAGGTTGGCCCTGCCAATGGCTCCTACCAGATCCTGAGTGCCAAAGAAAATGGCAACAAGCTGTACCATACCAACCATTATGTGCTGAAAGAAATGGAACACTTTAACAAAGTCTTCTATCCCGATTCACAGCTCCGTTTCAGCGCCATTAAATCACAAATGAGTGAAGCACCCAGCCAGTTAACCATGGAGGGCAGTTACTACAACTGGGTAAACAGTGCAAAAAATGGACCAAACGACAGTATTTTAAGAAATGTCACCCTGGCGAGCTGGGTTAACCGTATCACTGACGATGGGGCAACCAAACTCTGGATCAGAGTGACCTCACCGAAACATAAATATCAACGTTATCAGCTCCTACTGGATCAGGCTTTCTGGAATAATCCCCCATCGGAGATCCGCCCTGTCGCTTTATCCGCTGAAGGCATTGTGAGTTACCCGGTTGGCAGTGAAGACCAGTATGAATACCAGGGCGGAGAATTCTAAATAACGCATTTGATCGCGTTTATTGTGGGCTATTACCAATAGATGGATTCCCGAACAGCATTCAGAAGCCGTTGATAGTCATCCGGGAAAACATGACCAATGGTGCCAATCCTGAAACAGTCCGCTTCGGAGACATTCCCCGGATAAATCACAAAACCCTTGCCCTTCAAGCGTTCATAAAACTCAGCAAACCGGAAATCAGGATGATCCGGATTGAAAAACGAGGTAATGATTGGAGAGCGAGCCTCTTCAGGTAGCAATGATTTGAAACCCAGTTCCTCCATACCACTGATGAGAACCCGGTGATTCTCGGCATAGCGGCGGTTGCGAGCAGCAATCCCACCTTCCTCATCCAGCTCATCCAGCGCCTGACGGAATGCACGTACAACATGGGTCGGCGATGTGAAGCGCCATTTGCCATAGTTCAGGGTCATGCAGCGCCACTGATCATAGAGATCCGGGCTTAACGAGCGGGCATTGCCTTCCAGTCGATGCAGGGTTGCGGTACGGGCCACGACCAGTCCAAACCCCGGTACCCCCTGGAGACACTTGTTGGCGGAGCTGATCAGGAAATCAATGCCCAGCTCACCAATGTCCATGGGAATGCCACCAAAGCTGCTCATGGCATCTACAACCCAGCAACGTCCAGCCTCTGTGACCACCCGGCTGACGGCTTCCAGCGGATTTAACCGGCCAGTATTGGTTTCACAATGCACCATGGCCACATGGGTAATGGCCGGATCATCAGCCAGTGTCTGCTCTACAACGGAAGGATCCACATCCCCCAGCTCACCAAAGTCCAGAAGCAGATGGTCAACACCAAGATATTCCGCAATCGCCGCCATGCGCTGGCCACAAACACCATTCGCAATCACCAGCAGCCGCCCATCTGGGGGCAGCGCTGTACCAATCACAGATTCAACCGTCGCCGTTCCACTGCCCTGCATCAATACAGCGGTATAACCTGACTCGTTGGTTGCCAGGCGCACCAGTCTCGCCCGGATTTCCTGCACGATCGCATTATAGTCATCATCCCAGGTACACCCATCACGCAGCATGGCTTCCTTGACAGAAGATGACGTGGTGATCGGTCCCGGGGTAAGAAGCAGGTAAGGTACATCCGGATTGTCGGACATAGGCATCCCTTATTAATGCTATAAACAACCGGACAGCGATAGGTGCACTGCCCGACTCCTTGGCTACAAGCCTATTCCGGGAGTATGACAATCATATGATGCAGAAAAACGCGCCTTTGGATGTTTCCAGATGATGAAAGACTTTACAACTCAGCACAGAGAGCACGCTACTGTCACACCCCAATTCTCTTCCTCGCCAGTCATTCTTCTTAACATCAAATCGTATTGAGCCATGGTTTGATCCAGTCATTCATTTTCCGGATGGCCAGTTTCGCCTCAGGCCAATCCCAATGAATCTGAAAAACATGGGGCATGCCTTCATACAGGTCGAGTTTTACCGTATGCCCTGGCTGGTCCATGGCCTGGTATAAACGGACAAAATTGCTGAGGAACGTTTCCCGGGTTCCCCCCTGAATCAGCACCGGCGGAAACTGCTTCCCGTAGTCGCCATAAACGGGAGAAACATAGGGGTGCTTCTGCTCAGATTCCGGTGCATACGCATCCGCCGATGATTTCAGGTGCAACTGATAGTGATAAGCAGGCTCTGAGTCTTTCAATGTAATATAGGTGTCGCCTGTCTCGGTAATGTCTGACCACGGCGACCAGAGTACCAACGCAGCTGGCAGGGACTCTCCCTGGTCTCGAAGTTTCAACACGGCACTCGCTACCAGACTGCCGCCAGCCGAATCACCGTAAGCGACGATATCCTTCCACTGATAACCTTGCGCAACCAGTCCCTTAAAGACCGCAATCACCTCATCAGTTATCGTCTGGTAATTACCGTTCGGAGCCGTCGTATAATCAACAGAAATGACTTTAAGACCTGTTTCATTGGCTACCGGGATACAACGCAGCAACGTCATCTGGGCATTGTAACGTGTGTAAGCACCACCATGGGCGTAGACCATCACCTTACCGTTATCTTTCCACCCCTTGGGAAGCACTTCTATCACGGGTACCGAGTTAATGATTTTATTTGTAATGGTTGGCTCAAAGCGTTTAATGACCGCCTGATTGTTCGGACGTAACCTTTCTTCCAGCGCCTGATTAATGGCATCCCAACCCGTTACATCGTCCGCAGCCGGGTAGGTTTTCAGCGTTAATGGATCAGGCATAGTCTGCATGTGGTTTTTAGCTTGATCTGAGATGGTCTCCGGCAGCGATGATTCATAGGCAAAAACCAATGTCGGCATAACCGCCAAAACCACACCCTTCCACTTGCAGATCATACAACACAGCCTCGTCATTGCTCTGTTAAAGCGATAAGCATGAAGGTTTAGTGGGCATAACTGGATTTTTCAATGTGGTGACATAGCGTCTTTTGGTTGCGGTATCACCCTCCACCAAAAATAGAACCATGGTGTCAATAAAGAAAAGTATTGATACTATTACCCTTGTAATAACAAAAATAACAACACACTGGAGTCCATCATGCGCAGGCATGTTCTATTCGCCTGGCTGGTCAGCGTCCTGCTGCCTGGTCTGGCCTGGGGCAGCGGCCCGGGTCTCGGCAACCTTTCCTATAATGCATCAGAGCTTTTCAAGCCCGTTTCATGGATTAACCGGGACAATGGCATTCCTTCCACCTACCCGTTTCGAAAAGCCTTCGGCACCAACGTCGGCATCATGCATAACGGGTATTTCCTGACACTGTTTGCCCCGGATAGCGGCTGGGGCCCCGGCGGTTTTCTGCTCTATGATGTCTCCGATCCCCGCAACATCAAACTGGTCAAACGCATTTATGAGCCCAATGGTCGCACCAGTGAATTCCGTGAAGCCCATGCCATCGGCGCGACCAACCTGAATGGCCGTCGGTATATCACTATCCAAACCACCAGCGGCATTGAGTTCTGGGACTTTACCGATATCGATAACATCCAGCAGGTCTCCAAGCTGTCACTGCCGGGTGTAAATGCCGGGGATTACACCAGTGTTGCCTGGCAGCTCTGGTGGCAGGCGCCCTATGTGTATGTCGCGGTGGCGAACCAGGGCATTTACATTGTGGATGCGACCGATCCGGCCAACCCTCGCATCGCTGACCGTGGCGGAAATCGCCCCAACCCGGTACCACCGGCAGAACTGGGCGGTTTCAGGGTCGGCCCGATCTTCACCATGGGTAATCAGCTGGTCATCAGCTCTATGGATCAACAGGATGGCTTTGCCAGCCTAGATATCAGCGACCCGCTGAACCCATTACTTCTGGACAAAACACCTGATCTGCCACAAACCTACTACGCCACCTGTTTTGATGGTGAAAAAGTGGTTGCTTCTGTCAGGGGCAGTGGCGCCCGGATGGTGACGTATAACCTGGATGACCCGGCTCGCTTTGCACTGGAGAACAATTCGCTGGTCATTGATGAACAGCTTTACTGCAGCATGCAGGATGATTACGTCTTCCAGGGAACCGAAGAGAGTGTTCACAAGGTCGATATCAGCAACACTGGCGCCTACCGTGATGTGGGTAGCGGTAGCCTGAACGTCAGTAATGCCGATCATGGCCAGGTATTCCCCTTCGGTAACCTGGTGTTTATTGGTAATGACCATGGCACCGGCAACGCCTTTATGGTTCATGATCTGGATCCGGATACCACGGCACCGGTTATTCGCCAGGTGTCGCCAAGACATCAGGCAGACAATCAGGCAATCACTTCCCGGATTGGTATTGGCTTCTCCGACAGTATTGACCTGGAAACCGTTAACAGCGACACCTTTATTGTCCAAACACTGGACGGGACACCTGTCAACGGACGCTACAGTGCCCAACTCGGCATCGTGAACTTTGCACCGGAACAGGCACTGGCACCCAACACCACCTATGAAGTAATCATTCCTGCAGGTGGTATTCGTGACTATGCCGGTAATGCGGTTGAACAAACCTTCCGATCAACGTTTACCACAGGACAGGAGAATGACCGGGGACTGATTTACCACTGGACCTTTGATGGCCACCTGAATGATGTCTGGAGTGGTAATACCGGCTCCCTCTCAGGCACAGTAAATTATGAAAACGGCGGTATTCGCTTATCTAGCCAGCAGTCAATTCGCACCGATGTTGCGCTGTCCAACGTGTTGGGCGGTACCGGTACCGTTAGCCTCTACCTGAAAACCAGTCAAAACGGTAATAACAATCCCTGGCAGGCGCCCGGCCTGATGGGACGAGACCAGAATGGCGGTACCGGTGATGTTTTCTGGGGCTGGATTGACGGCAACGGCCGTTTGCGACTCTCTGCCGGCAATGATGCCGGTGTCGCCACGGCCTCCGCCATCAACGACGGACAATGGCATCATGTCGTCATGACCCGTGATGCCGGTAATGGATCCGTAAAGATTTATGTTGATGGCGAGCTGAGTGGTCATGGATCAGCACGCAGTGGTATTTTCGGTGGCGGCTATAGCTTCGATACCATTGGTCAGATCAGCGGTAACTCAGCGAAACTGGCCGGTAGCCTGGATGACCTCAAGGTGTATAACCGGGTGTTAAGCGCCGAGGAAGTCCGCGCACTGGCTGGGCGCATGGTGGTCAGCCTGGATAAATCCATCGCCAGCGATGCTGTTGAAACTGGTGACGCCACCGTTATTACGGCCACAGGTCGCGGTAGCAATCTACAATATCGTTGGGATCTGGGTGACGGAACCATTGTCGATTCCGGTGACAACGCCTCCGTTTCTCATACCTGGACGACGCCAGGCCATTATCAGGTCATCCTGACCGTGACAGATGGCAACAGCAGTTATTCTACGTCCTTCGTTAAGACTGTGACCCGTCCGCTGACGCCGGTCCAGTCAGTCAATAGTGGTCCCATAACGCGGGATGGAAACAAGGTCTATAACATCAACCCCGACAATGGCACCGTCACCGCCATTGATGCCTTTTCCCATGGCAAGGCTTGGGAAGTCCGGGTGGGTAAGCATCCGAGAAGTATTGCCGCTCTACCTGATGGACGACTTTGGGTCACTGTTGAAGGTGAAGACCGACTGGTTGCACTGGACAGCAGCGGTCGCCTTGTAGAAAACATCTACCTTCCCTATGGCAGCAGGCCTTATGCCATTGTCGGTAGCCCGGACGGCAGCAGTCTCTATGCCACTCTACAGGGAACTAATGAGCTGGTGCGGTTTGATACCGCCAGCGGTATCATCACAGGTCGTGTTGCCGTCAACCAGGATCCACGGGCGATTGCCATTGCCGGCAATGGGGAGCAGATCTATGTCACCCGTTTCCGTTCAGCCATGACCAACGGTGAAGTCACAGAAGTTTCCACTGCATCAATGAGCATCACCCGACGCATTCCTCTGGCGGTGGATACCACAACGGTCGATGCTGAGGACCGTAGCCGGGGCATTCCCAATTACCTCCACAGTGTCGTCATATCACCGGATGGTTACCGCCTCTGGGTACCGTCCAAGAAAGACAACATTGTTCGTGGCGCCTACCGGGATGGTCAGGCACTAACCCAGGACAGTAGTGTTCGTACGATTGTGACACGCATTGATCCAGTAACGGGTAAAGAGCTGTTTGAAGAGCAGATTGATTTCAACGATCGTGACTCGGCACGTGCCGTGGCCTTTACGGCAATGGGTGACTATGCCTTTATCGCCCTGCAGGGTTCCAATAGTGTTGAAATCATTGATGCATACAACAGCGCCAGCCGGGGAGCTATCGACAACAGTGGACTGGCACCTCAGGGTGTCGTTGTAGGTCCGGATAACAAAACGTTGTTCGTCTATAACTTCACCTCCAGAACCGTATCCGTATACGACATTACCGACGTGATTGAATCCACAGGCTTCGCTCCCGTGAAACTGGCGGAAATCAAAACAGTTGGCAGTGAAAAGCTAACGGCGCAGGTGCTTCAGGGCAAACAGATTTTCTATAACGCCCGGGATCAGCGCATGAGCCGCGATGGTTATATCAGCTGTGCCAGCTGTCACGATGACGGCGGCGAGGATGGTATTGTCTGGGACTTCACGGATCGCGGTGAAGGCCTGAGAAACACCATTTCCCTGCGGGGTCGCATGGGTGATGCCCATGGCAATGTCCATTGGACCGCGAACTTTGATGAAATCCAGGATTTCGAAAACGATATACGCAATGCCTTTGGCGGCAGTGGCTTCCTGAGTGATGCGGAATTCGCCGCAACGGCCAACCCACTGGGCGCACCTAAGGCAGGTCGTAATGCCGAACTGGATGCCCTGGCAGCTTATGTTGCCTCTCTGGAGGAGTACCCCCGTAGTGGCCAGCGCAAAGCCAGTGGTGGTCTGACTAACGATGCACTGCTAGGTAAACTGGTGTTTGATACACTGAACTGTGCGTCCTGTCACAGTGGCTCAATCTTCACCGATGGCCAGCGCCATGATGTGGGCACCATTCAGCCCTCTTCCGGACAGGGCATCAGCCAGCCGCTGGCAGGTGTTGGTTTAGAAACCCCAACCTTGCTGGGCGTTCACAACACTGCGCCATACTTCCATAATGGCCAGGCTGAAACACTGCTTGACGTTTTCCGCAGTGGTCACGGTAATACTGCAGGCCTGACGGATCCGGACCTGCAGTTACTCGTTAGCTACGTTGGTTCGCTGGATGGTAGTGACAAACAGTACATGCGCATTCATAACGGCGATGGTCACTGTCTGGTTGCCCGGGGCGCCAATGAAGGAGCCAACATCGAGCACTGGTACTGTGGCAGTTATGACGATCAGTTCTGGTATCAGGATGCCCAAGGGCGACTGCACACCAAACTGAACGAAGACTACTGTGCAACCGGCCAGCCCTGGAATAATGGCTGGTTCTACCTGACCCGCTGCAGTGACAGTAGTTACCAGAAGTGGGAGTTCAATGGCAGCCAACTGCAGTTGAAAGAACATCCCCAGTACGTAGCAGATGACTACAAAGGCGGTATCTGGCAGGTCGGTATGTGGCAGGCCAGCGGCGGTGCCAACCAGCGTTGGTATGTTGATAACACAGACTTTGTCCAACTGCGCAATGGCGCCTATGGCTGCCTGACAGCCACCGGCACCGCATCCAACAGCAATGTAGTCGTCAGCGCTTGCCGGAACCTCGCGTCACAAAAGTGGTGGGATGATGGCAGTGGCCGCTTCCACCTGCAGAGCAACCCCAATGTTTGCTTGGATTACAAAGGTGAAACCTGGAATGGCGGTGGTGTCGTGGTCTGGGAGTGTAATGACCATGAAAACCAGCGTTTCAACAAGGTCGACAATACGCTCAGGACCCGCAAGAACACCGGTTATGCCGTCACGGCGTCACAAGCCGCTGATGGGGGTAATGTGGTGGTCTGGAATGCCAATGGCGATGCCAGCCAGGAGTGGACACAGGAATGATCTGACATAAACAAAAAACGGCAGCGTCCCAAAGTGCTGCCGTTTTTTTACACGCTATCGAATTGTTAGATACCCGGTTTCCAGCCAGACGTAATGGGATAACGACGGTCACGTCCAAAGCCGCGCGGTGTAATGCGCACCCCTACAGGCGCCTGGCGTCGCTTGTATTCATTAATATCCACTAACCGTAGCACCCGATACACCGTGTCACGGTCAAAGCCCTGCGCCGTGATGTATTCGGCACTGCGATCCTGCTCAATGTACAGTTCCAGAATTCTATCCAGATCATCGTAAGGCGGCAGGCTGTCTTCATCGACCTGATCCGGCGCCAGTTCGGCTGAGGGAGGACGATCAATGACTCGCTGAGGAATAGCCGGTGAAAGGCTGTTACGGTATCGGGACAGACGATACACCAGCGTTTTAGGCACATCCTTCAGGACATCAAAACCACCTGCCATATCGCCATACAACGTCGCATAACCCACCGCCATTTCACTCTTGTTGCCCGTGGTCAGGACGAGGTAACCCTTCTTGTTGGAAATCGCCATGAGCAACACACCGCGACAGCGGGATTGAAGGTTTTCTTCGGTGGTATCGCGGGCCGTGCCTTCGAACTCCTCTTTCAGCGTTTCCATGAAACCATTGAACATGGGCTCAATAGGCAAGACCTTGTAATTAACACCCAACGTCCTGGCCTCAGCCTCTGCATCTTCCAGGCTCATCTGGGAGGTATAACGAAACGGCATCATAACCGCCTCAACACGATCACTGCCCAAGGCATCAACCGCAACCGCCAGCACCAGGGCAGAGTCAATCCCGCCTGACAGCCCCAATACAACACCCTTGAAGCCATTCTTGTTCACATAGTCCCTGACACCGAGAACGAGGCTGTCGTACACCCGGGCTTCCAGAATTTTACTGTCGTGGGATTCACCCGAAAGAAACTGACCACTGGCACTATCAAACTCTGCCAGGGACAGAGACTCTTCATGACTGATTGCCGTCATGGCCAGGGAGGCATCTGGATTCATAACAAAGGAACCACCGTCAAAGACCAGCTCATCCTGACCGCCCACCTGGTTCACATAAACAATCGGCAACCCTGTTTCACGTGCACGCTGGCCAACAACATCCAGGCGATAGTCATGCTTATTAAGGTGAAACGGTGAAGCATTCAGATTCAGGATAAACTGGGCGCCGGCAGCCGCCACATCAGCTGCCGGATCCGGGAACCAGATATCTTCACACACCGTCAGGCCGATCTTGACGCCCTGACATTCAAATACACCATAACCGGTGCCCGGGACAAAATAGCGTTTTTCATCAAAGACCTGATAATTCGGCAAATGGCGCTTGGCATGATGGCAGATAATGTTTCCATCACGCATCACGACAGCCTGATTCTCCAGACCGTTGTCGCCCATTGCCGGAAGCCCCAGAGCCATATCGATGCCACTGACCGCCGCCAGCTGCTCCAGCGCCTTTTCAATCCGCAGTGCCAGGCTTTCACGTAACAACAGGTCTTCCGGGGGATAACCACACAATGTCAGCTCCGGGAAAACGATAATATCCGCCTGATGTTCACTGCGGGCCTTTTGCGCGCATTCGATAACCTTGCGGGTGTTGCCTTCAATATCACCCACCAGCAAATTAAGTTGTGCTAATACGACACGCAGCGTCGGTGCCATGTAAACCTCTGACTAACGGACTAGAAAGGCAGGGTATTTTCCGTGAAACTTCCCTGCATCACAACGACATGTGTACAATCGACCCTAATAACAGAATAGAAGTTTTCGGGGGCGTCGTTGCAACATAGCGAGCCAGCCGGCCAGATACTGCGGGACAAAGTAGACTGGTCGACGCTATTTCATCAGTCAGAAACACCACTCTTCGACTGGGGAAGCCGGTACCGGCTACTCAGGCTCTACAATCTTTACCGCTGCCTGCTGGGCATCAGTCTTTTGGGACTGTCACTCACGCCAGTGTCTGAATGGTTATTCAGTTATGCCCCCCAGCGTGAAGTGGGCTGGTACCTTAACCTTTACCTGACAGTCAATTTTGTCCTGTGGCTTGTCCTGACCTTCCGTAACCAGCCAGGCACAACCTACACCTTCTTTGTCATCACATTGGACATCATGATGCTTAGCGTCCTGTTGCACATGGTGGGTTTTGAGGACAACGGGCTGGCGAACCTTTACTTTGTCCCAATAGTGATCGGCAACATCCTGCTAAAAGGACGTTTGGGCATATTACTGTCAGCAATAGCCACCCTGTTTCTACTAAGTATTGATATCCATCACGCATTATTGGGACGAGTCTCTCAACATGTGGATGCCGGTCTCAGCGGGTTGCTGTTTTTTGCCACCGCCTTGTTTGTCCAAAGCGTCCGTACCCGTTTGCAATCCTCAGCCCTGGCGGAACGCCTGAGCAGAACCCGAGCCTTTAACCTGGAACGGCTGAGCACCAGCATCATCCAACATATGCGCACTGGTATTCTCGTGCTGCAGGAACCTGACACCATTGTCATGATGAATGAGTCTGCCCGGCACCTGCTGGTAACAGAGGATACCAAGGGGCAGCTGGATGCCCTTTCGCCAGCGCTCATGGCCAGCTATCAGCAATGGCTGGCTAACCCCAACCTGCGCCCCAACAGTTTCAGTTCCTCGCCCGGCTCTCCGGAAATACTGCCGAACTTTAGCCGCCAATCATTCGAGCAGACCGACTACGTTCTGATATTTCTGGATGATAAGGCCGCGCTGTCACAAGAGGCTCAGCGGCTGAAGCTGGCCTCACTGGGCCAACTTACCGCCAGTATTGCCCACGAGATCCGCAATCCGCTGGGCGCTATCAGCAACTCAGCCCAACTACTGGCTGAATCCGAGACAATGAGTGACATGGATCAGCGCCTGCTGACCATCATTCACAAACATTGCAAGCGCGTTAACGGGATCATCAACAATATCCTGCAACTCTCGCGGAAGCAGGGAATACACCCTGAATCTATATCCTTAAATGCATGGCTAAGGGAGTTTATTGATTCAGAACATTTCCAGGATTTTGAAAGTCCCGATATTCGACTGGAGCTCCCGCAATCACCGGTTACCGTCAATATCGATCTTTCCCAGTTACAACAAGTGCTCCATAACCTCTGCCAGAATGGCTTACGGTACAGCCTGCATCACACAGGCAAGCCCTGCCTGATTCTTCGGGCGGGCGTCAGCGCATCCGAGCACCCCTGGCTGGAAGTTGAAGATTTTGGACCGGGCATTCCGGATGAACTCTCAGAATCCGTTTTTGAGCCCTTTTACACCACTGATAAAAAAGGGACGGGGTTAGGCCTCTATATCTGCAGGGAACTCTGCGAGATCAACCAGGCCAGCCTGGGACTGTTGCCATACCAAAAAGAGCGGGGCAGTGTCTTTCATATCTCGTTCGCTCACCCGAAAAAACTAATAAGCTGACGATGATGACCCATACCAATGTATTGATCGTTGATGATGAGCCTGATATCAGGGAATTACTCGAAATCACCCTGGGACGCATGAAGCTAACGACCAACGCCGTAGCGACAATCAACGAAGCGTATGAACGCCTTAACCAGTGTCATTATGACCTGTGTCTTACTGACATGAATCTGCCGGATGGCAACGGAATTGACCTGGTTGCCCATATCCAGCGTACAACGCCACAAACACCTGTTGCCGTGATCACAGCTTATGGTTCCATGGACACCGCTATACAGGCCCTGAAAGCCGGTGCTTTTGACTTTGTTTCAAAACCGGTAGACCTCTCAAGACTGAGAGAACTGATACAGAACGCGATGAGAGTGAACACCTCCGCAGAGGTCAGTACCAGTGACAAGATGCAGCTTCTGGGTGAATCCGGTGTCATGCAGCAGCTCAAGAAGACGATTCGCAAACTGGCAAGAAGCCAGGCACCTGTTTACATTAGTGGCGAGTCTGGCACCGGTAAAGAAGTCGTTGCCCGCATGATCCATGAGCAGGGGCCACGCAGTAACCACGATTTTGTACCCGTCAACTGCGGTGCGATACCGGCAGAACTGATGGAAAGTGAATTTTTTGGCCATAAGAAAGGTAGCTTCACGGGTGCCGTCAACGATAAGCCCGGTCTGTTTCAGGCCGCCGATGGTGGCACACTGTTTCTGGATGAAGTCGCCGATCTGCCCCTCCATATGCAAGTCAAGCTACTCAGGGCAATCCAGGAAAAAAGTATTCGACCGGTTGGCAGTCAACAGGAAATTCCTGTTGATGTAAGAATCCTGAGTGCCACCCACAAAGACCTCGGACTGGAAGTGCAAGAAGGGCGTTTCAGGCAAGACCTGTTCTACCGTATCAATGTCATTGAACTACTGGTGCCACCACTGAGAGAACGAGGTGAGGATGTTCACCTGCTGACCCAGTATTTTCTCCACAAACTAAGCCTGGACTGCGATTTACCAGACGTCACATTGTCAGACGACGCACAACGTCATCTTGTCAGGTATCAGTTTCCAGGTAATGTACGTGAGCTTGAGAATATTCTTGAACGTGCTTTTACGTTGTGCGAAAACGACAAAATCACGTTAGAGGACTTACAGATCCAGTCATCACACTCCCCCACTGGCACACAAGCCGCTATCAATGATGCAAGGGAAATCGACAACCTGGAAAGTTACCTGGAAGACCTTGAGAAACAAGTCATCATACAAACACTGGAAAGCACCCGCTGGAACAGAACCGCAGCAGCAAAAAAACTGGGAATCACGTTCCGTGCGCTACGTTATCGTCTCAAGAAACTGGATCTGGATGGTCCAGAAAGTAATGTGGCAGATTAAACGATACGGTTTTCTGAAGCAGCTCATTCGTCCATGGAGAAATCATAATCCATGTCCGGCTTGGGCTGCTGTACAAAAAAGCCCTGAACATAATCAACCTGTGTACGCCAGAAAGCACTCAATGCATTAGGGTTTTCCACTGGCACAGCAATGGTCCTTCTGTTCAGTTTGGCAAGAGCTTTTATCATCTCAGTGACACTTTCTTCCTGCACTTTGTCATCTTCCAAATTATTCGTTAATGAAGCATCCAGACGGACATAGTCGGTGGATAGTTCCTCTGCCGTCTTCATGGGTTTCAGGCTCAGCCCAAAGTCACACAATGATGTCCTGAAACCCACTTTCTTCGAACCCTGCAGTAAACGCTGAATATCCTCCCGATATCGCATGGCGTTTTTTTCTGAAAATTGAAAGACCAGAGAATCAGCACCAACAGGAATTTTCTGTAAAACACCCAAGACCCAAGGCAGCAATGTTTTATCCTGCAATGAGGCAGAACTTAGATGGATAAACAAATGTGCTTTTTTACGCACCTTCTTTCTGTGGATGACCAGCTGCTTGATACTCTGCAAGATAACCCAACGATCCATCTTGGCACCTAGCACAATCTTGTCTACTTCAGCTGCAAATTGCCCGGCAACCACCTCTTTACCACTGGGATCAACAATTCGCAGTAGCACGGCATAATGCTCTTCCTTGTCACCCGTCAAACTGATAACCGGCTGATAGAGTAGTTTGAATCGCCCATTTTCCAAGGCATAACGAACCAAAGCTGATGCATCACCCTGACAGGCCAATTCGGCCAATTCTTCCTTACTGTCAAAAAGGTGCCAGTGATTCAACCCTTTCCCAGCGGCCCTTGCCAGGGTTTTCTCTATCCTGACATGCAGCAATTCAGCATGACTCAGCTTATCGACGGGTAGAATGCTGATGGCGATTGCCACCTGAACCACCTGCTCTGAAACTTCAATGACCAGCTCGTCCATGGCATGCGACAAATTATCAGCCACCTGCTTCAACTTTGCCTGATTCTGGGTGCCGACCAAAATATGAAAGAGGGAAGGCTGTGAGTTTTCAAGCAATACTTCTTTACCAAGCACACTTTTTAATTTATCAGTGATGTCATTGGCAATTTGGTGGATGTTCTTTTCTCCCAGCGCCTGCTCAAGCTGTTCGTAGTTTTCGAGTCGGATACTCAGGAGTGTGACCAGCTTACCTTTGGCAGCATTAGCCAGAGCCTTTCTGATTATGACAGGAATGCTTGGACTGTTTGTTTTTACTTGCTGCTGCTCTTGTTTTGTTTCTATTTCAGGTTCAACTGAAGCCGAGTCAGGCTTCATTTCTTGCACAGATTCGCCTTCTTCATTGGATTCTAACGCCGTCTTCGCTAATTTTTCGACGATAATCCGAAGCAACCCCTGTTTTTGATGCAGTAACGGCATGACGGCAAGCTGTACAGGCAGTTGATTACCATCAGCATTAACCACCATGCAACTCTTTTGTTGACCGATTGCATTTTTAGCCAGAGCATCATCCAGAACCGCTTTAATGTTCACGTTTTCACACACCAAACGGCCATCAATGACTTGCCCATCAAGCACCGCGTCTTTATCGCCGGAAAACAGCACCCGTGCTGCAGGATTGGCATAGGTAATACAGCCTTCCTGCACCTGTAGGATAGCGAGTGAAGATGAATCCAGAATCATTCGTTCATAAGATTCAATGTCTGATGGCACTTCATGCATACGGCTCACACCTCATGAACCGACCCCCTGGCAAACCTGTTTCGTGCTGTACTCTAATAAAGTCTAGTGCAGCTTTGCATCGGGAGAGCGCTACCAGCAGTCTGCAGGGTCAGTTCTTGATCCTGTGGAGCCCCGGAAGCCGACATTTGTCATGAAAATACAGGTACAGTCAGAATCTGCCTTCTGAGAAGTCGATAATGGTGTTGCAATGATGGTATATTGCCGCCGGTTGGGTGACGTTGGCGTCGCCGCTGCTGCGCAATCTGCACCATTCGCCAATTGACTATGCACAACCTTAAGTGTGTAGTGACCTTCCGCCGAACTTGTGACACCAGAACCTAAAAGATCAGACACATTGTCGGTATAGCGATTGAATTGTGCCATCCACCGCTCTTGAAGTACCGCTACATTCTGTATGGCAATATGGGCATCAGACCGGTTGGCAGTGCGCACATAGCTGTTATAGGCTGGAAATGCTATCGCCGTCAAAATTCCGATGATCATCATGACGACAAGCAGCTCTATGAGTGTGTAGCCTCTATTCATTCCCACGGGATTCTCCATTCCCATATGCCAATACAAAATCCACTACTTCAGTCCGATGATTCAATCATTCAATGATTCATTATCTGTCGTTTAAGCTGAGGGCTGCCCAAAATCTCAACACGTCCAACATTACCCGATTTATTAGTATAAAACTTCACCATAAATCCTTCCTTGAGAAACTGAAGCTGAATTTCATGTCCGTCAATCTCTGCCTTGAAAGAATAAGGATCCATTGCATATTTTTTGTTATTGATCGTAATTGTCGCCCTTTGGAAGTCCAGATGATCAATGCGCCCGGAACCTTTATAACTCAGTGTTGCTGCCCACGTAACAACTGGGAACATAGTTAAAATCAGTGCCATTATGAATGGTCTCATGGTCACTCCTCCAATAAAATCTGACGCCAGGATTGTCGGCCTGTTGTTTGTTGCCCATCGTTTTCATGAATAGTGTTGATACTGCCGCCCGCACCACTCATTAACTTACATTCCGAACTCTGGCAGGGAATGATGGTCGGCTGCTGGACAATACCCTCGTTCTTGATTCCTGTAGCGACGATATTATCCGTGGGGTAATTAGGGTCTGATGGGTTCAGTGTCATGCCTAAACTACTGTACGAACTGTCTTTTTCATCAAATTCACCATCATCATTAATATCAAAAATATTTTCCTCCAGACGGGCGCCGGAATAAGCATTAACTTCCATAATCCAACTGTCTCCGCCAGATTCACACAAGCCCCCTGTTGGCATCTGCGTCAAGAAAATAACATTGCCATTCCGAAGGGCGGCCTGTGCTACAACACGCTCGCCATTATTAAAATTGGTGACACCGGACTGCTGTAATATTAAGTCCATTTTCCAGCCTTTATGGGTATCCCAATCAATAGCATTCGCCGTTGTCTGACGTAAAGCGACATCCTTGGACTTAACTTCAACTTCAAATTCCGTCGTAATTTTCTGTTCAAGCAGATCACTATCACTAACGCTTGAGGTCACGCTACTGCTATCATCCTTATCCCAGATTGCATACACACTCTGTGTGTCCTGTCCTTTTCTGGCATTATCCCCTTCGGCGAAATAACGTCCGGTTCCAAAATAAACCAAATACCCCTTAACAGGATGTCTGCCAATGGTCGGTGTGCCTGTTATCGGTCTTTTTAAATCCGGGCTGGATAAACGCGCGCTAAATAATGGCCTAGGTTTCCCGCTATTACCAAAAGCGACTTTCCAGTCGCTTACATTCCTGCTTTTAAAATCAAACTTCCAAAGGTCACCATTCAGATCACCGGCATAAACAAGATCAGTCACAAAATCACCATCGGTATCAACCGCGGCAATTGATGAAAGTCCATTCGGTTTGGTTGTATCACCTGACTTGGTGCTGATTTTTTTAATTAATTTGCCATTTCTGATATCGACGACATAAAGCACCGCCTCTCCGCTGGCAGAGGCATTACCTTCCGTACTGTTATAGCCATTGCCAAAAATAGCCACCCAGTCACCACTCGCAAGCTTGGTCACCATCGGTTTACCAAAGGTATAACCCAAGTCATCATCATTGCCAGGAGTAAACTCCCACAAAGCAATGTTCTTTGCATTTGCTTCAGAAAACTGAGATGGATCCGTCACATCAAGGGCATAAATGGCTTTACCACCGGCACCTAACCCGCCAATCAAAACCGTTTTCCAGACCCCATCGGTTCTGCCAATGTTGGTATAAAAATAAGCATCTACCGCATTGGGGTTAGCATCCACATAAAAGCGATGGGGATAGTGTGGAAGCACTAATTCGTGCAAATTTGGAAACAATACCGGTGAAACATAGCCCAGTTTTTCATCCCCTGTCGATGCATCAAAGCCATGCAACATGCCATCATTTGCACCGACATACACCATAGGGCTTCTACCCTTATGGGTTTTCTTGAAGTCAGAATACAGGCTACCGGCGGCAATAGAATCCGGGTATTGGAAATTAGGGTACCCAACATAGACCGGGGATGAATTAACAACATCCCCCATCCGACTGGATCTTTGCCGGAAACCATTCTCTCCCTCAAAGGTCTGATTACCCCGGATGTAGTCCAATACCTCATGACGATAGGCATCAGAAGACGCCGTGCTGGTACTAAGGTCGACCGGAACCCGACGACCACTGCTTACATTCAAGGCATCATAGAGCTCTGTATTTCCAGCAGCATTGGTAAATGGACTACCTTCGGTTGTGCCACCAGCCGTTCGCTTTCTGGTAATAATCACGCGCCGCGTATGCCCAGTGCTTCCTAACGCCGCCAGACGACTTCTAGCTGACCAGTCGTTTCTCATGCTTCCATCGGGGTTATTCACTACTTTGCCATTACCATCAATATGAATGGCAACCAGGTCACCCGCCCAATCCTGGGAGTCAAAACGCGCCTGGAAAATACGCCGATCGGTCTGCAGCGAGGTTGAGCCTATGGCCAACTGTGCGACAGAGCTCGTCACGTTAATAATATTTTGGAAAACATCGTTAAGCTGGGTTAGCAGAGAGAAATAATTTCTGGCGGAAAAATAAGCGCCCCCGGAATTAAAACTGGCATGCCAGAGATCATCGAATTTGTTACTGCCCCAATCATCTGTCTTTTTTAATGGGGGATCAGGCCAACCATCATTATCCGTATCGACCTTGTTACCAATCTGACCAAAAGTAACACCTATCGTGCTCATATGCTGTTTTTTGTTCGTATTGTTATCACCCAGCGGCACTTCATCAGCAAGGTCTTTACGAAGGTCATTCTCATAATGGTACAGAGCCACATCAGACACCCATCCGACGCGCCTATCAGCATCACGATCACCGACAGCAGGTTCCGCTCCAAACCATTCCCCATCGGTCAAAAGCATCGTGTAGTTAAACTGGCATTCACTGATGATTGGCGCAGCAGTGCCGGTTCGTCGATAAGACTTACCCGCTCGATGTAATGCCGCCGGTAACGGCGTCCCTCCATACCCCCGGCTTCTCTTAATCAACTGATCGATAACCTTTTGATTATGTTTCGCATTCCCAAACTGGGTATCTGGAAAATCAACAATAAGGCTGCTCTGGTTGATATAACCCAGGGCATAACGAACACTGGGAAATGAATCCACGATCTTGGTTGCAGAAGCAACAACACTGAACATGCGATTTCGGTAATATTGATACCAGTTTGCGTAGTTTTGTTGACGTTTTGCGACTTCAGCCGGGTCGGTGATATCAAGGTTTTTCTCAATACGCTGTATCACTTCCGGCCCTAAGGGGCCATCCTGATATTCAAACGTGACCCGCCATGAGAGTACCCTGTCTGCGCGTAATTGGAAGATTGTGTGATCATCCCACCAGTCAATATGTCCATTCGGGCCTTTTTCATAATTAATCTGACCGTAACGACGCGGCCTGTCCCCGGTAAAACCCGCTGTATCCTCAGCAACGACATAAAATCTGTCAACAAGATCTTCTGTCGACGTATACTTCATGTTCCCACCCGAATGAATAAAATCCTTAATACCACTCAGGGGATGATTACGTGCTGCCCTGAAATTCGCATCCGCCATATCAGCCCAGGGCGTATAGTTTACCGTGTCGTCATAAAAGCTGGCTTCCATATCAGGCGTATAACCCCGCCAGTCACCCACATTACCGCTAGCATCGCCTGCGAAATGATCAAAACCCTGATCTTGATTCTCTGAGGATCTACTACTAATTGTTGCAGCATTAAAAGCGCCACACGTCGTGTTAGTTACATTTTCACCCGTTCGATATAATTGAAATGAGCGAATACGTTCACTCGTACCAGGGTTATTCCGACCTGAACCCCATGTTCTCCCAGTGTGACTTGTTACATTTATTCCAAAACCGGGTCTAAGCCGAAATGAACGGGTCTCGATATTAGGCAAAAAAGTTTCATGTTTGGAATAACAGGTCTCTGTCCCCCGATAAGCAGGATCTGTATAAAAACACACATTGTCTTGTTCTTGATCTTTCTCTGACACACTATCTGACGAAACAGAATTACTCCCATCATTGCGGTAAGCACACAGATTCCAGGCAGGCTGCCATAATTTACGCCAGTTCATCGAGCCAGAATCATCCAGCATCATAATGACATTAGAGGCAGACGCCTCTACCAGAAATAACGGTTTCTGTGCAATCAAATCTGTGGCAGATACATACCCGGAGAAAAGAACGCCTCCCACAGAAAGGTATAAATAGCGCCTGGCACATTGAATTGCAGCTAGCATCATATCCCGAATCCCTTTCGCCTTATCCAGTTCGAATCCCGCATAATTCCGGCGGAATACGACGATCCCTTTAACTACCGTATATTCAACAAATATAGAGTGGCTTTTCCAACAAGCGCCACATTTTTCACAATTCACTTATTCTGACCTACCCGGTGATCTTCTCCACAAATCGATCATTGAATATCAGGGAGTCAGCCTAACCGCCAGGATGCTTTGTACCATGGTCAATGTCCTTGGACGGTCACCGGCATTAGCATTGGCAACGGTATATGTCGTATCGGTACCCAGTGATGTCACCCGAAAATAATAAAGTTTTGAGGTGGAAGCACTTCCCACGCCCAAAGAATCGTTCACTTCCTTGATATATTCGATGATGACCATGGTAATACCCAAACCCGCCTGATCCACGATATTTGCATCACTGCCTGTGAGCACCTGTCCATTGGAGTAAACCGGCACACTGGCCCAGAAGCTGGTATTCAGGTAATTAGACGACAGGCTGGAATAATAGACACCCTCGCCTGTTAACTCACTTTCCAGTGTGGCAAATGATGAGTAGTCCAGCAGGCGATTCTCTATGGATCGCAACCCCAGCTCGGCATTCTGGAAGGCCGTTTCATGATCCACATTGCCGCGGGCCATGCGCTGCTCCATGATGGCATTATCCAGGCTGGTCGTACCGAGCAACGTGAGCACCAGCAACGTGATCAATGCCATAATCAACGCACTGCCAGATTCAGGCCTTGCTACATCCATGGCATGGCCCCCAGCGTTCGGTTGCGCAGGTTGATGGTCATTGACATCTCCCGCCGAAATCGCCGATCCGGTGGCGTGTAAGTTTGGCTGATATAGCTATAGTCCTCGCCCGTTTTACTCACAATGAAATCATTGGTTGTTTCAACCAGCAGCCACATTCTGACACTGACAACACGCCTCCAATCCGTCACCTGATCCGCTGTGACATAGCGACTGGCTGCTATCTGGCTGGTTGTACCGGTCGTCTCACCATAAACAATCTGCATATTGGCAATGCCTTCCACCAGCTCCTCTGCATCAGCAAGTGTGCCATCAGCCTTAATGCGTTTACGGTATAAAGAAGGATGGTTATTGGCGTCATCACCTCTTTTGCCAATGTAGTACTGAACACCGCGTATGATCACGGCCTCCATATTGCGCATGGAGGTCAGTTGTGAAGTTCCACCACTATTACCTCCCAAAGTAATAACGCCTGAGGTTCGATTGAAATCGGTTGCCTTGACGATAAGTGTCTTTTCACAATCACTGACGATCAAAATTCTGTCATTCGCATCTGCCGTACCACCCGCCTCAGGAAATCCGATGGTTGATGCACCATCCACGGTTAAACTGGTAGCCGTCGCACTGGTAATATTGAAAACATACGGCTCAATCCCCCAGATTCTGATGATATCCGACCCTCTTGCGGCTGTACTGCTTGTAGCAGGCATATTGTTCGCCTGGGCACCGGTTGTTGTTGTCCAATTCGCTGAGGACTGAGCACTCAAGCTCCCCCAAGCGGCAGGCGTCAAGGTGTCCGAATAAGCGGTTCCACTCGCCTCCCAGCCCTGAATCCCCCGTTCTGGCTGAAAAACCGCCCCACTTGAAGTGATCAAGTTGTCAAACGTAGTATCCCGTTTACTCACGCAGCCTTTGTAACCGGCCACCCTCAAATCTCCACCGATAAGGTCAAAGGTGTAATTCCCGGCCTCTTCCACACTGCTCATGGCATCCCTGATCAGGAAATCCCGTTTGCTGTTAACCAGTATCTGCACAGCGCCAAGCAGCATGATGGCACCGAGCAACAGTGAAACCATGACCTCTACAAGGCTTGAACCTCGCTGTCTGCTCAGTGCCATGGCGCAGTACTCATTGGATGTTTTGAAGGTTTTATCGTCCATTGAATGTCGAAGTCCAATCACATCGAAAGTTTATGGTTCAAACGTCATCATGTAACTTAAATCCCCGTTGATATCGAATTCGAATGGGTTATCGAGCGTCCCGTCGTTATTCGTATCCCAGACAATCCAGATGCTATAAACCGAACCATCATTACTACAGGCCGCTGTGATAGCCGATTGCGCATCCGCTGCACCAGCAACACGGGTCGCGGTATTCGCGCTGCTGATCGCCCGTTGTGCCTGGGCGGCAATCGTTTGAGCTACCGGATCCCCATCTACGCCAGCTGGAAACAATGCCTTCAGAACCTGCTCGGATTGTTCAGCAGACTGTTTCGCAAATTTCGCTGCATCAGTGCTATTGCCTGCCAGTGATGCGGCCTCAGCCTGCTGCGCCAGTGATTCAGCCTGAGCGGCCTGGGCCTGAATGGCAGCCGTCGTACCCGGTTGCGTAGTGGCCAGATTAACGACCTGACTGGCAATAGAGGTCACAGCCGTACTCGCAAAACCTGTACCGCCATCAGCAGGTGAACCATCCCTGCAGACAAGCCCTAAACCACCGGGAAGATTGTTCTCAATTAGCTGGTTCCATTCCCATAGATCATTTCTGGCCATTTCCTGCGCTGTACAACCAGATCCGGTGTAACAACTGGCCACCTGCGTAGAGCCTGTTGTGATCAATGAATAAAAATTACTATTAACACCTTCCGGGTTCGCACGCATCCTGTCGGCAATATTAATGGCCAGGCTAACGGCCTTGTGTTGAGAAAAAGCCTGATGATTGATACGTAAAGATGTCGCCTGCAAACCGGCAAGACCGAGCAATCCTACCGTCAGAATGAACAACGTTACCAGGTTTTCAATGAGGCTGAAGCCAGCCATCGCCGCTGGCGGGCGGTATGCACCGTCTGGCATAGTTCGTCCTTGATGTCACTGACTGCAACAGCCATCCATAACTGTTGCCACAAACTGCCCGAGTCGTTATCTCTCATTAATAATCTAGAACGACAAGAAAGGAATAGAATCAAAACCGACTTATACCAAGATTAACGCTATAAGCGGCCTGATAAGCGGTATGCATTGAAACGGACATATAGAAAGCGACAAAATCCCGTCACACCTGATAGCATTTCGAACGAAAAGAACCGTAGTTGTGGACCAGCGCTATTCTGAGGCATCGCCCGAAAATGACTTCAGGCGACCATGCAGCTTAATCGGGGTCAAGCACTTCCAGGATTTCCACCTGAAACATCAGGTGTTTTTCCCGCCAGCGGATGATTGAAATCAATCGTGACCCGCTCATCATCAAAGGCAGTGACAACACCCGGCAGTTCCGAGCCAGATTTATCAGCAAACGAAACCACCAGCCCCTTCGGACAGCGCCATCTCTGAATCAAACTGGCTCCGGGGCAGCTCCTGAACATTCCGGGGGTTCGGTTGACCAAATGCCTGTTCCGGCAACACCGTAAAGGTTTCAGCATCACCTTCCCTTCATGCCATGAAGCAAGCCTTCAAATGCATCCGGCAGGTTGCCGTCACCTACCACTAACGAAGCCGGTTTACCCGTAAAAGTGCTGTCAACCACTTCACCACTCTCAAGCCGAAGTGCAAAGTGCATGGTCACTTTACTGCCGGCTGCAATTACCGGGTTTGTCATGAGTTCTGCCTGTCCTTATCGGTGTCAGTCGTCTGGGGATGGATAAACATATCCAGAATCAATAAGCCCGCGCCCAGTGTAATGGCAGAATCTGCCAGGTTAAAGGCCGGGAAATAATAGCGATCGTAGTAAAACAGCAGGAAATCAACCACATGACCCAGGGCAATGCGATCCCAGACATTACCAAGCGCGCCCCCTAAAATCAGTGCCAGGGCCACGGCCTGAAGCTTTTCATCTGACTTCAGTCGCCGAATCCAAACAATAAGCACCACACTGACAACCAGTGCTATCGATATAAAGAACCAGCGCTGCCAGCCAGATGCATCGCTCAAAAAACTGAAGGCTGCACCGGTGTTATACGCCAGCGTAAAGCTGAAAAAAGGCGTAACGGGCAACTGCTCATACAGAGAAAAGTGGTTGTTGAAATAAAACTTGGTGCACTGATCCAACACTATCACTATCACAGACAGCCATAACCAATGCAGCATGGAGCGCTGTTGAGCGGGGTTCGTTGAAGATGCCATTGATGAATCAATATCCTGTAGTAGATCCCCTGAATGCAGGGTAACGAACAAGGCCGAGAGGCCAGATGCGATATTGTACCTGACCAGACATGATTTTTTAGATCACATTTCCAGATAACAGCACGTAAACAGAACAGCAGGACTCACGAACGTGGTCTATGGCTATCTCTACAAAACAACAGAAAGAAAAACCCCGCCAGAAAGCGGGGTTTACTTTGACAAACGACTAACGAGACGGGCTCAGTAACGATCAGGCAAAGTGCCGAACTTCGCCGTCGCCCTGAACATTCTCGATACAACGGCCACACAGCTCCGGATGTGCTTCACTGGTTCCGACATCTTCGCGACGATGCCAGCAACGGACACACTTCTCAAAGGTTGAGGCCTTGACAGCCACCTTGAGACCTTCAAGTTCCGTTGCATAAGCATCGGTTGCGTCTGCCAGCGGTTTGAGGTCAGCACGGGATATGATCAGCACAAAGCGCAGTTCATCGCCCAGCGCAGCCAAATCCTTCATCAATGCCTCATCAGCAAATAATGTCCACTTCGGCTTCAAGGCCGCTGCCAATTACGCCAGCATTACGTGCTTCTTCCAGCGCTTTGTTGACCGCGGTTTTTGCCGTCATAATCCGCTGCCAGAATTCACGATCCATCGTCGGATGCTCCAGCGCGTCCAAACCTTCATACCAGGTTTCAGTATGAATCGACACACTGCGCTCGCCCGGCAGTTGCTGCCAGATTTCATCGGCAGTGAAGCTCAGGATCGGCGCGATCCAGCGTGCCAGCACTTCAACGATATGATACATCGCGGTCTGGCAGCTGCGACGCGCCAGGCTGTTCGCCTGGGTGGTGTACTGACGATCCTTGATGATGTCCAGATAGAAACTGCCCAGATCCAGCGCACAGAAATTCTGTACCTTCTGGTAAACATTCAGGAAGTTGTACTTCTGGTAGCTGCTTACAATCTCCTGCTGCAACTGCAGGGCGCGATCAACGGCCCAGCTGTCCAGCGGCAAACATCTCGGATGCCGGCACGCAATCGGTTGCCGGGTCAAAGCCGTTCAGGTTGGACAGCAGGAAGCGGGCAGTATTACGGATACGACGATAGGTATCAGAACTCCGCTTGAGAATCTCGTCAGAAACGGTCATCTCGGCGCTGTAGTCGGTCGCGGCAACCCACAGGCGCAAGACATCTGCCCCCAGTGAATTCATGACTGACTGCGGTGCAATGACATTACCAATGGACTTGGACATCTTGCGTCCCTGACCATCCACCGTGAAACCATGGGTCAGCAGGGTTTTGTATGGCGGTGCATTCTTGATGGCGATACCGGTCTTCAGTGAAGACTGGAACCAGCCTCGATGCTGGTCAGAACCTTCCAGGTATAGATCCGCCGGGAACTGCAGGTAATCCCGTGCATCCAGTACTGCCATGTGTGTCACACCGGAATCGAACCAGACATCCAGTGTGTCCGTCACCTTGATGTAGTTTTCAGCATCTTCTGCGGAGAGCAGCTCAGACGGTTCCAGATCAAACCAGGCATCCATCCCCTCTTTCTCAACCCGCAGCGCCACCTGCTCGATCAGCGCCGGTGTATCCGGATGCAGCTCTTCGGTGTCTTTATGGATGAACAGGGCAATCGGCACACCCCACGTCCGCTGACGGGAGATACACCAGTCGGGACTGCCTTCCAGCATAGCTTCCATGCGGTTGCGGCCCCATTCCGGCGTGAAGTTAACATCCTTGATGGCTTCCTTGGCGCGTTCCAGCAAACCATTCTTGGTCATGCTGATGAACCACTGCGGTGTCGCACGGAAGATCAGCGGCGTCTTGGTCCGCCAGCAGTGCGGGTAACTATGCTGGAAGGATTTCTCATGCAGCAGACGGCCTTTTTTCCATCAGCACTTCCACCACATGGCGATCCACTTTGTAGACGTGCTCACCGGCAAACAACTCGACATTACTGCGGAAGTTACCGTTGTCATCAACGTAGTTCAGGGTGCCCAGGCCATACTTGCGGCCTACATTAAAGTCGTCAACACCGTGGTCAGGCGCAGTATGAACACAGCCGGTACCAGCATCCAGCGTGACGTGATCGCCCAGCAGGATCGGGAGCAGCTTGTCGTAGAAGGGGTGGTTAACCGTCAGGTTTTCCAGTGTCTGGCCGGTCGCGGTTGCCAGTACGGTGTAATCTTCCACGTTATAGCGTTGCATGATGGACTCCAGCAGTCCTTGTGCAACGATCAGACGCTCAGCACCCTGACCGGCATCACACTGAACCAGTACATAGTCCAGCTCAGCGCCCAGAGTAACCGCCTGGCTTGAAGGCAACGTCCAGGGGGTGGTGGTCCAGATCACAACAGAGACCGGGCCTTCACCCTTATCACCACCAAATGCAGCCAGGAAATCGGCTTCATTGCTGACAGGATAACGGACATCAATGGCCAGGGAGGTCTTGTCCTGGTATTCCACTTCCGCTTCCGCCAGAGCGGATGCGCCCACGACACTCCAGTAGACCGGCTTGTAACCTTTATGCAGATGGCCATTCTCCGTCACCTTGCCCAAGGCACGGATGATGTCAGCTTCGAACCGGTAGTCCATGGTCAGGTAAGGGTTATCCCACTCACCCAGTACGCCCAGGCGTTTGAAATCTTCACGCTGGCCGTTGACCTGCTTGGCCGCATATTCACGGCACTTCTTGCGGAAGGTCTTCACGTCCACTTTCACGCCCGCCTTGCCGACTTTCTGCTCCACCTTGTGCTCAATCGGCAGACCATGACAGTCCCAGCCCGGCACATAAGGGGCGTCGTAACCGCTCATGGTGCGGGACTTGACGATGATGTCCTTGAGAATCTTGTTAACCGCGTGACCAATGTGAATGTCGCCGTTCGCATACGGAGGGCCGTCATGCAAAATAAACTTGTCCCGGCCGGCAGATGCCTTGCGGATCTCACCGTACAGATCCATGTCGTACCAGCGCTTGAGCATCTGCGGCTCGCGCTGCGGCAGGTTGGCTTTCATGGGAAAGCCGGTTTGGGGCAGGGTTTAACGTCTGTTTATAGTCACTCATCTGTTATCTACCAGCATTGACATCATCACATCGGTCACAGGCAGTCCGGTACAGGACTCCGGCACGCTCTGACTGCAACAGAGTCCGTGTTCACATTAAGCGGAATGCAGCCGTTCAAAAACAGCAATGGGGATTGCACCATAAAAAGCACAATCCCCGTCATAGTGGAACCTCACATTCAGGCAAGGTTCCCGAGAATTTGTTACATGAGGCGATCAGCTATTAGCCGTTAAAAAGCGCCCGAGCCCGAACTATATCATTTGCAATCGCCGCTTTCAGGTCGGCGATGGACGGAAAGGACTGCTCATCACGGATTTTATGGAGAAATTCCACCTGAATCCGCCGGCCATAGAGATCACCCTGATAATCGAGCAAGTGTACCTCCAGTCGCGCGCCCTGTCCCGCAACGGTTGGCCGGGGTGCCGACATTGGCCACACCGTTGTACACCTGATCCAGGCCGTGCACCCTGACGGCAAAAACCCCTCTTACCGGCAGAGACTTGCGCTTGAGCACAATATTGGCAGTCGGCACGCCCATGGAACGCCCCAGGCGCTGGCCATGGCAGACTTTACCGGAAATCAGCCAGGTACGCCCCAGCAGCGTGTTAACGCCGGCAAAGTCACCGGTCCCCAAGGCCTGACGGATACGCGTACTGCTGACACGTTCGTTTTCCTGCATGACTGTCCGGGTGTGAATCCACCGTGAAGCCACAGGTCTGACCCGCCGTTTCCAGCCGGGCAAAGTTACCGGCACGGTCACAACCAAAAACGAAAATCATCACCCCACCACCAGGTGGCGGACTGCCAGGATATCGACCAGTACTTTCCGGATAAATTCATCTGCCGTCAGGGATCGAAAAGCTTCATTAAAAGGCAGACACAAAACGGTATCGACCCCTTCTGCGGCCAGCACTTCGAGCTTGTCGCGCAAGGTATAAACCCGGGCAGGTGCTTTATCCCCGGTAAAAAACTCCCGGGGTTGTGGCTCAAAGAGCACCACACAGGCAGGTAAGTTCAGCGCAGACGCCTTCTCCCTGACCTGGGTCAGGATATCCTGATGCCCCAGGTGGATCCCGTCAAAATTGCCGATGGTCGCGACACAGCCCTGCGGCAGTGGCTGAATGTTCTGAAAGCCCCGTATTAACTGCATTGAAAAGTAGTCCGACCCTGTTCCATGATGCGTTATAAAGCGGGCTTATGATAAAGGTCAGTGGCGCTGACAGCAAAGCGAAATCACATCTCCACAGAATTATGGATATTGCATTTCCCCCCTGTCACATTGAATTGCCACCAGCCATCAACAGTGCATAAGATCATTGTGCGCTTATCGGAACACCTAAACAATTTCCATTAAGAACTATCAAAGTATGTGAAAATCACTAACAAACCAAAAAAACCAAACCATTTGAAGAAACAATTTCCAAAAAAAAACAATCGAAACCAAAGCACCAATCATTTTATTGCGCAAGGATGAAAACAATAGCAACATGGAAAGAAGTACAACACAAACCAACCTGCAACAGCTTTGTGGAGTTTCAAGCGTTGATCATGCACTTAGTGATGACGACCTTGTTTTTATAGATCACCACTCCCTGAAGCGGATTTCTCTCGATGAAACAGAACCACATATAATCCAGACATCACTTAGAGTAAATCTCAATAGGAGAATGAAAGAATATGGTAGACCAACCCATTGCAGAAAGAATATTAAGACAAGAGGAACCCATAAAATATAAAGACCTAACAGCATTAAACCTTTTAACAAGCAAACCAAGAACAAAGCAAACACTACTGCATAATATAACTCAAAGCTTCGTCCCCCACCCAGAAAAGCTCCCCAATTTAGTTAGCGAGGCCATGTTACAAAAAGACATTCGAAGCATTCCGAATATTTTTGTCCTGCACCGGTTTATGACCTGTCAAAAGCATGATAAACACTCAATAGCACTTATCAAATACCTTGCCTCTCAATGCATGCAAATTGACTTTAACAGCCCTTTTGAAACGCTAGAAGGCGAATACGAAGATTGTGCACGACTACTTTTAACACCAGGCTCAAACGTAGAAGAAGATAAGCAGCAAATGTGCTGTATAAAAAACCTGGAAGGATTACATGATATATGGAAGCAACAAAACCCAGCAGACTGGAACCAAGTCCTCCTCCAGCAAACGCTTCCGACATCACCTGGTTTGACAGAAGCTCAAGAAGTTCTTAAGGATGATGCTGAATCGTTAACTAAAGACAGCGTGTCATTAGCTGTTGCTTTGGCGCCAGAGCAAACTGACACATTGCCAGACAGGTCGGCAACCGACCAGACCGTTGCAAACAAACCCTGTCAGAAGAAACCGACTCATCACTCTTCTGAACCCATGTTAATCAATCAGCCTTCGTCTGATGCCAAGCGAAAACTTGAGCCCAAAAGCCTACCAAAAGTGAGTCGTGAGCAAGAGCCTGAAGATACTCAATGCCACGTCGACATACCTGACAGAACACAAACGTCAGCAAAACCTGAATCTAAAAGCCCTGAACCGGATTCCTCTTTGACTGCGGCACAAGGCGCCAGACCCAAAGAGACAGTTTTGAGCACATCGGATCCCGTTTCAGCGATGCAAGAAGGTATAGATATACCTGATCAGGAAGCCTTTAATGAGCTGATCGTTGCGTGTTGTTTAGAGTTACGAGAAAACTTTGTCGTACGAGAAAATGCAGTCGTAGCATTTATTGATGACCCAAAAAACAAGGATAAATTCAAAGCTGCCAAAAAGGCGCTGAATAGAGGTTTCTGGCCAGCAGGCCGCTTGTTTGACTTACTGAACGAGGCAGATCGCGTAAGCAATGAACCATTTTTCCGGAAAAGACGGGATGACTTTATCCAAAAGGCGCATTTTTATGTTGGACGCCCCCCCCCAGAACCTCAAAACGGGAAGAGTCTATATGAAGGCGTTTAATAAAACATACGACGATAAACCCTTCATACATTATCATCTTGCAGATGATGCCACTCCCAAAGAAGCCTTGGCAAGCTGCCTTACGGACTTCTGGATTGGCGATGAAGGAGCCATAACAGAACTTATCATCGCAATGGGCTTAAATCGCTTTTGGGGAGAAACATTATTTGGAAAATACTTCAGCGGAAGAAATAAACTATCGCTGGTATCATATGGAATTCCAGAAACAAATAAAAACCCGATAGTTAAGTTGGCGGTGTTTAGCTTAAAAGTGGTTTTACCCAGTGTTTTGAAATCCTTTCTAATAACCCATCTTCTGAGAAGATTTCAGTCTTAAGAAAACGCTTCCATCCAAGATACCTAGCCAGATATTTGGTCGACACACCTTTAAAGAACCCATTAATCCATATCTTCAAATCACTGTGATAGGCATTAACGTGTTGAATGTGGTAGTTATCTTCAATCACATAGACACCTTGTGATATCACCAGTTCCTTAAGGTTCAGGTTAAGCCGCCTGGCAATGCTCTCATGGCTCAGATGGGCATCAGCACAAAGGATTGACCCCGGTTCTATTCTCCCGGTCAGATGCGCTTCCAGCTCATCAGCGCTGACATGATCAAGCACGGCATCGGTAATATGGTTCTGCCTGTCGCAGGCGACCATTATCGGGATGTTTCGTGGATGGCTCTGCGTTTTGTCGGGGCGGGATGCTTTCGTTTTGGTACGGGCCTTGCGCTTACCCCGTTTGCGTGCGGTTTCCCCAAGACCTCGTTCTCCCTTATGACTTTCAAGCAGGAAGGTTTCATCGATTTCAGAAATACCACTCAGAAGCTCGGCCTGGTCTGTTTCGATAATGCGCATGATGCGATGGCGCAATCGAAAAGACGTCGGTAATGAGATATCACATTGCTTTGCAGCAACCCTGAGCGTCGTGTCGCCACGCATACAGTCGAGATATTGGTCGGCTTTGTCCTGTACGCGAAGATGAGCCAGTGGTGTGCCCGTCAACGCATTAAATGTCTTTTTGCAGCGCTTGCATTTGTAACGCGGGTAGCCGCTTTGCGAGCCCCACCCTCCGACATGATCGCTGCGGCATCTTGGGCAACAGGGGGACTGGGCAAACTGGTCATTAACCGCTTCCAGTATCTGGCAACCACCGGGCTGGATATCCAGTGTATCCGGCTCTGGCAGCGAGCTTCGGAGAATACAGGCCTGATCAGGCGTGAGTAACGTAAGAGATTCGAGAAGATTGAGAAACTGTTGTTGCTCCATGACAACCTCCCATATTTATGGGCGCTATGGGACATTACACCGTCATTATAGTGCTATATGGTCAATCCACTATTAACAAAAACACCGCCGTTAAGTTAATGGAAAGTATTAAATCTCCAGAATTCGTTAAAGGTCATATTTACAACTTCAGAAACCATTCAGACTATGAGAACAAAGATTTGAACGGTGAATACAATAAAATAATGGCATTCTGCACGGACTGTAACAAGCCGAGCTTTTGTGCTCCCGAACTTTTTGAAAGTGCCAGCAGAAATGACGTCCACGATACACTTGTCAAGTTGTTTAATCAGGAACCATATAACGCAAGAATCATGACAGAAGAAGGATGGGAAACATTATTGCATTCATACGACCAATTCAGTCTAATGCTACATCGCATGCCGCACAGGATTATATCGAGAAGGGATCTTTTAAATAACAATGGAGGCTTAGAGATAGGCGTATCATTAAGAGTTGATTTTAAAAAGGTAAGAAAGATAAAACTTGAACATAGAAAACACTTACAAAAACAAATCAAAAAGACACGCTCTCACGAAATAAAAACAGAAAGCCCTAAACAGCCAAAAACCTCAACAAATGTAGCAAAAGCTCAGATTATGCCACCATCTACCACGAAGTTAGAGACTACAGCAACTACAGCAACTACAGCAACTACAGCAACTACAGCAACTACAGCAACTACAGCAACTACAGCAACTACAGCAACTACAGCAACTACAGCAACTACAACAGGAGAACAGCTAACACTTGATCAGACAACCCATTTCAAGAGACAGCTAGAGGAAATGAATAAAGTACTCAGACATCACAAGAAGCTAAATGCGACGGATGAACAACTCAATCAAGCATTCAGCACTCTAAAAAACGCCTATCTTACATTAAGACATGGCAACATCAAGGTTGAGAAAGATACTCAACGCTACTATGACACCATAGAGTCTTATGTGACAGCTAATAGGCAATAGTTTATGAAGAACAAAGAATAAGATACTCAACCAACAACCTGACTTTCGGAGACAAATGGCGGTTTTGAGGATATACCGCCCAAATCCCATCATCAGGCAACCGGTACTGGTCCAGCACAGATACCAGCTCACCACGCTTGAAATGTTTCTCAACATAATAATCAGGCAGCTGGACAAGTCCTAATCCGCGCAACGATGCATCTTTTAACGCGAGGCCACTATTACAGCGCCACTGCCCATGAACACGAAAATACTTCTCCTGACCATGCTCAAGGAAGCGCCAGACATCCACTGAACCATGCAGGCATTGGTGCTGACTGAGCTCGCCCAATGTGTGAGGCTGACCATAGCGATGAAAATAATCAGGTGACCCACACACATACTGGGTACGGTCGACCTATTTTTCTGGCGATTAACGAGCTGTCTTCCAGTTTGCCCAAGCGTATCGCCAGATCATAGCCTTGGCTGATCAGATCCAGTTTTTTCGTTGGTCAGGGTAAATTCCAGACGCAGCTCCGGATGATCACAGAGAAGCTGGTTCACCAGCGGCGCGACAAAATGCTCGCCATAGAACACCGGTGCAGTCATTTTTAATAACCCTCTCGGGTCACCATTGAGATCGGCCACCGCCCTGTCGGCTTCTTCGAGCCCCACCAGCAACTGGCGACAATGCTGATAGTAAAGGTTACCGGACTCCGTCAGTGTCACCTTCCGGGTTGATCGATAAAACAACTTGGCGCCCAACCGCTGCTCCAGCGTATTCACTTTGCGGCTGACATGGGCCACCGATACATCCAGCTGTTTGGCGGCTCCCGTAAAACTGTTTGCATCCACCACTGCGACAAATTCTGTGACACCCTGCCAGCGCTCCATTGTTACCACCTGGTAATAGTGATTTACCTGAAACGGCAATTATTGTTTCATCAGAAATAAATACAATACGTGCATCAACACGATTCACTCACCCACAACACAGGGTATGACAGAATGGAAATGATCAAGACACGCGCCGCCGTAGCCTGGGCTCCCGGAGAACCACTGAAAATCGAAGAAGTCGATTTGATGCCACCCCAAAAAGGTGAAGTGCTGGTACGCATCGTCGCGTCCGGCGTTTGCCATACCGATGCCTACACGCTGTCAGGCAGTGATCCGGAAGGCGTTTTTCCCGCGATACTCGGCCATGAGGGCGGCGGTATCGTTGAAGCGGTTGGCGAAGGCGTTACCGGCCTGGCCGTCGGCGACCATGTGATTCCGCTATACACGCCAGAATGTGGCGAATGCAAATTCTGTAAATCTGGCAAGACCAACCTTTGCCAGGCCATTCGCGCTACACAAGGTAAGGGCTTGATGCCCGATGGCACGACCCGTTTCTATAAAGACGGCAAACCCATCTACCACTACATGGGTACGTCAACCTTTTCCGAGTACACCGTCGTACCGGAAATAGCCCTGGCCAAAATCCGCAAAGATGCCCCGCTGGAGAAAGTCTGCCTGCTGGGCTGTGGTGTGACCACCGGCATGGGTGCCGTTATGAATACCGCGAAGGTGCAGGAAGGTGATACCGTTGCCCATCTTTGGCCTGGGCGGGATTGGGCTGTCTGCCATTATCGGCGCCACCATGGCGAAAGCGGGTCGAATCATTGCCATTGATATCAATGAAAGCAAGTTTGAGATTGCACGACAGCTGGGCGCTACCGATTGCGTCAACCCTAAGGATTACGATAAACCGATCCAGGACGTCATTGTGGAGATGACCGATGGCGGCGTGGACTACTCCTTTGAATGCGTGGGTAATGTTCACCTGATGCGTTCGGCCCTGGAATGCTGCCACAAGGGCTGGGGGGAATCCGTCATTATTGGTGTGGCCGGTGCGGGAGAAGAGATAGCCACCCGTCCGTTCCAGCTGGTGACCGGCCGGGTCTGGAAAGGCTCTGCCTTCGGTGGCGTCAAAGGCCGCTCAGAACTGCCGGATTACGTTCAGCGTTATATGGATGGTGAATTTGAACTGGATACCTTCATTACCCACACCATGGGGCTGGATGAGATCAACACCGCATTTGACCTGATGCACGAAGGCAAGTCCATCCGCACCGTCATTCATTTCGATCAATAAACCCGCAAGGCCGGGATGCTCAGCATCCCGGTACAGGTAACCCCATGCCGGAAACACTGGAATTACTCAACAGCTACCGCTGCTTCGAGGGATGGCAGAAACAGTATCGCCACCCCTCTGCCACCCTGCACTGCAACATGACGTTTTCAGTCTACCTGCCACCGCAAACCAACGACGGTGAAAAAGTACCCGTCGTTTATTGGTTGTCAGGCCTGACCTGTACGGATGAAAACTTTTCCACCAAAGCCGGTGCCCAGCGAATTGCCGCAGAACTGGGATTGGCGCTGGTCATGCCCGACACCAGCCCCCGCGGCGAAGGCGTGCCCGATGCAGACGACCAGGCTTACGATCTTGGGCTGGGTGCAGGCTTTTACCTCAATGCCACACAGGCGCCCTGGAATCGCCACTACCAGATGTATGACTATATTACGAAAGAGCTGTCAGCGTTAATCGAGCAGACGTTCCCCGTCACCCATCAGCGCGCGATTTCCGGCCACTCAATGGGCGGTCATGGCGCCCTGATGATTGCACTGAGAAATCCGGATCAATATGCCTCAGCAACGGCCTTCTCCCCCATCGTCAATCCAACGCAATGCCCCTGGGGTGAAAATGCTTTCACTCACTACCTGGGAAATGACAAGGCAAGCTGGAAGATCTGGGATACAACGGAACTGATTACAGCAGGAGCGAAAAAGCTGCCTGTACTCATTGATCAGGGCTCTGAAGACAGCTTTCTGGAACAGCAATTGTTAACGGAAAACTTAATATCCGTCTGCAAGACAAAACAGTATTCCGCCGAGATTCGTTACCAAAAGGGTTATGATCACAGCTATTACTTCATCGCCTCATTCATAGAGGAACACCTTAGATTTCATGCGCATTATTTTAATGCCTAACCCCCCCCTGGCAGAGGGATCTTTTCCCCTGCCAGCAGTACTTCCTGAAATAACTGACACAACCATACATGAGCATTTTCATAGGATATTGTGCACAACCCTCCTATTTTACCAAGAACTTTTCCCCAGAAAATACGTCTATTAACTAATCGCACCCTAGCTTATTGATAATGAGAGAGATAATGTTCAATTTTCCACCACCCGCATACAATGGAGCCATTGATGAAGAAGAAACAAATCTTCCCCCACCCCCGTATGAGGCACCTGAATATAGTGCTGCCCCCCCGCCCAATTACTACGGACGGCCAACTCGAACCGTTTTGCCAAACTTTATGATGCCATATCCATCAGAAGGCTTAGCCCCGGCCTATAGCGAGACCCCTGAAAGAGTTGTAACCCTGGCAGAATCTGACTACTGCTGTGAACCACTAAACTATATCGCTACACCACTGGTCGTTATCGCCGGGACGCTATTCGGTGTTGTCTATGGATTGATTAGTGGTATCGTTCTGTCTCTTTATGGTGTCAGTACTGTCTTTAATTTTTGTTGTCTTGATTGCGACTGTCCAATCGAAGCCTATTATATTTGCTGCCCTTGCTGGAGCATCTGCACGCTTCTCACTATGACTGTCAGTTTTACCAAACAGCTAGTATGCCCCATTATTCAAGGAACCATTTATGGCGGTTACCTTTTTTATAATTATATGTGGAATGGCTCAGAGGTCTTGATCAAACATCCTCACTGGTATGGTTGGCCCATTTTCAACACCCCCCACTACCAACGGGTATCAGGTCTGCAACATTTTGGCAACAGAGCACATCAGGCATAAAAAGTGGTTATAATCGCAGCGTAAAATCACTTTATGATTGCGCTTTTCAGGGACGCTAATCACACAAACATTGAAGTCATATTCACACACATTGTCTTACAAAAACCACCTGAAGCATTTCCTTCCAGATTGACAGAATCAATTGACATTCTTGTATAAAAAACAGATTAAATAACATTTCCATTATTGTTTACAACAACATATCCCAAAAAAATGAACTTTATCAAGCCTCAAAAGTCCAAGAAAGCAACCTACGGCACAACCCGCAATTAAAGAATTTGTCGATAGCAACGTATTTCACCATGCAAGCGTTTTATCGAGTAATTGCAATTAACAACAAGTAAGCACTTTCCTTTTTTAGAGGAGTTTCATCATGGCATGTCCTGCACCATTGACCGCAGCCTCATATAGCTGGAATGCAAACAACGAATCTTGTTATCCATGCAGAATCTTCTTATCCATTTGTGCCGCCATTGCTAATATTTTCTGCTGTTATACAGTCGAAGCTGCAGATGTCGACACATTGCTGCAAGAACACCCGGAATACGCAAACTGTTACTTTGCACAGTCACTTGGAAGGCGCAGAGTAGATAAAACCGAGACTTTTGACACACTCTCAAATACAGCAAAAATATCCGATCCTGACCAATTAAAGCCAAAGAAGAGCGAAAAGGAAGACGCACCTCTCCCCATCGCTGAGGAGTTAATTGATATACCCACACAGTTCGAACATCATTTCAAAGTTGCGGTGGACGGTGATCCTGGTTGCGGTAAAAGCACCTTCATTAATACCATGAGAGGCTTACGCGCCTCCGATGATGATGCTGCCCCCGTTAGCGTAACTGGCCAAGAAGTAAAACAGACTTCATTTTATGAATTGGATAACTCCATTGTGTTATGCGAACCCGCACCAGTGTCAACAGCGCACTTTGGGCATACCCGTTATAATAATTTCGATGCTGCAATCGTTCTCTGTACCAATAGAGTGACAAAAACTGCAATCAATTTAGCTAAAGCAGCTCAGGCGTCTGACAAACCTTTTTACATTGTAAGAACCAAAATTGATCAGGACCTTCGAAATGCACGCGCGGATGGTATAAATGAAGAGGATACACAGCAATCAATCTATAGCAATACAGAAGATGAGATTCAGCGCGCAAATTTGAAGCCCAGCAGCGACACATTTATGATAAGCAATCTCCTTGGACATAAAACCGAATATGACTTCCCCCATCTTGAAGAAGCCATCAAGAAAAAATCATTCACATGACAACCAAGCAAACAACAATGCAAATTTTCCTAATACCATGATTGAATGAGATAGCAATACCCTACAATATACCCCTCAATATATAGTGATTTAGAATTAAAAAAATCAAACACTATAAAAAATTGCATGGAACATTAAGCTTTATCACCTCTCTAATATGAAACACCATTTAGCCACAGGAGAGTAATCAGCATGGAAGGCATAAAGGGAAATACACCTATATTCAGGAATAGTCAGAAAGATAAGTCAGCAGCGGGCAATGGCACCAACACGGCTAATGCAATCAGCCAGCAAGAAAAAAAGACTCCTGCCAGAAAAATTGGAAACCGCCTTATTTTTAAGCTGTACGATAAAGTTGTCACCCATGGGATAAGTGCTCAAACGGCGATAAAAGATGAACTTAACATTGATCCTCAATCCCCACAGGGTTTGGCCGTACAGAATCAGCTCCAAGAGTATACCCGACAACAGCAGGGAGAAAGCCATAACCAAAAAGAATATGGGAGCAACTCCCTCCTTACTTCAGGAGCCACTGCTGCGGTCAAAGAGGCCGAAGACACATCAGTAGACGATCGAAAAAGCGCCGAAGCAGACTCCCTTTATCAATTTATAGAGCAAGACCGGGCACAAATGAGAGAGCGATTTGATTTTAAAAGGTATTTAAGGAAGCTACGCCCAGATAGCAAGAACTCAAGTATGATGTCGGCGTATATAGAAGAGATCCAATCAATGACCGATGAGGTTTACGCTAGATTTCCGAAATTCTATGATACTGCTCTAAGGGCTGCCTATATCGTAATTCAAAAAAGCATATTACTTAACGATCCTATTCTCGAAGTAAATCTTGACACGCTCAACAATCCTGAAGTCAGACGCATCATTGATGAGCTATTCACTATCAAACTTTATGATTCAGAAGAGCGTCCAGAGGACATACCTGATGAACTTCGCAACCCACACCGAGCATCATTGCCATATGCCATGGAAAGTGAACCAGTCCACCTCCCTGAATATGACACCTCCGATTTTGAGGCCGTCCTGGCAACACTAACAGCCAAGTTTGAATGCTTTCCTTCCGCTATGCAAAAGATTACAACCTGCATATGTTTACTTGACATGTATATGCAAGCTTATAGAACACCTCACGACCTGCAAACGATTTTAGAGCGGGATATCAGACGGGAAATTGCAGTGCGCCTGGATAGCAAACATCTAGATCAAATTCTTATAAATGCCTATATGGAGCAGTTACGGCAGCCTGTTATTGATCCAGACATCATTGCCGCACTGGCAGGCCTCGACCCATTTATCGCCACACCGGATAGTGGGTCGAAGCTACCACGCTTCCCTATAGGGTAAGTAAAAATCCTGAACGTGGCGGCAGTCCCAAGAATGCCGCCACCAATTTCAGCTTAATGCCTGAAGTGTCGAATACGCATCCCCATCATCAGCAGTGCGATCGCATAAATCATCACACCGCTGACCACGAGAATAATTATATTCTCAACTCGCGCCCACAAGCCCCAGTTCAACCACTGCTCAGGATCGGCGCATAGCCATACCAGTACCGCCCCCATGGCAACATTCGCCATTATCAACCGGAAGCCATAAACCGACCAGCCAGCAGCCGGTTTGAATACATCCGCTTTCCGTAAGCCACTAAACAGTAAACCGGCATTCAACAGGGCAGACATGGACGTCGCCAGCGCCAGCCCCACATGATCCAATGGCCAGACCAGGATGAGGTTGAACACCATATTAGCCACCATGGCAGTAACAGCAATCTTCACCGGAGTCTTGGTGTCCTGACGGGCGAAATAGCCTGGCGCCAGCACCTTGATCAGCATGAACGCCGTCAAACCCAACGCGTAGGCTCGCAGGCTCATGGCGGACATCATGACATCGCGCCCGGTCATCTGGCCATGATGGAACAGCGTGGCTATCAACGGCTCCGCCAGAATAAACAGGGCAACGCCGGCTGGAATACCGATGAGCAGCACCATACGCAGCGCCCAATCCAGCGTCGCAGAAAAAGCTTCCGGCGATTCCTTGGCGTGATTGCGCGACAGACTTGGCAGAATCACCGTAGCGATGGCAATACCGAAAATACCCAGAGGCAATTCAGACAGGCGATCAGAGTAATACAGCCACGACACACTGCCGGTTTGCAGGAAGGACGCCAACACCGTATCCAGCAGCAGGTTGATCTGGCTGACGGACACACTGAACAGTGCCGGGAGCATCAGGGTCAAAATACGGCGCACCCCTTCATCCTGCCAGCCCCATTTCGGTGTCGGCAGCATATCAATCTGCCAGAGGAACGGAATCTGCAGCAACAACTGGGCAATACCGGCAATCACCACACCCCAGGCCAGCGCCATGACCGGTTGTTCAAACCAGGGGCTCATCAGAATGGTGGCGCCAATCAAACTGGCATTGAGCAGTACCGGCGTGAATGCTGGTACCGCAAAACGTCCGTAACTGTTCAGTATCGATCCGGCAAACGCGGTCAGGGAGATCAGCAACAAATACGGAAATGTTATACGCAGCATACTACCTGCCAGTTCCAGCTTGGCAGTATCCTGATAAAAGCCCGGCGCAAACACCATAATCAGTAATGGTGAAGCAAGCATACAGAGAGAGGTCACACCAAATAGTGTCAAGCCAAGTGTACCTGCCACATGGTTCACCAGTGCCTGCACCTGCTCCTTAGGGCGCTTGGTGCGGTACTCCGACAACACCGGTACAAACGCCTGGGAAAAAGCCCCTTCGGCAAATAAACGACGAAGGAAATTGGGGATTTTGAAGGCGACAAAAAACGCATCGGCTTCCGCCTTGGAACCGAAATAAACGGCGATGACCACATCACGGGCCAGTCCCAACACGCGGGACAGCATGGTCATAAAGCCAACGGTAACACTGGAGCGCAACAGCCCCCGTTCCGGCTTGCCGGAACCCGGATCTTCAATGGGTGATGACATGAATACGGTGCATTAGCAGAATTTTCCCTGAGTGTACCCAATCACGGCCACCAGCGACCAGTGAAAAAAGTACGCATGGCGCGCGAAGGCAGGCCACGCATGGGGCGGCACCGAGAAATCCCTGTTGACAATAACTGACTCTGCCTTCATAGTTCCGCGTTTAGAAATACAGTCCGAAGTTTCAGGAGCACCTAAAGTTGGCTAACTCTCCTTCTGCTAAGAAGCGCGCCCGTCAGGCCGAACAGAGCCGCAAGCACAATGCAAGCCTGCGTTCCATGGTTCGCACATCCATCAAGAAAGTGATTGCAGCCGTTGAAAGCAAGGATGCAGAAGCCGCCAAGGCCGCTTACGCCGCCGCCGTTCCGGTTATCGACCGCATGGCTGACAAAGGCATCATCCACAAGAACAAGGCTGCTCGTCATAAGAGCCGTCTGAACGACAAGGTTAAGGCTCTGGCAACTGCCTGATCCGATACCCGATCATAGAAAAGCCGGCAATCGCCGGCTTTTTCTTTGTCTGCACAATGACCAGGATCGACTCAGACCAGCACCAGGTTATCCCGGTGCAACAACTCCGGCTCATCGATATAGCCCAGTATTGATGCAATCTGGTGTGAAGGATGACCGGCCAGCTTCATAGCATCTTCACTGCCATAGTTAACCAGACCACGGGCCACTTCATTACCCGACCCATCCACACAGGCCACCATCTCACCACGCTGGAATCGGCCTTCCACAGAACGCACACCGACTGGCAGTAAACTCCGCCCCGAATCCCGCAAGGCTCTAATCGCCCCGGCGTCGATGACCAGACGCCCCTGAACCCGCAACTGACCAGCCAGCCAGCGCTTCCGTGCTGCTTCCGGCGCATGATCCGGCAGCATCAGGGTTCCCAGCGACTCATTGTCATAGAGTCGCTCAAGCACATTCTCGATTCTGCCGCCGACAATCAGGGTTTTCGCACCCGAGCGGGCCGCCAGTCTTGCCGCACGCAACTTGGTTGCCATGCCACCACGACCCAGCTTACCGCCGCCAGACCCCGCCAAGGCATCCAGCTTTCGATCCGAGGCATAGGCTTCATCAATCAACTCAGCGTCAGGATCCGTACGCGGATCTGCCGTAAACATCCCCTTCTGATCCGTCAGCAAGGTCAGCACATCCGCTTCCACCAGATTGGCCACCAGCGCCCCCAGGGTATCGTTGTCCCCGAACCGGATCTCATCGGTCACCACGGTATCGTTTTCATTGATGACCGGAATAACCCCTAGATCCAGCATCGTGACCAGCGCACTGCGGGCATTGAGATAACGCTGCCGGTTTGACAGATCGGCATGCGTCAACAAAACCTGTGCGGTCTGAATCCCATGCTTCTCAAACGCTGACTGCCAGGTCTGCGCCAGCTCCATCTGCCCCACAGCTGCAGCGACCTGCAACTCATGCATCGCAGCCGGTCGCTCTTTCCAGCCCAACCGCGACATGCCCGCTGCCACCGCACCGGATGACACTAACACCACTTCCACGCCATGGCGACGTAATGCCGCCATCTGGGCCACCCAATGGGAAATACCCTCAGCATTCAGGCCACGGCCGTCATTGGTCAGCAATGCGCTGCCAATTTTGACCACCCAGCGACGGGTGTCGGCCAGCATCTCCCGGTTCGACATTAGTTCCTTGCTCCTAAGACTTAAGGGGCGTAAATGACTTCTACCTCGCCGTCATCGTCGTCTTCATCCAGCTGCGCTTCTTTCATCGCCCGACGCTTGAGCCGACGCTGTTCAGCCTGCTCGTGAATCCGGATACGGCCTTCCTCTTCCATGCGGGCACGGTGCTCGGCTTCCGCCTGGGCGAAGGTTTCGTCTTCCGCTTCCTGCAGGTTTTTCTCTTCAATGAAACGCATGATGTCCTGGCAGAGACGTTCGGTACCTTGTCCGCTGATCGCAGCAGTCCGATATACCGGCCCTTCCCAGCCCATCTCGCTGACAATACGATCGCAGATCGCATCACGATCCGACTCTGGCAGCAGGTCAACCTTGTTCAGAACCAGCCAGCGGTCGCGCTGCGCCACGGCAGGACTGAAGCTTTCCAGCTCATGAATAATGGCTTTCGCCGATTCTACCGGATCAGACTCATCAAATGGCGCCACATCCACCAGGTGCAGCAGAATCCGACAACGGGACAAGTGCTTCAGGAAGCGAATACCCAGACCCGCACCTTCAGCCGCGCCTTCGATCAACCCGGGGATATCCGCAATCACAAAACTCTGGTGTTGCTTGACACTTACCACGCCCAGGTTTGGTACCAGGGTCGTAAAGGGATAATCCGCCACTTTCGGCTTGGCATGGGATACGGAACGGATAAAGGTCGACTTACCCGCGTTTGGCATACCCAGCAGGCCGACGTCCGCAATCACCTTCAATTCCAGTCGAATATTACGCGCTTCACCCGGCTTACCCGGCGTGGACTCGCGCGGCGCACGGTTGGTACTGGACTTGAAGCAGCTGTTACCAATCCCGTTATGACCGCCCTTGGCCACCATGAATTTCTGGCCGGCATGGGTCAGATCACAAATGACTTCTTCGATATCTTCATCAATGACAGTGGTACCCACAGGCACTTTCAGCACCAGGTCTTCACCCTGCTTGCCGGTACAGTTGCTACCACGGCCCTGCTCACCGTTTTCCGCCTTGAATTTACGCTGGTAACGGTAATCCACCAGGGTATTCAGGTCATTATCCGCCACGACATAGACGTGGCCGCCCTTGCCGCCATTGCCGCCGTCAGGACCGCCCTTGGGGATAAACTTTTCCCGGCGGAAGCTCACACACCCATTGCCGCCTTTGCCCGCTTCCACGAAGATCGGTGCTTCATCGACAAACTTCATAAATCTCTCTCCACCTGCCGGGCCATCCGCGCCCCGTTTTCCCCAACGGTCCGAACCACCCGGACATAAAAGAAAAGCCCCGACCGTAGGCGGGGCTTTTCAACCATGAAAACGCGCTGACTTCACCTGTGTGAAAACACCGCAATCCTCACGGCTTATCTCACAACGGGATCAGGCCGCTTCGATTCGCACGTACTTGCGATTCTTGGGACCTTTCACCTCGAAGACCACCTTGCCGTCTGCCTTGGCAAACAGGGTGTGATCCTTGCCAACACCGACGTTTTCACCGGCGTGGAAACGGGTGCCGCGCTGACGTACCAGAATGTTACCCGCAGCAACGACCTGACCACCGAAACGCTTCACACCAAGGCGTTTACTTTCCGAGTCGCGGCCGTTACGAGTACTACCGCCTGCCTTTTTATGTGCCATTGATCAATCTCCTGATATTAGCCGCTGATACCGGTGATTTTCACTTCAGTGAACCACTGACGGTGGCCCATCTGCTTGCGATGGTGCTTCCGGCGGTGGAACTTGATGATCATGACTTTCTTGCCACGGCCCTGAGCAACCACTTCAGCGGCTACTTTAGCGCCTTCAACAACGGGTGCGCCGAGTTTTACGTCGTCGCCGTTGCCGATCATCAGCACCTGGTCAAATTCAACGGTTTCACCTGTGGCAATATCGAGTTTCTCGATCTTCAGGGTGTCGCCTTCAGCAACACGGTACTGCTTGCCACCAGTTTTGATAACTGCGTACATTTTAGTCTCCGAAAATCCTGGGCCTTTTTGTTAAAGGCATCCATCCGGACGGATGGAATTTTCTGTTAACCAACACTGTTTCCTGTGCCTGTGCTGCATGATGCTTTCCGGTAAACCGGCACACCATAACAAAGTAGCAACGGGCGGGATCTCCAGATTGGGGCGGCCATTGTAAGGAATGTCCAATAAGTGCACAAGCCTGATCTTCCCCAATCTCTCCGCCTTTGCTTGACAGGCTACCCGCCACCCCATAGGATTCGCGGGAATTTACCTTTAGTTATAAGCGCCCGCCTCAATGACTCAAAACCCTGCAGTCAGCACTATTTACGATACGGTCAGAGACGACTTCACGGCCGTTAATGCCTGCATCCTCCAGCAACTGCAGTCAGATGTGCCGCTGGTTGAGAAGATCGGACACTACATCATCGAGGCCGGTGGCAAGCGTCTGCGCCCTCTTCTGGTGCTTCTGGCCGCCCGTGCCTGCGGTTATACCGGTGAGCGCCATGTGGAACTCGCGACCATCATTGAGTTCCTGCACACTGCAACACTGCTACATGACGATGTGGTGGATTCCTCGGATTTACGCCGTGGACGCTCCACCGCCAATGCCAAGTGGGGCAACGCGCCCAGCATCCTGGTGGGCGATTTCCTGTATTCCCGCGCCTTCCAGTGCATGGTCAACATTGGCGACATGCAGGTGATGAACGTACTGGCCGATGCCACCAACGTCATTGCGGAAGGGGAAGTCATGCAGCTGATGAATGTACGCGACGCATCCATTTCTGAAGAAAAATACATGGATGTCATCCGCTGCAAAACCGCCATGCTGTTCGAAGCCTCCAGTCATACCGCAGCCATTCTGGCCGGCGCTGACGAAAAAACAGAAAAAGCGTTACAAGATTATGGCAACCATCTTGGCATGGCCTTCCAGCTGGTCGATGACCTGCTCGATTACAACGGCGACAGCGCTGAAATGGGCAAGAATGTCGGCGACGACCTGGCCGAAGGCAAACCTACCCTGCCTCTAATCTATGCAATGCGTGAAGGCTCTGCTGAACAGGGTGCATTGATTCGCAAAGCCATTCAGAAAGGCGGCCTTGATCAACTTGATGAGATTCTCACGATTGTAAGATCGTCCGGCGCACTGGAATACACCGAGCAGAAAGCACGCGAACAGGCGGACAAGGCAATCAATGCGCTCGCGCACCTGCCCACCTCGCCCCAGCGTGGCGCCATGGAAGAACTGGCCCGTTTTGCGGTGGCCAGAACCCAGTAACCCGGCCACTGTTTACCAAACCACTCTTGCCTGCGCCCTTCTACTGACCGCCTGAATCGTTTATAAACGATAGTGTAAGGTCAAGGAGCAGAGGGGCATGCAAATACTTCTGATTGACGATGAACTCGAAATCCTGCGTGCGATTCATCGCGCCATAAAACGGCATACTGACCATAACACCTTGATGCTGCAGGGGATTGATTGCCCTACGGAACTGGAAGGCCTGTCGTTTGACCTGATCATTACCGACCAGCGCATGCCCGGCCTGTCCGGCACCGACATACTCCACCATCTTGCCAGGCAAAACCACCCTGCCAAACGGATACTGCTATCTGCTTACACAGACTTTAACAATGTTGTAACGAGCTTTAATAACGGGGATATTGATCGCTTTCTGAGCAAACCGGTAGCCAATGCCACCCTGCTCGACACCATCCAGCAACTCGCCACAACGCATCAGCAACACCCTATTAGCGAGCACACGGACAACACCCCATTCCTGAACATATTGACTGAAGACCCCGCCATGGAAGCCCTGTTTGAGCGCATTCAGTGTGTCGCCCCAACAGAAAGCAGTGTCTACATCAACGGTGAAACCGGCACGGGAAAAGAGTTACTGGCCAACGCCATCCACCAATTATCCCCGAGAAAGGATGGCCCCTTTATCGCTCTCAACTGCGCAAACCTGACCGACGACCTGGCTGAATCCCAGCTATTTGGACACACAAAAGGCTCTTTCACCGGTGCAACAAAAGACCAGCCCGGCTTCCTTTCCCAGGCAGACAAAGGCACCCTGTTCCTGGACGAAGTCGTGGATTTATCCCCAAGGGTACAGAGCAAACTACTCAGGGCGTTGCAGGAGCAAACATTCCAACCCCTGGGCTCAACCCAGTCGCAAACCTTTGATACCCGGGTGATTTCTGCAGCGGCGACACCTCTGCGACAGGCGGTCGCTGAGGGCCAATTTCGGGAAGACCTGTTTTACCGCTTGAATGTGATACCCCTGAAACTCCCCCCCCTGAGGGAGCGCCACCACGACAAACCACTCCTCTTTCGTCACTTCCTGAGCCACTACAGCGCACAGCAGCGCAAGCCTCGGGAATGGCTGCTCAGCCAGGCGCTGACGGACTGGATCAACAGCTACCCGTGGCCCGGCAATATCCGGGAACTGCAGAATGTCTGCGCCTTTGTCAGTTCCTGCATCCCGGCTCACCAGCTATCGATCGACAAAACCATGCTTCCCGAAGACATTCTTATGGGTGATCAAAGAATTGCCGCCAACAGGCAAGCCTCCATAGGCTGCCGCCGACCTGCTGACATCACGCGGGATGAATTACTGGCGGTATTGCAGCGCAACAACGGTAATAAGGCGCAAACTGCTCGCCAGTTGGGCATCAGCCGCATGACTCTTTACCGTCTCTTACAGCAGATGGAAATTGATACCGAAATGACCGCCTGAACCTTCCTTAGCATGGGAGGCGGCGTCCAATTTAGTGCTATAAAACGGATCAAAGATCCTGTTCTTGACGATGCCTGATATACCCTGCCCATGGTCACTCATCCGGGTAGAGCGCGACATATCTCCCTACCCCTCCATAAACGGGATTGCATTGATCAACTGGCCCAACGAGATCGGGCTAATCTGTGACATTACGCAAAATACGTTGGGCACCGAACGATAACCCGTACCTGAGTGGCAACGCTTTCGATCGCCACTGACACCAAGGACAGTGTGACTTTTCAGGCAATCATGGATTCCCAGTTATTCCCGACGCTTTAGCCCAATGCGTGAAAACACCATCACTTCAGCCACCGTGCTACCACGTCTCCCTGGCAGGCAGGACGCTGAATCCTGCTTCAGCGTCTCATTTGTGACAGCTGTTACGTACCATGTGACATGTACACTGTTGTACCTCAACACAAAAAATCCAGTTTTTTCCTTATTTATCAAAAAGATAAAAAGTTGGCACAGCGCTCGCTATAACCAGGTCAGGCAGCGGAGACATAAGACATTCGCTGTGATTACCAACCAAAAAGGAAAAACTGCCATGAAAAAATCCCTTATCGCCCTCAGCCTTGCCCTGACCGCTTCACCGGTATTTGCAGCTGACCTGGATAGCGACTCTGCCACCGTTTCCATGGACGTCGCACTCTATGCGTCGCTGACCGGCCTGGATGATTTCACCCTCACCGCCGACAGCACTGACGGCGCCGCCGGTTCCACCTACTCCGGCAGCGATACCTACAATCTGGAATCCAACGGGCAGGTTCGGGTCACCATGACCGGCAGCGACCTGAGCAACGGTTCCGACACAGTATCCACCAGCTACTCACTGGACGGCAGCGGCATGACCTACGACACCACCGCTGACAGTGTCCATAACCAGAGCCATTCGGTAGCAGCGGTTGCCACCCTGGGCGACATCTCCGCACAGAAGGCCGGCGCCTACTCCGGGGATATCACACTCACCGTCAGCGCGATTTAACGTCGAGAGCCCGGGATTAATCCCGGGCTATACATCCCAACCTGACATCATGCCAACCACTGCCGTATGCACCGGAAGGAAAAAACAAGCATGAAAACACTATGGGCATTCGTGACAGGCTTACTGGTTAGCTTATCCGTGCAGGCTGCCGATATTGCCGTCTCTCCGCTGCTGATTGACCTGAGCGCCACGGCTAACGAAACGGTTCCTTTTGAGTTCAATATTGCGGGCAAGGATCGTGCAAAGGTCCGATTATCCGTTTACGACCTGGCACAGATGGAAACCGGCCACATGGGTTTTATTGAAGCCAATGCCGATGACAAGCTGTCAAAAATCAACTGGATTACGCTTGAAAAATCCACGCTGGAAATTCGTAAAGACAGCAACCAGACCGTTCGCGGTGAAGTCAAACTCCCCAGGAAAAGCAACGGTAACCATCTCGCCGCCGTCATGGTTGAAGAGGTCAAGGAAGGTGACCGGAAAAACGGCATCAACCTGAACGTTCGCTATGCCGTTATCCTCAACATCAATGCCACCAGCAAAAAGAGTCGTCCCCGGATCAAGACTGAATTCAAGGCGCTGGAGCTGGTGCGGGTCGATGACCGGCTCATGGTGGTGGGTGATTTCACCAACCTGTCCAATAAAGACGGTTTTCTCCTCAGCGAAGTGCATATTCGCGATAACAACCGCAAGCTGGTTGAGAAGGTTCGCCTGATGACGGAATCCGCCTGGCAGCGTCAGGATCCTGCCTCCCGGGTTTTTCCCGAATCGCGGGTCAAGGTTTTCGGATTTGTTGGCAGCGACCTGTCAGAAGGGACTTACGAGTTCAAGGTGCGTAACCGTTTCTCGGACCGCTCCCAGCCAACCTACAAGGTCCAGCTGGATTACAACGACTCTATCCGCCAGATCATTCGCGCAACGGCCGCGGAATCCTGAGCAGTAAACGACCACGGTGCCTCGTTGACCTGGAGGAGGGAAAGCCATGCACAGACTACTGACAGGTCTATCCCTGATGTTTTTCCTCAGCGGGTGCACAACAACCAAAAGCATCAGTCATCCGGATTATGAGCAGCGAATGGCATCCCTGCAGGCGCTTAAGGCATCAATGGCCGACGAATGGCAGGCAGGCAATGCCGACCTGACAAAAGTCCGCGGCAAGTATGCGTGTACCTGGCAACCCGACCACCGCAACCTGACCAAGGGAAAAACCGTTTCCCTTGAAATTGAAGACGGTGAGCTGCGTGAAGTACTGGCTGAAATCAGCGCACAGACCGAGGTCACCGTGGTTATGGATGACTACGTGGAAGGGCTGATCACCCTCCAGCTGGATGATGTCGACCTGGGGCATGCACTGGACACCGTGCTGGCCATTGGCGATTTCGATTATCGCCTCTACCGGAACCATATTTTCGTCGGCATCCGCGAACCGAGTTCCCCCTCGTTTTCCCGGCTGGCCAGCACCTGCACCTATCGACCGGTATTCGTCAGCCCCGAGGAAATCCTGGTGATGCTGCCACCGCTTTATCGCCAGTATGTCCAGCCCAACAGCGGCAAGGGCACCCTGACCATTGTCGCCCCGAACAGTATTCAAAACCGGTTAAAACAGGATATTTATCTGTTTGACCGTGCGCCGGAACAGGTCGTCCTTGAACTGAGCGTGATTGAAGTATCCCGGGACGCCCTGGACATCCTTGGGATTGACTGGAATTCCGCCAAGAACTTTGCCGCGGCTGCCAGCAAACAGTACCTGCTGGATGCCTCCTTTTTTAATGCCAGCGTGCAACTGCCCGCTTACCGGGTCGGCCATTTCCTGGATGCCATTTCCCTGCTGAGCCAGAACGGCGATGCCCACATCAAGACCATGCCATCGATTGTGACCCAGGATGGACGCCAGGCACAGTTCAATTCCATGCAGACAATCTTTGGTCTTAAACAACTACAGAACCAGAATGGCAAGCAGCGGGAACTGGCTTACGGGGTGCAGATGGCCATCACTCCCCATATTTCAAACAGTGACCTGATCCAGATGGAGATCAACAATGCCTCGGTCAGCGACCTTGTCTATGACCAGGATCATCCCCGGCTGGTCGGACACTCCATCAGCAGCAGTGTGTACGTTGGCAACGGCAGCGCCCTGGTTATTGGAGGCCTGCTACAGAAGAAAAATCAGCGAAAAGTAAAAGGCGTCTCCGGCGCCGGGGAACTCTCGTTTATGGAAGGACTGTTCCAGCAACGCAACACACGCAGCTATGAAACCGAGGTACTGATCATGATCAGGCCCAGAATCCTGAAAAGCTGACAGTTACCGGATACCAAACCATGACAATCAAGCACACCTTTATAGCTGTCAGCACACTAACAGTGACTGCCACTGCGCTGGCTGAACGGTTTGGCAACCTGGATAGCGAGCTCTCAGATGACGCCGTCGTCTGTATGAGCGTCGGCACCTACGCCAGCGTCTCCGGTCTGGATGACATGACACTGACACCACTGGGCAGTGACGGTGCTGCCGGCGCCAGCTACGAGGGCACTGACACCTTTCATGTTCAGTCCAACAGCGGCGTCCGGATAATAGTCACCGGCGAGTCCCTGAGTAATGGCCGGGATACCATCCGAACCTACTATTTCATCGACAACCAGCTTGGCGGCACAACCACACCGGCCGACCTTGCCCACGACGGCAACCACCAGATCAAGGCTGTAGCCCAGCTCAATAACATCTCATCCCAACAGTCCGGCACCTACACCACCGAAGTCACTGTTACAGTATCCCCCTTGCTGGGCGGCAATAGCGGCTGTGGGGAAAGTCAGACGTCATTACCTTTGGATGAGAATGAACAGTGGGCTTTCATGGCCTTTGAAGATCTCTACCCAAATCCCGGTGATGCCGACTATAACGACTTTGTGATGGCTTTCCATGCCACGGAATCCTACGATGCCGACGGCGGCCTCGATACCATCAACCTGAGTTTTGCACCGCTGGCCCGGGGCGCGGGCTACAACCACTCCATCTGGCTGGATCTTGATGGCATTATTGACAGGGGCCACACCCATATCACCACGGAAACGGCTCCCCTTTATCAGGGTGACGCCATTGTTAAAGTGTCATACACCGACCTGGAAAACGGCACCATCCACAGCCAGTATTTCGATAAAGACGACGACATCCCGATATTCCATAGCACCCGCGCCGCACTCGACGGTTTTGCCAATGTTGACAGCTATGCGCCTATTACCTTCCCGAAATGGAAGACCGATATAGAAATCACCCTGGCGGATTCCGTGAACACGTTACTGGAGCGCGGGCTACCGGATGAAAGCACCTATCGCGTCTACATGCATGTCAATAACACCAACGAGGATATCGACCTTGCCACTGTCAATCCCGAAGACGGCATGATTGACAGTAATGGGTTTCCCTTTGGCCTGGTGGTACCCGGCGGCTGGCAATGGCCCCTGGAACGGGTGCATATCGACCAGGCCTATCAGCACTTTGATGATTACCGCGCCTGGTTGAGCGACCCTACCGGCACACCAGGGTTTGAAGCCCAGAACTGGTTCAGCTCACCGGATACATCAGGGCTGGTGTATCCGGAAGAAAACATTGCAACGTTGCTTGACTTCATTGAGTCAACAGAAAACTGATGAAGCGGGCATCCATACTCACCCCTCTCGCTTTGAGACACTTACCCGTCAATACTACTTCTCAGGGGACTGCTTAGCCTGTGATTTCAGATTTGACACAGTATCCCCCAACGCTTTACGGGAAGTCACTCTATCGCCATCACACAGGAATTCCACTTTCTCATTGAGAACGATTTTACATCGCTCGCGCAGGGAGAGCTGATTGAACTCATCATAGGTCATCTCACACTGACCATGAATGATGACATAGTCGAAATCCCGCGACTCAAGCGCCATCACTGCTTGCTCCCTCCGAGGCTTGAATCTCCACCACATCCGATCGGGTTGTTGATACAATGCCCATGACTTCGTTTTTCAAGGCATCCTCTACCCCTATCTCCGTCAGGGTTTCGGAAAGGTATCGGGCAACAATGTCAAACTCCTCATCAGTGATACCGAGACCGGCATGCGCCTCACGCAATCCACGTACATCATCATCCAGCGGGCCGCCAAACGCCGTACTCATGAAGGCCGCCTGCTTACGGGCCAGCTTATCCATATCCAGCGCTGAGAAGTAATGCCCTACCACCGGGTCATCGGCGACCTTGTCGTAGAATACGGAAACAGCCAGAAGAATGGCCTTATCCCCCCCTAGACGCTCATACAGAGAAGCCATTTTTGTTCACCTCCTTGCCATGCCATTCGACTATTTATCTATTTTGCACGAATCAATCATTTTATGATTAGCAGGAATACCAAAATTTATATACCTGCTGTTATTGTTATTTAACGACCATCGTTCAATCACACGCCCCATCCTTCAGAGCCATAAAGAAAAAGGGGGAAGTGCCTCCCCGCCACCTCAAAAAATTGCGCCCCTACTATATACCCTATACTCAAAAAAACATTCTGTTCAGCATGACATAACAAACCTTCAATGAATATCCTGCTGATTGACGATGAAATGGAAAACCTGAGGGCACTTAACCGTGTCATCAAACGTCATACCCCCCATAGCCCGATGATGCTGCAGGGGGTAGAGTCCCTGGATGAACTGGATGACCTTTCCTTTGACCTTCTGATTTGCGACCAGCGCATGCCCGAGTTCAAGGGAACGGATATCTTCGAATACCTCCGCCGGCAGGGGCATCCCGGCAAGCGAATTCTTTTATCTGCCTACACCGATTTCGCCGATGTCGTAGACAGTTTCAACAAAGGGGATATCCACCGTTTTCTCAGCAAGCCGATTACCAATCAGGCGCTGATTGAGTGCATCAACAGCCTTTTGAAAGAGCATTCCCCCCAGGCGACTGACACCGCTGCAACAGGCGACAATGGATTTTCCGACATACTCACCAGCGCCGCCTGCATGGAAGCACTGTTCGAACAAACCCGGCAGGCCGCCACCACCGAAAGCGCCATTTATATCTATGGAGAAACCGGTACCGGCAAGGAACTGCTCGCCAGAGCCATCCATACCCAGTCCTCCCATCACAGCGGACCGTTTATAGCCATTAACTGCGCCAACCTGACAGAAGACATGGCAGAATCCCAACTCTTTGGTCACAGGAAAGGTGCGTACCCCGGGGCTGAATCAGATAAATCCGGCATTCTGGCCCAGGTCTGCCACGGCACGTTATTCCTTGATGAGGTCAACGACCTGCCTCAAGGCGTACAGGCCAAATTACTCCGTGTTCTGCAGGACAGGCACTATACCCCACTGGGCGATATCGGCAGCCGCCCTTTCAACGGCCGGGTTGTTTCCGCCAGCGCCCATCCACTCCGACAGGCCGTCAGCGCGGGAACATTTCGTGAGGATCTGTTCTATCGACTCAATGTGGTGCCACTGACAATTCCGCCCCTGCGGGAAAGAAATGATGATTGCGAACAGCTGTTCCGGCATTTTCTCTGTCACTACAGCCTGCACGCCTGTACACCGGAACAGTGGCAGTTGAGTGATACCCTGCGCGCCTGGATCCGCCAGTACCCCTGGCCGGGCAATGTCCGCGAACTGCAAAATATCTGCGCCTATATCAGCTCATCGACACCGGCCGGCCACCTCACCCTGAGCACCTCGGCCCTGCCCAGTGACATCGTACCGGTATCCGTCAAAAAGAATAATGAATCCCCGGCGCCTGCCACCGTGATGCGCCGTCCCGCAGACCTGGACAGGGAGGAACTCCTGCGGGTACTGGAACACAACCAGTTCAAAAAAGCCCAGACAGCCCGCCAACTGGGCATCAGCCGCATGACGCTGTACCGCCTGATGAAACAGCACAAGCTGGATGGTTCCCGAGACGATGAGTAAGGGTCACACCCCTCCGGAGCCATTCACCGGAAGGCGAATGATGAAACCACAGCCATCGGTATAATCCGGATCCACCAGCATCTCACCATGGTGTTTCTGAATAATGTCATAGGACACCGCCAGTCCCAGCCCCGTTCCGGCCCCCACCGCCTTGGTCGTAAAAAAGGGCTCAAAGACCTTGTCCCTGATCTCCGGCGCGATCCCCTCACCGGTATCACGAATGCTCACCTCAACCCAGTCCCCGACCCGGTGCGTCCGGAGGTATATCCTGCCATTGTCCCCGGAGGCATGAATGGCATTGATCAGCAGGTTAAGGAAGACCTGGTTTAATTGAGAGGGAATACAGCGGATCCTGGGCAGGGGCTGAAAATCCTTTTCAAGGTAATGAATTTCGGATCGAATCAGGTTGAGCGTGCTGTCCAGGCAGGCCTGCACATCCGCTTCCTGCCAACGATGCTGGTTCTGACGGGAAAAGGCCATCAGCTCACTGACCGTTTCACCAATACGAAACACCCCCTCCTTGCAGGCCTCCAGCAAATCCGGCAGGTCGTCACGAATATAGTCCAGGTCATGCCGGGCTTTCAGGGCTGTCATCTCTTGCAGGCTGCCGGCCTCTGCCAGTGCGGGCTCCTTAGCCTCATAAGCCCGGATGATATCGTCCATGGCATCCACGTACTCCTCCAGCGACTTGAGGTTTGAACTGATATAGCCCACGGGATTATTGATCTCATGGGCCACCCCCGCAGCGAGCACACCAATCGTGGCCATTTTTTCAGACTGGATCAGCTGGCTTCGGGTTTCTTCCAGCTCACGGTTTTTCTCCTGAAGTTCCGCCGTTCGTTCATCGACCCTGCGATCCAGTTCCGAATACTGCATGAGGATTTTGTTATACAGGTCATTGAGATTACAGCGCATGCCTTCCATGATGCCTGACAGAAGGCCGATCTCATCCTGGCGTTCCATCCTGACGGACTCCGACAGCTCACCTTCACCGATCCGTTCCGCCTGCCCGGCCAGCTGACGTAAGGGTGTCACCACCAGGCGCCGGATACAAATGAGCAGCACCAGCGACACACACACCGCCTGAAGCAACGAGACAGCGACCAGCTCAGGCACATGAGACTGAAGCCATGTAGAGTCCCCGGGATTCTGTAAGGCAACCCGGACATGACCCATCACCTCGCCACTGCGGGCCAGTACCGGTTCCTGATGCTCAAAGAGTGGTTCATCGTGTATGAGAGGCTCACGGGCATACCCTATCACTCGCTCGTCCGGCAGCCGTATCTCGGCCTTCTGAATCTGGTCATAGAGCTCCACGATTTTCCGAAGATGCTCTTCAATGCGCGGGTAGTCTTCCCTGTAGAGATGATCTGATACGGTAATGGTGAGAATCTGGGCCAGTGCGCGGGCATTAGCCGTCAACTCCGCCCTGGCATGGCGGTTACTGTCCAGTACCACAAACAATGTGAACAGGATGGAGCTGGACACCATCATCACCAGGATGACACTGCTGAGTTTGACGCCCAGACTGGTACGTAATGCCATTTCACGATTCCTGACATCCTGCCCTTTCAGGCAGTCTTTATTCGTTCTTGTTGATTACATCCGATGATTATTCAGCCTCACGTCTACCATAGCATGGCGGCTATACCAACATAAGTGCGCCCGCCTTTAGCTTGATTCGGCTGCCGGCCATCATTCCACTGCATACAGCCTGTACTGACTACCGCGACCGGCTGTTTGTCACAATAATCCTATTCCAATAAAAAAACCGGAAATACAGCCGTTTTACGCTTAAACCCGCCTTTTTTCCCTTCCTGCGTGTAACAAATGTTACGTTTTCAGCCCGATGTAACAGCTGATACGTCACATGATACACCGCCAAAACCCGGCCAAATGACAATCCCCACGGCCTCGCTATAGTGATTAATACGGGCGTAGGGAAATTGGAACGCAATACGCCTCACTTAATAACGATGAATAATGCGTCCCAACATTCAGTCAGTAAACGAAGTATTACGCTGTAATCAGCAAGGAGCAGTACCATGAAAAAGACACTGATAGCAATGGCAATGGCTCTGGCCAGCACAAGCGCAATGGCAGAACTCGACAGCGAATCAGCCACCGTATCAATGGATGTCGCACTGTTCGCCTCAATCACTAACCTGGATGATTTTGTATTGAATCCCGTTTCATCCGATGGAGCGGCTGGTTCGATTTATTCAGGCAGTGACACCTATAACCTGGAAAGTAATGGCCAGGTGCGGGTAACGCTCAGTGGCAGCGATCTGAGCAACGGTTCAGATTCCATTTCAACCGCCTATGCACTGGATGACAGCGGATTAACGTTTGATACAACGGCTGATTCCGTGCACAACGCGAATCACACTGTCTCTGCCGACGCCACGCTTGGCAACATTTCGGCGCAAAAGGCAGGTTCCTATTCAGGTACGATTACCTTAACTGTCAGTGGTATTTAATACACTGCATACCGGGCATGCCAGACCGCAATAACGACATGCCCGGTATGAATTAAGGCCCAACTGTAAAGGATCTGCCTTTTTTACATGGGGCCTGCCCCATGTCTTTTTAACCCACGATTTGATCAGGAGTTTTTAATCAGCGCCGTCGAATCATCAAATATTAAAAATAAGGATTAAAAAAATGATCAAATTATATACGCTATTAATTACACTGCTATTCAGCCTGTCAGTCATGGCATCCGGCATTGCCGTTTCCCCATTGATCATTGAATTAAAATCGGAATCCAGCGACACCGTCCCGTTTGAATTCACCATCAGCGGTAAAGAAAAAGCCAAGAAAGTCCGGTTATCAGTTTACGATATGAAACAGCAAAATACTGGCCACATGGGTTTTATTGAAACCCTGAATGATAATAATCAAAGCAAGGCCGCCTGGGTCAGGCTGGAAAAAGACGAATACACCATTAAAAAAGACTCCAGCATTCAGGTGCCCGGCAAAATCAAGATTCCCCCCAGAAGTCCTGGTAATCACCTGGTCGCTGTCATGGTGGAGGAATTAAAAGAGAACGCCAGCCAACAGGGCATCAGTATTAATGTCCGTTATGCCGTCATCCTGAACATTACCGTTGAAGACAACAAACGCCGTCCCCGTGTGAAAACGGATTTCCAGCAGCTGGAACTGGTCAAGCTGAACGACCGCCTGATGCTGATGGGGGATTTTGCCAACCTCTCCCAGCATGAGGGGTTTCTGCAAAGTGAAGTCCAGATCCGCGACCAGGACCGCAAACTGGTCGAACGGGTACGCCTGATGACCGAATCTGCCTGGCAACGCCAGGATCCGGCTTCCCGGGTTTTCCCCGGCTCCAACGTCAAGGTATTCGGATTCATCTCCCGGGAACTGGATGAAGGCGATTACGAATTCAAGGTCAGGAACCGTTTCAGCGACAAAACACAACCGACTTACAAGGTCAGGCTTAAGTACGATGATTCCATTCGCCAGATCATCCGAAAGAAAGCCGCGAACCCAGAGGCTGAGCAAGAGTGAACCAGGGACATCCGGAACGGAGCGCAGATAAGGAGAAGTATCATGAACAGGATGATGATTGCCCTGCTTGCCATCCTGCTCCAGAGCGGATGCGCCACAACCCGCCCTGGATCGGACGACTATCAGGCCGGACGCGAGGCCCTGCAGGAACTGAAAGCCTCACTGAGCGGACAGTGGCAGCCGACCCGTGCCGACCTGGAACAGATTCACGGTGAATTTCATTGCAACAACACCACCGCTGACCAGGATCTGCTCACGGACAAGACCGTCAACCTTGAAATCGAGGAAGGCGACCTGCGCGAACTACTGGTAGAAGTCAGCGCCCAGACGGAAACCTCCATCATCATGGACGACTATGTCGAAGGGCTGGTCTCCATACAGCTTGATGACACGCCCCTGGCAACCGCCTTGGACAGCCTATTATCGGTCGGTGACTATGATTACCGGGTGTATGACGACTATATCTTCGTCGGCATCCGTGAACCTGGCGCACCCTCATTTTCAAGATTGTCAGAGACCTGTGTTTTCCGTCCGGTGTTTATTACACCGGAGGAAATCATCACCATGCTGCCCCCCCTCTACCGGCAGTATGTTCAGCCCAATATCAACAAGGGCACCCTGACCATTGTGGCGCCCCGCAGCATCCAGTCCCGCTTGAAGGACGACCTGTTTCTCTTCGACCGGGCGCCCGACCAGGTGGTGCTTGAACTCACCGTCATCGAAGTGGCCAAAGACGCACTGGATATTCTTGGCATTGACTGGCATGGCGCCAAGGATTTCGCCGCCGCGGCCAGCAAGCAGTACCTGGTCGACGCCTCATTCTTCAATGAAAGTGTGCAGCTGCCTGCGTTCAAGGTGCCACAGTTCATTGATGCCATCTCCCTGCTAAGCCGCAGTGGCGAGGCCCAAATCAAGACCATGCCCTCGATTGTGACCCTTGACGGCCATGAAGCAGCCTTCAACTCCATGCAGACACTGTACGGCCTGCCCCAGATGAAACAGACCAATGGTAAACAACAGGAGTTGTCCTACGGGGTGCAGTTGATCATCACGCCCCATGTATCCAGCAATAATGTCATCCAGATGAATATTAAAAATGCCTCGGTCAGTGACCTTGTGCATGACAAGGATATGCCACGACTGGTTGGCCACTCCATCACCAGCAGTGTTTATGTCGGTAATGGTAACGCCCTGATCATCGGCGGATTACTGCAGAAGAAAACACATAGCAAGGACAGTGGCGTTTCAGGCGCAGAAGATTTGCCAATCGTTGGCGACCTGTTCAAGCAAAGTACTGACCGGACGTATGAAACCGAGATATTGATCATGATCCGGCCACGGCTGCTCAATGGGTAAATGAAGGCAGGAGATAGAGAAATGAAAATGCTCAGTGCCCTCATTGTTCTCTCTCTCTCGCTTATTACGTGCCAGGTATCTGTTCATCATCGTGGCTGGGAAAGCAATCCCTCCATTGACATTGCATCCTCAACACTTTCTGTTCTGATGGCCGATAGCCATACAGCAGCAAAAAGCATCACTTCATCGTCTAATCAAAACACCCCACTGCACAGCGATAGAGCACAGGTCTTTATAACGGTTCATCCATTCACTAACAAAAAGGCCATCATACGCCAGAAACGTACCGCTCCCCTGGATACCTTCCATCACTATGACCACGACTGGGACACACCCAGCGAACCGCCACTGATTTTGCAGCCCAATGACCATTCGCTTCTTAAGAGTCACTCGGTCAACAATGAGGGCCTGGCATTGTGAGGTGCCTGATCCGGCTCACTGGCTTGATGATAAGCCTGATTGCCCCCCTGTGCTTCGCAGAACGGTTCGGGGGCGTCTCTGATGGCAACACCATCTCTGACAGCGCCACTGTGTGCATGAGTATCGGTCTCTATGGTGCAATCAGCGGTCTCGACAACATACACCTCTCCACCACAGGGACAGACGGTGCGGCAGGCACCAGTTACGAAGGCAACGATACCTTCCACGTGGACAGCAATGGCGGTATTCGGATCACCGTTACCGGCAACCAGTTGACCAACGGCACGGATACAATCCGCACCTATTATTTTATTGATGACAACCTGGGCCAGATTGCCACATCGGAAGGTGAGACACACAGCAGTACTCACCAGGTCAAGGTGCTGGCACAACTGAATGCCATCTCCTCCCAGAAAGCCGGCGCCTACAGCAGCCAGCTTCAAATCACGCTGTCACCACTGATTGGCGGCAGCAGTGGGTGCGGGGAAAGCGCACAATCCATGCCCCTCAATGAAGAAGACACCTGGGCCTTCATGGCCTTTGAGGATCTCTACCCGAATCCGGGTGACGCGGACTACAACGATTTCGTCATGGCCTTCAATGCAACGGAATCCTATGACGCCAACGGCGGACTCGACACCATTGCCATGAGCTTTGTGCCGCTTGCCCGGGGTGCCGGTTACAATCATTCCATATGGCTGGATCTTGATGGTGTGATTGACCGCAACCGCACCAATATTACGACCGAGACCGATCCGCTCTATCAAGGAGACGCCAGTATCAAGGTCACCTATACCAATCTTGAGAACAATAACGTCAGCACCAAATACTACGATATCGATGATGATATCCCGATATTCCACAATACCCGGTCAACGCTGGATGGCTATGCGAACGTTTATGACTGGCAATCCATCACATACCCGAAGCTGAAAACCGATATCGAAATCACCATGGCAGACAGCACTGCCAACCTGCTGTCAGAACGCGGCAGCATTCATGAGGGTAGCTACCGCGTCTACATGCACGTTGACAACACAAATAGTGATATTGATCTTGCGGCTGTGAATCCCGACGACGGCATGATTGACAGCAACGGCTACCCGTTTGGACTGGTCGTCCCTGGCGGCTGGCAGTGGCCACTGGAAAAAGTGAACATCAACCAGGCGTATCAGTACTTCGATGACTATCGCAGCTGGCTGACCGGTGAAAGTCCGTCCCTGAGCTTTGAGGCAGAAAACTGGTTCTACGCACCTGACACCTCCGGACTGGTCTATTCCCAGGACAACATCGATATCCTGATGGACTACATTGAAACATTCAGCACCACGCAGGAATAATCTATGCAACTGCCACAGCAGGCCGGGTGGGTGACACCATCTATGCCTGCCTTTTGCCTGACAATAGAGATGTCCTGCGCTACCTATCCGGGCATCCGTTAGTGAATCAATCCTGCACACGATCTTTCCACAATCCGGGCAACCCTGGTTGTAGTGTCAGCCTTATGGTTGCGTATTCAGGCGCCCAAGAAGTACCATAGTTCCATATAACAACAATACAGCTCCTGAAACAGGGTCAGTCCATGGGCAAATTCTACGACTTTATCGTTATCGGCTCGGGCGCGTCAGGCAGTGTTCTGGCTTATTATCTCAGCAAGGCAGGCGCTCGTGTGTGCCTGGTCGAAGCCGGTAAATCCTGGCAGGCCGACACCTGGCCCGATAATGAACTGGAAGCCAATGCCAACCTGATGTGGAACGGCGGCATGGATTCCACCCGCGATGCCGGCATGGTGTTACTGCGGGGCAAGGTCGTTGGTGGCGGCACCATTATCAACAACTGCCTGCTGGATCGGTTTGATGACATTGCCCTCGACGATTTCCGCCACAAGTCCGGTGTCGACTTTTACCAGCGCGACACCATGGATCGCCATTACAGCGCCATCGAACAGCAACTTTCACTGGAAACCATTCAGGCATCCGACTGGAACGGCAACGCCAAACTTTACGCAGAAGGTTTTGACAAACTCGGCCTGAAACGCGCACCGCTCCGCCGCGGCCAGCATAACTGCCAGAATGACCGTAACGACTGCATTGTCTGCCTGGGCGGCTGTCCCAGGGAATCCAAGCAAAGCATGGCGGTCTCTTTCATTCCCAAGGCATTAAAAGAAGGGCTGACGCTGCTAGACCAGTTTCAGGTCCATCAGGTCGTGCACGGTAAAAGTCATGTCGCCGTACATGGCGAAAGACAGAACAACCGTCAAACGCTCTATTCGCGCAAATGCATTATGGCTGCTGGCGCCCTTGGCTCCACCGATCTTCTGCTACGCTCCGGCTTCAGTGATCAACTCCCCGCACTGGGACAGGGTTTCCACTGCCATCCACAGTTCATGTCAATTGCCCTGATGGATGAGATTGTCGATTCTCACAAAGGCGCTTTCCAATCCCTTAAGTCTGATGATTCCCGTTTCCGCGCACAAGGCTTTAAACTGGAAAATGTCTTTGCCGGCCCCATAGCTGTTTCCCTGCTCAAGGCAGGTTTCGGAGAGCAACACCAGAACTTTATGCAGCAATACCGTCGCATGGCCTGTATTGAAGTGGCCGTACGCGATGAAGTGCCAGGCACCCTCCGCCACAGTCGTAATGGCCGACTGGTGATCGACAAGACACTGGATGATGTCGACAAACAACGTGCCGAAGCCGGCCTGCAGCAAATCCGGGATATTTTTGCAGCGGTTGGCGCCAGGGAAGTCATGGAGTCCCCGCTTGTGATCGCCCTTCACCTGATGGGCGGCTGCAGCATCGGGCAGCACGCTGCGGACTCCGTGGTGAATGAGCAGTTTCAAGTTCACGGGTTTGAAAACCTGTTGATTGCAGATGGCGCCATCTACCCCATGGCGCCGGGTATCAACCCGTCACTGACCATCATGGCCCAGAGCCATCGCGCCGCAAAATGTATCCTTAATGATTTTGGTGAGCGCTCCATTACCCAGGAAGCCACACAATCGGTTGCCGCTCCCCGACTGCAGGAGGTTGTATGACCTACGCCACATCCAGAGTCCTGAACCAACGCCAGCTGACAGCCGTTGAGCGCATTGGCGACATCCTGCTGCCTCGCAATGGTGATTTCCCGGCCTTCTCTGAAACGGGTTGCCTGTCCCATATCGATACCGTGCTTGCACCTTCTCATCCGCAGGATATCAAGGACCTGAAAATGGTGCTGTCACTGCTGGGCACTCTTCCCATACCACTGCTGAAGGGGTTCCTGACCCTGCTGGGTTATGGGGAGCGACTCCCGAAAGTTCTGGGCAGCCAACTCAAGCTGCTGGAATTCGGATTACGGGGCATTGTTTTCAGTCTTTACTATTCCGGCAAAGGCAACGTCTACAAACCTGTCAGCGGCGTCTATTCCGTGATGGATTACCAAGTCCATTGCGCGCCAGACACCTAACCGCAAATTCAACGATGACCGAATAAACAGCGATAAAAGAACAAGGGAATCCCCATGAACCAGGCCGTAGCTATCAACGTCAATGACGCCATCACCGAAAGTCCACTCTATAACCTGCAGGAAACGTCTGAAGAACAGGTAAACGCACTCTTTGCCGCCTGTCGCAGCGCCCACCAGGACCTGCGCAAATACACAGTGGCCGAGCGCTGCCATGAAGTGCATAAGGTGCTCGATTATGTCCTGCAGAACCGTGATCACATCGCTGCACGCATTTGTGAAGAAACCGGCAAAACCCTGACCGATGCGGTCGTGTCTGAAATCCTCGGCGTACTGGACAACCTGGAATGGAATATCGATAACGCCCCGAAAATCCTGAAGGATCAGACAGTTCACACGCCGATCACCCTGATGGGAAAGAAGTCCCGCGTTTATCATGAAAGCCTCGGCACTGTACTGGTGATTGCCCCCTGGAACTACCCCTTCCACATTGCCATGACCTTCATGATGAGCGCGTTCATCGCCGGCAACAGTGTGGTATTCAAACCATCAGAATTGACTCCCATGCAAGGGCTGCTGGAAGAGATTCTTGAAGCATCTCCGTTGATCAGAAACAGCGTAAAAGTGGTTTATGGCACCGGTGTAACCGCACAACGTCTGGTGGCCGCACGCCCCGACAAGATATTCTTCACAGGTTCCTGCGCAACTGGCCGCAAGCTGTTGAAACAGGCGGCTGACATGCTGATTCCCGTTGACGTGGAATTGGGTGGCAAGGATCAGATGATTGTCTTTGAAGACGTCAATATCAAGCGCACCACGGCCGGTGCGGTCTGGGGCGCACTGACCAATGCCGGTCAATCCTGCACCTCCGTGGAACGGCTTTATGTGCATGACAGTATTTATGACGAATTTGTCACTGAACTCAAAGCCCAGTTCGATGCACTGGTCGTGAATGCCGGCGATAAAGGCGATGCTGATATAGGCGCCATTACGGCTGACTTTCAGTTAGACATCATCAAGCGCCATGTCGAGGATGCACGCAGCAAAGGCGCTACCATCCTTACTGGCGGCATGGTAACCGGCGATCAGGGCAAGTTTTACCTGCCTACCCTGATCACGGATGTAACCGATGATATGCTCCTCGCCAGCGAGGAAACCTTTGGCCCCACCTTGCCCGTATTCCGTTTTTCGACAGAAAAAGAGGTTATTGAAACCTCCAACCAGAGTGAGTTTGGCCTATCCGCCAGCGTCTGGAGCAAGGATCTGGACCGGGCTGACCGGGTCGCCCGCGCTCTGGTCTGCGGCGCCGTATCCATCAACAATGTCATGCTCACGGAAGGCAATCCGGCCCTGCCCTTCGGTGGCACCCGCAGCAGCGGATTCGGGCGGGCCAAAGGTGCTGAAGGCCTTCTCGCCTTCACTCGCTCAAAGGCGATCCTGATTGACAAGCAGAGCGATAAGCTGGAACCTAACTGGTACCCTTATACCCAAAAGAAATTTACCCTGTTCCAGCGCCTGATTGACGCCCTGTTCACCAAAAGCCCGGTGAAGCTGCTGAAACTGGCCATCATCGGCATGCAGCTGGAAAGCGAGGCCAAAAAGCCCCGCCAGTAATCGAATTGCACATGCCCTGTGCCAAGGGGCCGGCCCACTAACCTGAGCCGACCCCTTTTCTATCTAAAAACCCTTCTTAGACCATGGTCAAAAAGACCATGGTCTAACTGTCATGCGAACTTTTTCCCGGTATCCTTGTCTGCATAGTAAGGATGTACACAGCTTTTTTGTGGTATTACAGGGAGGTAAGGGAGATGTCATTGGAGTTAGCACTGGAAGAGTACCAGGACATCGTGGTTATCACGCTTGATGGCATTGTCCAGCCGGATAACGCCGATTTTCTTCATAACAGCCTGAACGCCCTGACCCGGGACGGTTATTCCCGTTTTGTTCTGGATTGCACCCAGCTGAAGTCCATCAACAGTGATGGTCTGGCGGTGTTATACGATCTGTTTCTGGAGCTGCCGCCCAACGGCAAGATCGTCCTTTGCAATGCCAACCGACGTATCAGGGGGTTGCTGGATATCAGTGGCCTGGGGCACTACCTGCCCTGTGTCGAAAGCCGTGATACCGCCATGAAAACCATTCGGAATGAGATCGGCCATCTCGACCTGGATTGGACGGAAGAGCACCATACTGCCGGATAAAGGGGCAGCAACAACCCTACCCCGCTATCCAGCACTGTAATAACCCGTTACTTTGTCGTGGCCTGATTCTCCGAAGATGGGTAGCCATCAGGCTCTCCACGGGGAAGCACCAGGTTCAATACAATGGCAATCACCGCACACAATCCCACGCCCGACAGCTGCACACTGCCCAGGGTAAGGCTCAGGTTGCCAATACCACTCACCAGCACCAGAGCGACAATCGCCAGGTTTCTGGGTTGACTCAAATCCACCTGCGCCTTGATCAACGTGTTAAGCCCCACCACCGCGATAGAGCCAAACAACAGCATCATAATTCCGCCCATGACCGGTAAGGGGATGGATTGCAGCACAGCACCAAGTTTCGCCACAAACGCCAGCAAGATGGCAAACACCGCAGACCAGGTCATGATGGCTGGATTAAAGGCTTTCGTCAGCATGACCGCACCGGTCACCTCGGAATAGGTGGTATTCGGTGGTCCGCCAAAGAGTGCCGCCGTCGAGGTTGCGAGACCGTCCCCCAGCAGCGTCCGGTGCAGGCCCGGTTTTTTGAGGTAGTCTTTGCCGGTCACCGAACTGATGGCCAGCATATCGCCGATATGCTCAATGGCCGGGGCAATAGCCACTGGCACCATGAACAGCACCGCACTCCAGTTCCATTCCGGCAGGGTGAAGGCCGGCACATGAAACCACCCGACATCTCCCACAGCCGAGAAATCCGTCACTCCTACGATCCAGGCTGCAAGACAACCTGACAATACGCCGAACATGATCGGAATAAGCTTGAAAATCCCCTTGGCCAGGGTTGCCACCAGCAGTGTCGAAATCAACGAAACCGCAGAAACAATAATGGCCTTGTCACGGGCAATTAACTGCATCCCACCATCCCCGGTCTTTCCCAGCGCCATATTCACCGCAGCCGGCGCCAGGATCAAACCGATCACCATGATCACAGGTCCCACAACCACAGGCGGGAACAGGCGGTAAAGGAACCCCGTCCCCCACAGGCGCACCATCAGGCTCAGCATCATGTAAAAAGCGCCGGCGACCATCAAACCACCCATCGTGGCCGGTACACCCCAGGTTTCTACGCCATAAATAATCGGCGCAATGAAAGCAAAGGAGGAAGCAAGAAAGATGGGGATCTGTCTGCCCGTGCAGAACTGAAAGATCAGGGTGCCGATACCGGCGGTGAAAAGCGCAACACTGGGATCGAGTCCCGTCAACACTGGCACCAGCACCAGTGCCCCAAAGGCGACAAATAACATCTGGCCGCCAGCCAGCGCGATCCGCACCGGCGATCCGCCACTCGGTGTCCCGTGTGTCATAAATACTCTCTAATGGATCGTTGTCGTTTTTATAAGGATTGTCAGGCACTGCCGCTGTCAGCAGCGCCCTTGTGCTCTAACGATGATCAGGTGGTTCCGAAAATCTTGTCACCGGCATCGCCCAGACCCGGCATGATGTAACCTTTGTCGTTCAGACCTTCATCAATAGAGGCCGTGAAGATCTCAACATCCGGATGGGCATCAGTCACTTTTTTCAGGCCTTCCGGTGCAGCCACCAGCACGAGTACCCGAATATTCTGACAACCTGCCGCCTTGAGCATATCGATGGTTGCCAGCATGGAACCACCGGTCGCCAGCATCGGATCAACCACCAGCGCCATACGCTCATCCATGTTTTTGGCCAGTTTCTGGAAATAGGGCACCGGCTCCAGCGTCTCTTCATCACGGTAGAGACCGACCACACTGATCCGGGCACTGGGAATCAGTTCCATCACGCCATCCAGCATGCCCAAACCGGCACGCAAGATCGGGACGATGGTAATCTTCTTACCCTTGAGGCGCTGTACCGTGACGTCACCGGCCCAACCGTTGATGGTGTGATCTTCCAGCGCCAGATCCTTGGTCGCCTCATAGGTCAGCAGGGTGCCGACCTCGCTGGCCAGCGTTCTGAAGCCCTTGGTGCTGATCCCTTCGACCCGCATCAGACCCAGTTTGTGCTGTACCAGCGGATGTTTTATTTCATGAACACGCATGCTTAACCCCTGAAAGTGTCTGCGCTCACCAGACGTGAGTTAACCGGTAATTTTATCGACTCTCAGTGATCAGTGAAACTGCTAATATCCATAGGGAATGTCGTGGTTTTCGTACTTTTTGCGTGTCAGGATATGCCTTTGCCACAGTTGCACGACCGAACCTTCAACGGTATCGTTCCCTGTTTTCCTGCGGCGGCTGCCGCCTGATACACGGTATAGAGGTTCTTTTCCCCATGTCCGTCGACCTGGATCACATTCAAACGGTCTATGCTGAAGCAGACTGCCTGTTCCCGGAAGCCCAGGTGGAAGCCGCGATTGATCGCGTTGCCGCCGAGATCACCGAGGTACTGGCCAGCACCAACCCACTGGTTTACACCGTCATGAATGGCGGCCTGGTGTTCGCCGGGAAACTGCTGACCCGCCTGAACTTCCCGCTGGAATCGTCTTACCTGCACGCGACCCGGTACCGCAACACCACCAGCGGTGGCGAACTGGACTGGAAAGTCCCTCCTGCTCAGGATATGAAAGGCCGAACCGTGTTGATTGTTGACGACATCCTGGACGAGGGCCACACCCTCGCCGCCATCGTTGACTTCTGCAAGGCTCAGGGTGTTGAGCAAGTTCTGACAGCCGTTCTGGTTGACAAGCTGCATGACCGCAAGGCGCGTGAAAATATGAAGAGCGACTTCACCGGGCTGGATGTAGAAGACCGCTATCTGTTCGGCTATGGCATGGATTATCAGGGCTACTGGCGTAATGCGCCGGGCATCTTTGCACTCAAGGGCGCATAACTCTCGCCCGCTAATAAAAAAGCCTGCTGATGCAGGCTTTTTTATGTCGGATTGTCAGATCACTAAAACCATTTCGACACAATAAAACCACTAATTGCTATCACACCCGATGCTATCGTAAACACATCAAACACCGGGTTACGATAGTGCTTCAATTCCGGAATCGTGTAGTAACCGTATACCGGCATAAAAAACAGAATCACCGCCAGCAGCGGTGCCAATAACCCTTCGATCACACCAATCACACTGAGATTGAGGCATGCAGCCAACCAACAGCTCAGAAATATGAGCACCTTGGCAATCCGCGTACTGGCATCACTATGCACAGGAATCGATGTGACCCGTTTGGCCAGCAACGTAAACAAACCGCCAACCCCCTCAATTGACCCCATGTAAACACCAAAAAACGAGCTGGTAATCGCCAGAAACGCAATCACTGAAGCAATCAACGCAAAAAAACCTGCCCCTTCACGGCTGGCAAACACACTCAATACAGGCACATTTTCCTGCAAGGCAACCTGTATTTCAGCAGGGGTCAATGACAGCACACAGGAAAACACAAACAACATCACAACAAGCAGGAGTGAACCGGCATTCACCGCCAGAATCCGATCTGTCTTTCGGGCACATAACGCCGTATCACGACACACCATGCGATAAGCCTGCGCAAAAGCCGAACAGGCCGGCGAGTGATTAAAGGAAAAAATCAGCATGGGAATAATGACAAATGCAGACATGGCCAGCTCAGTAGGTGCCGGCATCAAAAAGAGATGATCCAGATGCCACTGGGGAATCAAATACAGCGAAATACCGATAAGAATAACCACCAGCGGCATCACCAGCGATTCCACCGCCGATAACACCCAGCGCTCCCCCTTACTGATAACCATGACCAGCACGGCAAGCAAAACAAAACTGATCACACTGCGATGGGGCACCGACCACTCCAGCTGATACCGGAAGAATTGCTCCGTGACATTGGTTAACCCTATGGCATACAACAGCAGGGCGGTGTTTAGCTTAAAAGTGGTTTTACCCAGTGTTTTGAAATCCTTTCTAATAACCCATCTTCTGAGAAGATTTCAGTCTTAAGAAAACGCTTCCATCCAAGATACCTAGCCAGATATTTGGTCGACACACCTTTAAAGAACCCATTAATCCATATCTTCAAATCACTGTGATAGGCATTAACGTGTTGAATGTGGTAGTTATCTTCAATCACATAGACACCTTGTGATATCACCAGTTCCTTAAGGTTCAGGTTAAGCCGCCTGGCAATGCTCTCATGGCTCAGATGGGCATCAGCACAAAGGATTGACCCCGGTTCTATTCTCCCGGTCAGATGCGCTTCCAGCTCATCAGCGCTGACATGATCAAGCACGGCATCGGTAATATGGTTCTGCCTGTCGCAGGCGACCATTATCGGGATGTTTCGTGGATGGCTCTGCGTTTTGTCGGGGCGGGATGCTTTCGTTTTGGTACGGGCCTTGCGCTTACCCCGTTTGCGTGCGGTTTCCCCAAGACCTCGTTCTCCCTTATGACTTTCAAGCAGGAAGGTTTCATCGATTTCAGAAATACCACTCAGAAGCTCGGCCTGGTCTGTTTCGATAATGCGCATGATGCGATGGCGCAATCGAAAAGACGTCGGTAATGAGATATCACATTGCTTTGCAGCAACCCTGAGCGTCGTGTCGCCACGCATACAGTCGAGATATTGGTCGGCTTTGTCCTGTACGCGAAGATGAGCCAGTGGTGTGCCCGTCAACGCATTAAATGTCTTTTTGCAGCGCTTGCATTTGTAACGCGGGTAGCCGCTTTGCGAGCCCCACCCTCCGACATGATCGCTGCGGCATCTTGGGCAACAGGGGGACTGGGCAAACTGGTCATTAACCGCTTCCAGTATCTGGCAACCACCGGGCTGGATATCCAGTGTATCCGGCTCTGGCAGCGAGCTTCGGAGAATACAGGCCTGATCAGGCGTGAGTAACGTAAGAGATTCGAGAAGATTGAGAAACTGTTGTTGCTCCATGACAACCTCCCATATTTATGGGCGCTATGGGACATTACACCGTCATTATAGTGCTATATGGTCAATCCACTATTAACAAAAACACCGCCCAACAGCAGTATGGGATAAATGCTGAGAAAGTAGGCCAGCGTTAACAAACTGCCCGCCTGCTGACCAAAACGGTCGGTCATGGTCGCGGTAATATCTGCATCGGGACGTTCAGCCGACAGACAGAATCTCGTCAGATTCCGGTGGGCAAACCAGATCATCGGCCCCGCCAGCAGCGCAATAATCACCAGAGGAATAAACCCGACACGCCCGGCATTGATGGGCAAATACAACACGCCCGCCCCTACTGCCGTACCGAATAAATTGGACAACCAGCCGGTATCCCGGCCAGACCAGCGCAGCACATCACTCTCTGACGAAACAGAGCAAGTGGTGCTAGATGAGGGGGTATCTTGTGCAGACATGCGTCCAGTATAGCCACACAACTGTCTTGAAACGGTTTCCACGACGATTTTTTCTGTTTATATGCGCGGTTGCAGTTTTTTTCCTTCACCCTACAATCGATCACCATAAATACCACAACCAATGGCAGTCATAACCCATGAACAAAAAAGACAAACAAAAAGTCATCGGTGAAACACTGAGCAATGAGCAGCTGAAAACCTTTCTGACACTTGAGCCTGCCGACCACACCCATCCGGATTACCACATCCTTTTGCGGGCTTACCGTGCTTTGACAGCGGAGAATTTCGCACGCTTCCTCCACTTTTTTGTGGAAGAAGGCAAAAACCTTCAAGCCCCCGGCCCAGACCAAGGCACCATCGCCGACCTGGTCAGCCAGCATAAGCAATCCGCCGATTACCTGAAAGCCCTGCAGACGCTTAGCAGCTCCTGACAAGAAGACTACGGAACGCCCTGCCAGCAGGGCTCGCCCCACGCATAACCCGGCAGACTCCCCCGGAACACCTATACTGTCATCTCATCTTTTCGACAGTGTATTCTTCAAACCATGCCGTATCGATCCATCAAACACGCCTTACTATTAGGTTGCTTAAGCCTGCTTATCAACACTCATCTATTTGCCTGCGAAGGAGCAGCAACCGATAGCAATAGCCCCTGTGCTAAGAGCGAAAACCAGACCATAGCCTCGCTGGCCAAGTATCAACAACAATATCCGGACATAACTTACCAGGAACTGCGACAGCTGCTCCCCACAGGCAAAGTGTTACTGGTTGATGCCAACCGTCCAGAAACCTATGCCAGCGGACATATTCCCGGCGCCATCTCATTTAATGACAAAGCCAATCTGAGAACCCACCTTAAATACCCGAAAAATATGACTGTCGTAGTCTATTGCGGTGGTTCCCATTGCATTGCCTGGCATAGCGCCGCCGACTGGGCAGCTGCGGAAGGCTTTCAGAATATTCGCCATTTCAGCGCAGGCCTGAGAGGATGGAAGCTGGAAGGCGGGGAAGTGACTGCCATGAACAGCAAAACACCCCAATAACAAAAGAGGCCGCATTAGCGGCCCCTTAACATCAGCAGATAATCACTTATTCATTATGCATGTCAGCATTAAACGCCGCTTCATCAAACTGACAGCCTAGATGACGCACAATTTCACGCAGGTCATTTTCCGCGTTACCCAGACAGCTGGTACCACCCGGTGAGGGCGTCATGTTAAAGATAATGCCGGTGCCTGGATTAATCCGGGCTTCACCCAGCATCAGCTCCTTATTGGTTTTATCGATCAACTGAGGGCGAATCCCTCCAAAACCGGATGCAAATGTCACATCGCTCAGCTGCAGCGAAGGCACAATTTTCCTCGCGTCTTTAAGGAAAAGGCGTCTGCGCACCCAGGGAATCTCAAACAGGAAATTCTTGAAAATATAGTTCCGGATATCCTTCACCTTGAACAGATCCCAGAACACCTTGAACACCGCACCATCCAGCTTGAGCACCTTGAAGAACTCAGGAATGGTCCGGGGATTATAGCGCTCCAGCATGGGCAGGATCAGCGCTGTCGGCCCAAAGCGGGTTTTTCCTTCCACCAGCACATCGGGATCACCGTGAATTGCAGCAAACGGTAGTTTATCGTTCTGAACGGTATATACCTTGCCGTTCAACACCCGCGGTGTGAAATAGAAGCTACCTGCCATCGGTAAGCAGGAGAAGTTAAGACCATAACCCATCTGCTGGGCCAGCAGGAGACTGTGTCCGCCCGCACACACCACAACAAATTTGGCTTCATAGACACCGTTATCCGTCACAACACGATGCAAGTCACCGGACTTCTCTATGTTTTGCACCTGGGTATTCAGGTGGACATCGATCGTCTTACCCTCAACCTCTTTGGCCTTTTTCACAAAAGCCACCGAGAGCGCCTTGTAATCGACCGCGGTATACTCATCTGTGATAGCAATCGCCGCCAGCTCTTCGGGCCGGTATTCATCGCCAACCTTGGCGACTGCAGGCTCTATTTCAGCAATACCCTCTTTATCCAGCAGCTGCATTTCAGGGTAGTGCTCGCGGAAAACCTTGAAACGGTCACGAATAAACTGGCTTTCCTTCTCACCAACCCCCAGCACCATTTTCGGGTATTTGAAAATAATGCCGTCACGCTCTTCCGCTGGCAGCGCCTTAGCAAAATTCACCAGCATGCTGGCCGTGCGCTTGACCTTGACGGCCTTTTCCAGGGTGTAATTGGTTTCTATATCACCACAATGGATGGTTTGGCTGTTATTGGTGCCCTTGGAGTTGACGGTGGCAAAATCACTGTATTTTTCCACCAGACCTATGCGACCGAGATCCGTATAACGGGCCAGCTCATACAGAAGGGCAGTTCCCGAGACACCACCACCGACGATCAGTACATCGTAACTCTTTACTGTCATAGTTGCTGCTCTCTGACACAAATCCTGTTCATCAGCCCCCCGATGGGAGCAAGCAATCATTCTTGTTAGCGACCACTATCTTCTTATCCCTTGTTCTTGAGCTTTCGCCTGTCCATGGAGGCTTTGTCGGAGCACATTATATATGAATACATGCGTTTTTGGTCTTAAGAGCGCAACAGATATATGTATTTATCATTAAAAATGCGCGAAAAAACCGGAGAATAACGCCTATCTAAACCCTAAATCCGACACCCGACAGGGCTCACAATCTAAACGATAGTGCATATCCAAGCCGCCTCCGCGACTGCAGAGCAATTTATTGCCAGCCAGTGGAACAATCTCACGAAACACTGACTCCAAGCCTCTGGCGACAAGGAGCAGATAACGATGACAAAAGGCAAACACCCAAATACCAGGAACCAACCCCCAACCCCCTCTCAAGCGGCAGCGCTATTGGCCATTGCCCTGCTATTCACATGTATGGGGGTATTAACCTCGTTGAACGATGTACTGATTCCCCACCTCAAGGAGGTCTTCAGCCTGAGCTATCAGGGCGCACTCCTGATCCAGCTGATCTGGTTTTCCGCCTTTTTGCTGCTTTCAACGCCGGCCAGCCTCGTGATCCGCAAGACCTCCTACCAGTTCGGCATGACCACTGGCTATTGCCTGACTTCGGCCGGTTGCTTGCTTTTCCTGCCCGCCGCCTGGACACGCTGTTATCCGTTGTTTCTGCTGGCCCTGCTCGTCATTGCTGCCGGTGTATGCTTTTTACTGGTCGTCAGCAACCCCTATGCGTCAGCACTGGGAGACAGCCGAACCATTCATCGTCGCCTGATGATACTTCATGGTTTTTTTGCCGTTGGCATGACCCTCGCGCCCTGGCTGTCAGGACCCGCCATTCTTTCCTATCCACCTGTTACCCATGAGACTCAACTCGTGATAAGCGATCGCCTGTCACTCGCAGAAACCGTTATCGAGCCCTACCTGCTGTTAGCGACATGCCTGGCCGGAATCGCCTTTCTGACAGCAAGACAACACCTCCCCGACATCTTTCAGAAAGAACGCGAGCGCAAACCTGATGCGAGAGAACACAATTTCAGAGAGCACTCGGCCTGGCATCAGCGCCACACCCTGCTGGGCAGTATTGCGATTTTCATGTATGTCGGGACGGAAGTCTTGCTGGGCAGCTTTATGGTGAGCTTCATCAAGGATCTGTCATTACCCATGTCATCCGCTGCCATGGCACGCTTTATTGGGTATTACTGGCTCGGCATCACAATTGGCCGCTTTTTAGCACCCTGGTTTCTGCATGAGATTCGCCCACGCGTCATACTAGGTGTGAGTGCATGGCTATCACTACTAATGGTGCTATGTGGGATTTTTGCCGATGGCTATATCGCATTGACGGCGATTACGCTGATCGGGCTGTGTAACTCGGTGATGTATCCGTTGATATACAGCCTTTCCATGCAGAACCTCAGCCCCATGACTGCTGCACAGGCATCCGGCATCCTGAGTTCCGCCGGGGTTGGCGGAGGCATTGTCCCACTGACGGCGGCAATCATTGCCGACCATTACGGCGTCAGAGGTGCGTTCTTGGTGTCCGCCTGCTGCTATGGCTATATCCTGTACTACAGCATGAAAGGCTGTGAAATAACGACACAGGAAACCGGCAGCAGCGAAACAATAAAGTAAGTGAGAGAAGTAGAAAAGAAGAAGAGGGAAGATGGCTGGGGTGGCAGGATTCGAACCTACGCATGACGGGATCAAAACCCGTTGCCTTACCGCTTGGCGACACCCCAACAGAGGAACGTGGTAGCTAGGGGCAGATTCGAACTGCCGACCCCAGCATTATGAGTGCTGTGCTCTAACCAACTGAGCTACCTAGCCATCATTCCTGAAAGGACATGGCTGGGGTGGCAGGATTCGAACCTGCGCATGACGGGATCAAAACCCGTTGCCTTACCGCTTGGCGACACCCCAACTGAGAACTTGAAGCACCGGAGAAGACCCGGCGACATCGAGGCCGGTATAGTAACGTTTCCGTTCTGAAAATCAACCCCTGAAAGTTCATCCCCTCGGTGGTAGCTAGGGGCAGATTCGAACTGCCGACCCCAGCATTATGAGTGCTGTGCTCTAACCAACTGAGCTACCTAGCCCCGACGAGATGCGGCGCATTTTGGTGATATTGGGGGGCTGTGTCAATAGCTGTATTTATACATAAAGCACCACAACTCCTGTTAACGCTACAACATCCTTCAGAACAGGCAATAAATACTTTGTGTTGAAAAATACACTTGCAGGAAATCTATGGCATGCTGAGCTGGTGCCACCCCAGCAAATAAAACCATACATTTTACTGATTACCACCATTCTTCAGTTCTTTTGCGAGATTTCCAAGCACCACACGGGATAGATGGCGCATAAGTATCTTCGTGCTGCCCCCTTAACTTTGAATCAGTTGCTCTATATCGCCAGTATGGCAAGGCTTTCAGAGCATTTGCTGCTACTGTGCTGATGAATGGTGGTAATCAGGTACTTTTTTATCTCAAACATACGCAGCGGCTGAATCTGGCGCATTCAACAAGAACTTGATTTCCGCTTTGCCACTCTCCTCTTCAATATCTTTCGAATCTGAAGAGTGCTCATGTTCTTCTATAACATCCAACTCTATTGATTCCTGTGCCTCTTTGCCTTCTGTTTTTGCATGCATAATTCCTGCACTGGTTGACGATGACTGCATCTCAACGCTGTGGCACTCTGCCTCCACTTGAATTGAAACGCTAGAAGACGCCTGATTAGACTCCGGCACGGGACCTTGCAACGAGGAAGCACCACCATTATTTACGGTTGGATATACCGGTCCGGTAGCCGCCAAAGATGGCCTACCACCAGTAAACTGAGGAACTGACTGATACGGCCTAAAACAGGGACTACATGGTCGACAACAGATTCGAATAAATTTTTTCATGGCCCTCCCCCCCCTGACACTGCCAATCGCCATAAATGCTCCCATTTTATGAGGAACCTTTAAGGTATTAAGGACTTGGCAAACCAGAACCATCCCCGCACTGGCAAACGCATAACTCGCTAAAACTGTTGCCTCAAATTTTGGCGCCTCTCCAAGAATGGACTCAACATAACCAGGAACATTTAAAATATTCTGTAGAGCCTGCTCTTCAGTCAAATTGTGGTAATGAACTATTTCTCCAACAATCATATTGAGAGATTTAACAAAGTCACCTTGATCCAGTTGAATTGCAGCCCTTGCCGCCTTAGCAACTGGCGCTCCAGCAATACCTGAAGTCCCAATAATCCCTACAACATTACCAGCAAAAGCACCCGCACTGTGCACTCTATATCTCAATGGATACTTTTCGATAAGCTCAATTGGAACAATAAGATCATCAGGACTAGGTAAATCAAGCTCAATGTTTTCAAACTGATGTAGATATACCGTGAAAAACTCATCAGGCAAACATTCGATCAAATACTTAACATTATTCAAACACTGAACCAGCCGTTCATTATAAAAAATATGCTGATATTGAGCACCGGTTTGAATGCCACCTTGGGTGCTAGCCTGATTGCTATCTTGAGCACTGCTGTGAATGTCACCTTGATCGCCCCCCTGATTACCATTTTGAGTGCAACCCTGATCATCGTCTTCAGCACTCAATATTGAGTTTATTTGTAAGACTAATTCTTTCTTGAAAGCTGAGCCACAATTCTCTGTAGATCTATAGTTTATTTCAAACGCTTTCAATCTGGCATTTAAAGATAAAAAGACATGTTCAGGCAGTTCATGCTTTATCAAGGCCTTGAGCTCTTTTATTGTATTCACAATTTCACTCTTAATACCTTTCTTAACCGAGTATTTTATTGCTGTTTCAACAAATAATTTTGCACTGAACAAATTACCTTCCAGAGCAACATTCAGCGCTACAGTTTGTCTTGATTTTCGCACCGAATCTTGCCCTGAAACCTGAGCAGCAGAAGCAGGCTGTACTTGAATTTTGCGAGCATCCCCCCCCCTTCGACTAGTAGAGTCATCATCAGCAGTATCATATTGACTCTCCGTTTTTATAGAAGCAACTGATGACCTACGGCTACTGATTCTTCTTCCCATAGAGGGTTGCACTTCACTCTCAAAGGTGACAACTGCAATTTTTTTCTCCGAACTCCCATAAGCCTCAGGCACCCAGCCAGAACCACACTGACTTAAACTTCCAGCACAACGCATACATACTCTCCATGATCACGTTTAATTTAAAAATAAATTCAAAGCGTATGAGAGAAGAGATATTTTCACCCTAACTAACACGGAAGCTGCCCAAACAATATAACGACTATCAAAAACAACACATGAAGCCATTTCTTCCTGATAAACTTCTCCCCGCTGACCACACAACAACCATTACACAGGTACGAACATGACCCAGGAATCGATCGTAATTGTCAGCGGCGCCCGCACACCGATGGGTGGCCTGCAAGGCTCGCTGTCCAGCCTGACAGCACCGGAGCTGGGCAGCATCGCCATCAAGGAGACCGTCAGCCGCGCGAATATCAATCCTGAAGACGTTGATGAAGTGATCATGGGCTGCGTCCTGCCTGCAGGCCTTGGACAGGGCCCCGCCCGTCAGGCATCCCGGAAAGCCGGCCTGCCGGACGCTACCGGCTGTACCACCATCAACAAACTCTGCGGTTCCGGCATGAAAGCCGTGATGCTGGCCCACGACCTGATTCGCGCCGGTACCAACCAGATCATGATTGCCGGCGGCATGGAAAGCATGAGTAACGCCCCCTACCTGCTCGACAAGGCTCGCAGCGGCTACCGCATGGGACACGGCAAGGTGATGGACCACATGTTCTTGGATGGACTGGAAGACGCTGAAACCGGTCGGCTGATGGGCTCTTTCGCCCAGGAAGTGGCAGATAAATACGAACTCTCCCGCGAAGCGATGGACGCCTTTGCCATCGAATCCCTCAAGCGGGCCCAGAAAGCCACTAACGACGGCTTACTGGAGGCTGAGATTGCCCCTGTCACCTATACCACCCGCAAAGGTGAGCAGACTGTTAGCCAGGATGAACAACCCTTTAACGCCAATATTGAGAAAATCCCCAGCCTTCGTCCGGCGTTCAGCAAGAACGGCACCATCACCGCCGCCAATGCCAGCTCCATTTCCGATGGCGCCTCTGCCCTTCTGCTGATGACAGAAAGTGAAGCTGCAAAACGCGGTCTGCAACCACTGGCCCGCATTGTCGCGCACAGCACCCACTCCCAGCATCCGTCAGAATTCACGATTGCCCCGGTCGGCGCACTGACCAAGGTGTTGGCTAAAACCGGCTGGAGCAAAGACGACGTTGACCTGTTCGAAATCAATGAAGCCTTTGCCATGGTTACCATGATTGCCATGCAGGAACATGGCCTTGATCACAGCAAGGTCAACGTTCATGGCGGTGCCTGCGCTCAAGGACACCCCATTGGCTCAACCGGCTCGCGAATCCTGCTCTCACTGATCTATGCACTGAAGCAATACGGTAAGAAGAAAGGTATCGCCAGCCTCTGTATTGGCGGCGGAGAAGCGACAGCCGTAGCTGTTGAAGTACTCTAAAAAACTACAGGATTGTCCGGGCCTATGCTGCCCGGACAATCCTCTGTACATAAACGGTTGTCACACCCCAGGTGAACACCGCAGGAAATGCGTCAATAAGCTCAAAAGCCCCAGGCAGATAGTTTGTCAGGGGATAACTTACCGTGATAACCCTGACACCCTCTCCCTTTTCACAGCAACGCTGGGCAAACCGGGTAATCAGATCATCTTCAAGATTAGAGCCATAGAGATAAATGACATCAGGCTTACCAGGCAGCGACTCCTCCATATCACCACAAACGAAGCGCATCTGTTCTTGGCAGCCAATTCGTCTAACCACACTGTCAGCCCGACTGACAAATTCTGGAATATGTTCAAGGCCAACAACACGGCAACCAATCACTGTTGCCAACCAGAAACAATTACGCCCGGTCGCAGCCCCCACTTCGAGCACTTCATCGCCAGCATTAATGCCTGCCCGTCTTTGGATTCTAGCCAGCGTCAGTAGTGGGGTTTCACCGAAACAGTGCACATCCGATGATGCTTGCCCAGAATAATAATCCCGGCTCAATCGCCAGGCATCGCGCCTCGAAAACAGCAACCGGCGCCAGAACTCTGTTCGCAGGAAGTTCCAGTTAATCACAAACGGCAGTGCCTGCAGGGCTAAGCGCGCCTCTCGCACTGAAACCAGTATTGAGAGCGGCCACAGCCTCACCCGCTCCCAAAATGTCATCTGCCTGCTTTGTAGGCCTTCCATACCCTCTCCCGAATGGTGTTTTTTCCCTCATAAATACCGCTTATCGTCTATAAATCTGTAGCCAGACAAATACCCGGAACCCCAACGCACCACTCAGGTCTAAAGAATCAATACCTATGACTGGCAATCCTTGCCCTAAATGGAGTTTAGCTGCATCCCTACGATCAGCACATACTCACAAATCACACATTTGAGTAAAAAGGAGGCATCCATGAAACTGCTCAAGATCAACACCCTGTTTTTATGTCTGCTGACAGCAGTGATCAGCATCAACAGCCAAGCCGATGACAATCCAGCTTCCCCTGCAACCAACGACACCATTGATCAGATGGAAAGCGCACAGCGCGCACTGCTCGACCATTACGAAGCCAACATCACCATCACCAACAACTCCCAGTTCACACTGCTATTCACAGGCTGCAACCCTGTCGAGGGCAAAAAAAGCCGCTGCACGGTCAACGAACCCAGTGTCGCCGATCCTCACGCAACCCTCTACGTTGGCACAGCCAAAAGCAGCAAGCACGGACCTTCTGGTGACTTCACCTTCATTGCAGAACATCTGGGCGCCATTCCGTTCAAGCTCAACTACCAATTCAACAAAGATACCCGCCTGACCCATCTGCAGATTAATGCCACAGCCAGTGAGCCTTCCCCCCTGCGGTTTTCCATTGATACCGAAAGCTGTACGAATAATCCCGACGCACAAGGCATCATGCGCTGCTGCAACTTCGACCGCTCACGACACACGTTGCATAAAAATTATGAATACCAATGTACACTGCCTGTTACTGCTGAACTGGCAAGCCCATGAGCTTGCCTGTAAAGTATTTTTTACACATAATCCATTCCCAACCGCCACGGAGTGGCGCTATAACCATAATAATCAGGCCTTTTGAGCGGATTACACCCTATGCAGACAGAGCAAAAAAAACTGTCAGATACCGATCAGCGTCGCGTCGACGAGGTCACCTCAACCGGTATCAACAGTGTCGAACGGGAACCCTTCCACCCATGGCGCATGATGCTGTGGCTGGCAGTTGTTATTGTCGTCTTCGGCGTAATTGCCCGATACCTCGGCAAGCTGTACCTCCCGTAATCACCTAACCACCCTTTGAATGACCAGCCCGGAACTGAAATAACATGAACAACAGTGAAAACGGACTGCACAAGGTCGTTGTCGTCGGTGGTGGTGCCGCTGGCCTGGAACTGGCAACCCGTCTTGGCAGAAAACTCGGTGCACGCAAAAAAGCCCATGTCACGCTGGTTGATACTCGCATGACGCATATCTGGAAGCCGCTACTGCACGAGGTCGCGGCGGGCTCCCTGAACTCCTACAGCGATGAACTAAATTATGTCGCCCAGGCTAACTGGAATCACTTCCACTTCCAGCCAGGCCGAATGATCCAGCTGGATCGTCAGAAACAGGCAATTACCCTAGCCGCAACAGTGGATACCAATGGCAAGCAACTGCTGCCTGAACGCACACTGACATACGATACACTCGTCATTGCCGTAGGAAGCCATTCGAATGACTTTGGCACTCCCGGTGTTCAGGAACACTGTCTAACCCTCGACTGCAGGGAACAGGCCGAGCAGGTGCACGCCCGCTTCATCAGCGAATACCTCAGGGCACAAGCTGCCGAGGATCCCAGCGAAAAGATGAACATCGCCATTGTCGGCGCTGGCGCCACCGGCGTTGAACTGGCCGCAGAACTTCACTATGCAGCGAAAGTCATGGCTCGCTATGGCATGGATGCCATCAAACCGGAAAACGTCAACATCACGATTATTGAAGGCAGTGATCGTGTATTACCGGTTCTACCCATGCGAATCAGTACAGGCGTACAAAAGCAACTCGACAAGTTGAAAATTCGCACACTGACCGGCCATATCGTCAAAGAGGTCACAGAAGCTGGGCTGGCCACCAATCAAGGGGAGTTTGTTAAAGCGGAACTGAAAATCTGGGCAGCCGGCATCAAGGCACCCAATTTCCTGAATCATATGGATGGACTGGAAACCAATCGCATCAATCAGCTGATCGTCAAGCCGACCCTTCAAACAACACTTGACGACAATATTTTTGCCATTGGTGACTGTGCATCGTGTACCCTGGTGAATCGACAAGGAGAAAACTACACAGTCCCCCCTCGCGCTCAGGCGGCACATCAGCAGGCCAGCCTCGTCGCCCGATCCATCATTGACAGTCTCAAGGGAAAAGCACCCGGCAACTTCAGTTACAAAGACCATGGATCACTCATTTCGCTGAGTACCCATACCGCCGTTGGCAACCTGATGGGCAACCTCACCGGAAACATCATGCTGGAAGGCTTTCTGGCCAGAATGTTTTATATATCGCTGTATCGCCTCCATCAGATGGCACTCTATGGCAAGTGGCGGACGGGAATCATCATGGTCAAGGATCTGCTTGAACGCACAACACGACCAAGACTGAAACTGCATTGAATGGCGAAATCTGGCAGGGAAGCCTGAATAGTAAAGATAGATAAAAGAGAAAATGGTGGGTCGTGTAGGATTCGAACCTACGACCAATTGGTTAAAAGCCAACTGCTCTACCAACTGAGCTAACGACCCAAGAAGGAGAAATACTGGCAGGTATTACCCTGCCCGAATAAGAATGGTGGGTCGTGTAGGATTCGAACCTACGACCAATTGGTTAAAAGCCAACTGCTCTACCAACTGAGCTAACGACCCAACAAGTGACAACGCTCGATCATCACTTTTAAATTGGCTCCCCGAGCTGGACTCGAACCAGCGACCCAATGATTAACAGTCATTTGCTCTACCAACTGAGCTATCAGGGAACGGCCTGTGCCACTGCACAAATAAAAATGGTGGGTCGTGTAGGATTCGAACCTACGACCAATTGGTTAAAAGCCAACTGCTCTACCAACTGAGCTAACGACCCACAAGTGACGACACTCGATCATCACTTTAAATTGGCTCCCCGAGCTGGACTCGAACCAGCGACCCAATGATTAACAGTCATTTGCTCTACCAACTGAGCTATCAGGGAACGACCTGTGCCAATGCACAAATAAAAATGGTGGGTCGTGTAGGATTCGAACCTACGACCAATTGGTTAAAAGCCAACTGCTCTACCAACTGAGCTAACGACCCAACAAGTAACGACTCTCGATCATTACTTTAAATTGGCTCCCCGAGCTGGACTCGAACCAGCGACCCAATGATTAACAGTCATTTGCTCTACCAACTGAGCTATCGGGGAACAGCGTTTCGGATGCCGTGATGTGCATCACTCAACGGCGGCGAATAATAATAACTTTCCAGAAAGAGTCAAGCCTTTTCATCGTCATAAAGACATAACAGGTATAACCCGAAGGCCTAAAATGGCATCAAAACCAACAGATACTCAGATGTTTTTTGCCGGTCTCAAGCCCACCGGCTGCAGCAGCGGCAGGGATGCCGCGGTAGCGACGCAGGGCAGGAGCCCTGTCGGAGCGGCGAAAGCCGGTGGGCTTGAGATTGGCTGGCACAATATCTTCTACCAAAAGCATTGAACACCAACCTCAAGCCCACCACATACCTGCAGCCAGACGACTTCAGATCAAGCAAACACCATCTGATCGTCTTCAGTAGACGCCTTAATGGTATGTCCCGGGGGGAACCGCCCAGCAAGGATTTCCTGCGCCAGTGGGTTTTCCAGATAGCGCTGAATAGACCGTTTCAGTGGTCGTGCACCATAGACAGGGTCAAAACCGGCTTCAACCAACTTATCCAATGCCGCCTGATCCAGCTCCAGCGAGAGATCATTCTCATGCAGCCGCTTGCGAAGTTGTTCCAGCTGAATATTGGCAATGCCGGCAATCTGGGCTTTTGCCAATGGGTGAAATACCACCAGCTCATCAATCCTGTTCACAAACTCAGGCCTGAAATGGTTGCCTACCACTTCAACCAGAGCATGCTTCAGGGTTTCAAAGTCATCATCCTTAAGTGTCTGAATCATGTCTGAACCAAGGTTAGACGTCATCACCACCACCGTGTTTCTGAAATCAACCGTACGTCCCTGGCCATCAGTCAGGCGACCATCATCCAATACCTGCAGCAGGATGTTGAAAACGTCAGGATGCGCTTTTTCCACCTCATCCAACAGCACGACAGAATAAGGTTTGCGCCGTACGGCTTCGGTCAGATAACCGCCTTCCTCGTAGCCAACATAGCCCGGAGGTGCACCCAGCAACCTGGCAACAGAATGCTTTTCCATGAATTCAGACATATCAACCCGAACCACGGCATCCTCGGTATCAAACAGGAACTCGGCCAGCGCCTTGCACAACTCCGTTTTACCCACACCGGTGGGGCCAAGAAACATGAACGAGCCATTCGGCTTATCGGGGTCTGACAGACCCGCACGGGAACGTCGAACGGCATTAGAGACCGCCACAACAGCTTCATCCTGACCCACAACACGACTGTGCAACGCCTGCTCCATTCTCAGCAGCTTATCGCGCTCACCTTCCAACATTCGGGAAACGGGTATGCCGGTCCAGCGAGAGACAACATCCGCAATCTCTTCATCCGTCACTTTGTTACGCAGCAGCTTCATCGGACCATCTTCAGCCGTTTCCGCCTGCTGCATCCGTTTTTCGATTTCCGGCAGCTGCCCATACTGAATCTCTGACATTTTCGCGAGATCGCCATTCCGGCTCGCGGCTTCCAGCTCAAGCAGCAACTGCTCTTTTTCTTCCTTCAGCTTATGAGCACCCTGAACAACGGCTTTCTCACTCTTCCAGACATCCTCCAGGTCGGAGTACTCTTTCTCCAGCTTACCGATCTGTTCTTCAAGCATTGTAAGCCGTTCACGGGATGCCGCATCTTCTTCCTTGCTCAGCGCCTGCTGCTCAATCTTCAGCTGGATCAGTCGACGCTCCAGCTTATCCATACTTTCCGGTTTAGAATCCATTTCCATACGGATCCGACTGGCCGCCTCATCAATCAGATCAATGGCCTTATCCGGCAACTGTCGATCAGTAATGTAGCGATGAGAGAGCTTGGCGGCCGCGATGATCGCCGGGTCAGTGATGTCCACATGGTGGTGGACTTCATACTTTTCTTTCAGGCCGCGCAGAATGGCGATGGTGTCTTCCACCGTAGGCTCATCCACGAGAACCTTCTGGAACCGACGCTCGAGTGCAGCATCCTTTTCAATGTACTGACGGTATTCGTCCAGCGTCGTGGCACCCACACAATGTAGCTCGCCGCGCGCCAGCGCCGGCTTGAGCATATTACCGGCATCCATGGCACCATCCGCCTTACCGGCACCGACCATGGTATGCAGCTCATCAATGAACAGGATGATCCGACCTTCCTGCTTGGCCAGGTCATTCAACACTGCTTTCAGGCGCTCTTCAAACTCACCACGGTATTTGGCACCCGCCAAGAGCGCACCCAGATCCAGCGACAACACCCGCTTGTCCCGAATACCTTCTGGCACCTCACCATTCACAATCCGCAGCGCCAACCCTTCAACAATAGCGGTCTTACCAACACCGGGCTCACCAATCAGTACGGGATTATTTTTCGTGCGACGCTGTAACACCTGAATGGTTCGACGAATCTCATCATCACGACCAATAACGGGATCCAGCTTGCCCTGTTCAGCTCTCTCAGTCAGATCCAATGTGTATTTGGCCAACGCATTTCGACTGTCTTCCGCATTGGCGTCATTGACAGATTCACCACCACGAATATTTTTTATGGCGGTTTCCAGAGCTTTCTTACTGACACCCTGACCATTCAGGGCTTTGCCCAATGATCCACTGTCGTCCATCATGGCCAACAGCACGGTTTCACTGGCGATAAACTGGTCGTTATTCTGCTGGGCCTGTTTATCGGCAAGATTCAGAATACGCAGCAGACTTTGGGAAGGCTGGATATCACCCGTGGGATTTTTCACCACAGGCAATTCTTCAATCAGCTGTTCAAGTTCGGCCCTCAGGCCTTCAATATCAAACCCCACCTGCATCAACAGTGGTTTGACAGAGCCCCCCTGCTGAGACAGCATGGCCTGCAACAGGTGCACCGGTTCAATCTGGTTATTGTCCCGGCCGATCGCCAGCGACTGGGCGTCGGCAAGGGCTGACTGGAGTTTGCTGGTCAGTCGATCCGCTCTCATCATTACCTCCGACAAAACTGCCCGAGACAATGCCACGGGCATGATTCGTTTGACTTTCGATGAGAACTATATGATGGCGACCTACCCCCTTTTCAAGGCAGGATTATATGTCAGTTTCAGCCAGCCAGATTACAGAAGCCATCCGGCCGGACTTTGCGCCATCTCGCCGGTAAGAAAAAAACAGGTCTTCCTGACGAACCGTGCAATAGTCCCCTCCATATACATCATAGATGCCTAATGTCGCGAGACGCTGTCGGGCTAAGGTGTAAATGTCCGCAAACCAGCGATCCCCCTGCCCTGCCACAAAAGCACTTTCCGCTTCAGGATCATGCGCCAGAAATACCTCTCGCACCTCCGGCCCCACCTCAAAACACGGTTGACTGATAGCCGGCCCCAGCCACACCATCAGCGCATCCGGCGAGTCAGCAAAGGTCGCAGCGGCATTTTCCAGCACACCACCGGCCAGCCCGCGCCAACCGGCATGAGCTGCCGCCACATGAGTACCAGTACGGTTACAGAACAAAACAGGCAAACAATCAGCTGTGAGCACGGCGCAGGGATGCCCTCTCACATCTGACCAGCAGGCATCAGCCTCTGCCTCCACACACTCCAGATCAGCCTGAACCACGTCAGCACCATGCACCTGCTTCAACCACTGAATGTGATCCAGTGCCCAGTCATGCATCAGTAACGCGCGATTTTCTACCACCCTGTCAGCTTCATCCCCCGAGCGCAGCCCAAGATTCAGACTTCGCCAGGGGCCGTCGCTGACTCCACCACTCCGGGTTGTTACGAAGGCTTTCACCGAGGCCGGCGCAGGCCAGTCCGGCTGCAGATAACGACCGTCAGAAAACAGGTTCTGTGGTTTCGACATAGGCCTGCTGATCCCCCTCAAGTACTTCGAGTAATTCCACGAAGTCCGCAGGCAAGTCGGACTCCCACACCATATACTCTCCTGAAACCGGATGCACCAGACCCAGGCGACGAGCGTGCAACGCCTGACGACCAAAGTTACGTAACATATCAACCAACTCAGGCGTCGCCGCCTTGGGCAACTTCAGCCGACCGGCATACAAGGGATCCCCCACCAGGGGATAACCGATATGCGCCATGTGTACCCGAATCTGGTGGGTACGACCGGTTTCCAGCTGCAGCCGAATATGGGTATGGGCACGGTATCGATCAATGATCCGATAATGTGTGAGGGCATACTTACCGCCCTCGGTCACCGCCATTTTCAACCGGGTAGCAGGGTTACGACCAATCGGCGCCTCGACCTCTCCCCCGGTAGTCATGCTGCCGATCGCCACCGCTTCATACTCACGGCTGACACTCCGCTCCTGTAGCTGATCCACCAGATCAGCGTGCGCGGCCAGGGTTTTCGCCACCACCATGAGACCGCTGGTATCCTTATCCAGCCGATGAACAATACCGGCGCGAGGCACACTGGCAATATCCGGATAACGGTACAACAAGCCATTCAGCAACGTACCGCTGTAATTACCTGCCGCCGGGTGCACCACCAGCCCTGCCGGCTTGTTGATCACGGCGATCGCCTCATCCTCATAGATAATATCCAGCGGGATATCTTCCGGCTCCCAGCGATCATCATTCTCAACTTCGGTGGCCAGCGTGAGTAGCTCGCCACCGAAACACTTCTCTTTCGGTTTGCAGACTTTGCCGTCCACCTTCATGTCACCCGAGCGAATCCAGGACTGCAGGCTGCTGCGAGAGTAATCAGGGAAAACCGCCGCAGCGATCTGATCCAGCCGCTTGCCACCCAGCTCATCCGGGACGCGGGCCTCAAGTTCTATCCGTTCTGTCATTGATTAGCCGAACAGTAAATTCCAACAGGGTTCAGGAAACACAGGCAGCCGTCACAAACGCGGATGAATCGAGCCTGCCATTGCAGAAAAATCCACGATTTTAGCGTTTGGGATTAGGTTATGACCTATGTTTAAATACGAAGAATTAACGTCACGCAGTTTATCACACCACGTCCGGTTCCGGGGGACGGAAACCTCAGGGATATTGAGCAAACATGTTACTGAGCAAACGATTTTTTATTCTGGCCCTGGTCACATTCCTGACAGCCTGCGCCAGCAGCGAGAAAGAGAAGGTTCCCGAGAACCTCTCTGAAGCCGAATTGTACCGTCAGGCCCAGCAATCGCTGGAGAACAGCAACTACAGCCAGGCCGTTGACAAACTCCGGGCACTGGAATCCCGCTACCCGTTCGGTCCCTTCGCCGAACAGGCGCAGCTGGATCTGGTCTATGCCTACTACAAGAACATGGAGCCAGAAGCCGCACGGGCCTCGGCTGAGCGTTTCATTCGCCTGCACCCACAACATCCAAACGTGGATTACGCCTATTACATGCGTGGTCTGGCGTCTAACACCGCAGACCTTGGCTTGATTGAGCGGTATGTCCCGGTTGATATGTCCAAGCGTGATCCGGGGCAGGCTCGCCAGTCCTTCAACGAGTTCTCTGAGTTGCTGCAACGCTTTCCGGACAGCCCTTACGCCAACGACGCCCGCCAGCGGATGATCGCCCTGCGTAACCGCCTGTCATACTACGAGCTGCACGTCGCAAACTATTACATGAAGCGCAAGGCCTATGTAGCGGCGATTAACCGCGGTCGTTACATTGTCGAGCACATGCAAGGTACGCCAGTCGTCGAAGAGGCCCTAGGGATGATGGTGGAAGGCTATCAGCATCTGAACCTGGAACAGCCGGCTAATGAAGCGCTGGAAGTTTTGAAAACCAACTACCCGGACAGCAAGCTGATTGGTGAAAACGGTGAGTTCACGGGTTACAAGGTCTATGCCGATGTTGATCCGTCCGTATGGAATATCATCACCTTTGGCCTGGTTGACGGGAAACCAGCCGACGAGATCAAGCCTGACCCTTACACCCCAAGAAGTCGCTCCTGGCTGAATGTAATCACCTTCGGCCTGCTGGGCGACAGCGGTAATGAGGCGACAGCTCCGAAACCGCCGGAACAGTCCACCAAGCGATAAGTTCAGTTAAAATACAAACAGGGCTCGCGCAAGCGAGCCCTTCTCTTCTTAAGTATCAATGCAAGAAATAACTATGACTACTGCTGTAAAATGCCCAACATGCGGCAAAAAAGTACTCTGGAAATCCGAGAATAAATTTCGCCCTTTCTGTTGCGAGCGGTGCCGATTGATTGATCTTGGCGCCTGGGCCAAGGAAGAGCACAAAATACCGGGAGATAACCAGTTCGATGATATTATGGAAACCGATTTAAGCAGCCAGTAAAATAAGCAAGTACATACCAATATCCATTCAAACCGATAAGCACCATCCAATTTTACTCTAATAGATTTTTTGGGGGCTACCCGCTACTAAGCCCGCTGTTGCAAAAACCTTTCAGCCAAACCTCTTCTCCAAGCAAGGTGCCCCTGTATTCTAGCTCTCTCGCTCTCAGCAGCTCCATCCACTGCAACATCAGGCACTCTATCAACACATTGATTTAACTCTTCAGGAGTACACGCCTGAATTAATCTTAACGCTTCATCAAACTTGAGGCTAAGATACCCAGGGTCAAGCTCTTCCATTCTTTGCAACAACTCGATCATGGTCGTCCTGCACGAGTATTGCGCATAATGCTTCCATGATTTCTTCATAACTCTTTGCAGCAATTGCTCTTTAGATACAGATGAACGCAATTTGCTTCCGCCGCGATAGAAAATCATACCCCAATCAATACCCACAAACTCTGGCCTTTGCTTCTCATCCCGCTTAATCAAATAATTACCTGCTTTTAAGCAATCTTCATCGGCTAAAAGCAAGAGTCGCAGAAAATATAGCAGCGCAGGATCACCGCCTGCTTTGAAATAATTCCTTGGGCGCACAGGGGAATTTGGAGGTCTAGCGCGAAACGCCTGTTCGATTTCACTAATAAGTCGTTCAAAATCAACCCCTTCACAAGGGTTAACGTCTTTTACTGCCAACTCTGGATGCACAACCTGACCGTCTTGCATCTCGCAATACACTCTCGCACGATACCACCTCTCAACTCCCCCCTCATCCTCTGAAAGTTTACCCAGCACCAGCTGCATTAATCGAGCACCAGCCTCTTCCCGAAAATACAAATTAGTCTTTGAATAAAAATACAAACTTTTTTGCAAATAAAAATCAGATCTATCACCTGAACAAAAGTAAGACAGTGCCCGATAAAACAGACTCTGCATAATCCTTTTTATTTCTGTTGCCAATGAAGAGAGATGCACTGATTTTAGAAACCAAATATCATGGTCATTCCTCACCTCGCCTGGAAGGGGTGCATCCTCTGCATTGGACTCTCGATCATCCTCCTTCATACCACAAAATATGCCTGTCACCGTACCTTCACTTGCCACCTGACGCCAAGGCAACGGCGAGAAGTGCCCAACAGTTTCATCTTCTGGGTTATCAAACATTTGTCCAACAACTTCAGAATGACGTGCAAAATGCTGATAATCCTGCTGAGAAACCCTGACATCCCGTTTTCCGAAATTAACAGTCTGCAACTCACGATCTTCTTGCCTTACATCTCGAATGCAAGGAAAACAACAAAACATACAACCGAAAGCATTTCCAATCATTACTGCCCACCCAAATAAAGCTTTATATGAGTAAGACAGCACCACATATCTAAAGTTTCATCGAAAAGCACAACATTTTGCTAATAATCAGCCACCTTTTTATAACAAATACTGAAAACACCTACCACCAGCAAGAAATTGAAGCCATCCCCTGCCCGCCATTGACTTTAATTGAGCCCAGATCATCTTCCCCCATTCCTCCTAACCAAAAAACAGGAATAACAGCCTTATCAGTGATTGCCCGAGCCAATGTTTTCCCAAGGTTTTTTGCATATGGATGACTAGCCGTCTGATGAACGGGTGATAAGGTAGCAAAAGAGCAGCCAATCGCTGCAGCCCAAGCCAACTCAATATCAGAATGACAGGAAGCAGCCAGAAGCTTATCACCGCAATACTGCCATCCCTTGCTACGGAGTCGTTGCAACTGGTCAGCCGTTAAGTGGATACCATCAACCCAATCCTCCAACAAGAGAGACACATCCCCCTTCAACATCAGCGTGCTACCCGACTCCCTACACACACCTGCCATAATCTCAGCAAGCGCCATATATGCATCAGACTCAAGCCAAGGCGCCCTGAACTGAACCAATCTAAGCCCTAATGCCATGGCAGAATGCAATCGCCGGAATAGTTCTTCCTCTGTAGCAAATACCCCTGTTACCAGATACTTATCCGGTAAACGTGCGGCAGCTACTATAGGATTATTCGCGGCCGGAAACTCATAATGAGTGAGGTTTTCGCGCTTAACCCAACGCACCTCCTGCCCCTCACAACCATAAGGCTCACCAGCAAACCCAGTTACCCTCCACACATCAAGAAGCACATTTTTATCAGGATACTCATGATGGATTCTAATCAACGGAGAACTGTCAACTACTAAAATACCAAGCTCTTCCTTTAATTCCCGAGACAATGCCTCATGGACAGATTCTCCAGCTTCGAGTTTCCCCCCAGGGAATTCCCAAAGCCCGCCCTGATGCTTATCATCAGGCCTCATGGCAAGAAGAATATGGTCATCACCACGTTCAATGACCGCAGCTGCCACATGTACTATCTGATTAACCATTTGTAATGGAATACCCACTTATCGGTGAAAAATATCGAGCGATTGACTTGAGTCAGCATAGCTCCTTCCCCAAAGCGACTATCAAACAGCACAAGCCACTACAATCGATAGCAGAACAGGCAAAAAGCATTGTGCGTAAAAGTATTATGTGCGGTATTCGGCATTGATAGAGACATAGTCATGCGAAAGGTCAGATGTCCAGACCGTTTCTGTGGCCCCTCCACGCGACAACACTATTCTGATTACGATTTCCACCTGATCCATAACCGCTTGACCAGCAGCCTCCCGGTAATCAGGCTCAACACCGCCATCGGTCACAATGCAGACATCACCAAGGAAGATAGAGATGCTTGCCACATCCAGATCATTAATGTTTGCGCGACCGACGGCTGCCAAAATACGACCCCAGTTAGGATCGCTGGCAAAAAGAGCCGTTTTCACCAACGGAGAATGGGCGACAGTGTAAGCTACTTCCAACGCCTCTTGACGTGAACCAGCCTGCTCAACGACAACACTGACAAACTTCGTCGCTCCTTCGGCATCACGAACCAGCGACTGCGCTAAACGCTGGCACAGCATGGCTACCTGCTCGCTCAAAACACGATAAAGTGGCTGTTCTGTATTTACAATGTGTTCATTACCAGCAGACCCTGTGGCAACCAGCAGACAGGCATCGTTCGTCGATGTATCTCCATCGACCGTTATACGATTAAAAGAACGATTGGTGGCTTCATTTAAAACCTGCTGGAGGAGTGCTTCCTCAATAGATACATCAGTGGCAATAAAGGCCAGCATGGTTGCCATATCCGGCCGGATCATACCTGCCCCCTTGGCAATTCCCGTCAGTGTGTAAACAGCACCTTCATGCTCAAAGCAGACAGATTCACCTTTCGGACGCGTATCCGTTGTCATGATCCCCTCAGCGGCCTGATACCAGGCAACTTCCGACTCCGCCAAGCGCTCAACACAGGCAGGCAGCCCACTCAGTAACGTCGGTACCGGCATATACTCGCCAATCACACCTGTGGAAAATGCCAGCACCTGCTCCGCAAACAGCCCAACACTTCTGCCAACCTCGCCGTACAGGTTTCAGCATCCTCAAGGCCTTGCTTTCCGGTTCCAGCATTGGCATTGCCAGTATTGACAACCAATGCGCAAGGAGCGCCTGCCAAGCGTTGTCGGGACAACTCAACGGGCGCGGCACAAAAGCGATTCCGGGTAAACACGCCAGCTACAGAGGCCTCTTCGGGCCAGGTCATGACCACAAGGTCTTTACGGTTCGGGTACCGTATACCGGCTTCCACTGTACCCAGCCGAAAGCCTTTCACAGGATACATTGCATGGATAAGGGGTTGTTCTGACGCCATCACAGATAGTCCTCGTAATAACTGCCTTGTACCACTTGGCAACCACAAAATGAGTCACTGATTATTGTTCTTTGGCATCCTGGCCACATAAAACAATGCCCCCCATCCTGGGAGGCATTGCGATCCATCGCCTGGCAATTTATTTGTTAGACAATCTTGCCATGACACTGCTTGTACTTTTTGCCTGAGCCACAAGGGCATGGCTCATTACGACCAACCTTCTTACTATCCCTGACAAACGGCTGCGCAGGCTGCTGCTCACCTGCGGACTGCACTTCGCCGGATGGCGCCTCAATAGCAGCGGCCTGTTCATGCTGGAATTGCATCCTACGCGCCAACTCTTCACGACGCTGGCGCTCCATTTCTTCTGTCTGGTCATTATCCTGAACCTGGACATGAGACAGAATGCGAATCACTTCATGCTTGATATCAGTAAGCATCTGCTGGAACAGCTCGAACGCCTCACGCTTATATTCCTGTTTCGGGTTCTTCGCTGCAAAGCCACGCAAGTGGATCCCCTGACGTAAATGATCCATGGTCGCCAAGTGCTCCTTCCACTTATCATCCAGAATCCGTAGAAGGATATGCTTCTCGAATGCCCTCAGCGCTTCAGCACCAGCCATTTCCTCTTTCCGCTGGTAAGAAGCAACGACTTTTTCGAGAATCCTCTGCCGCAGCCCTTCCTCTTCCAGGTGGTCTTCTGCTTCCAACCACTCAGCAATTGGCAGCTTTTCGGCAAACTCGGAAGCAATCCGGGTTTCCAGCCCTGAAATATCCCACTGTTCTTCTAAAGTTTGTGGTGGAATATATTCATTGATGATTTCTTCAATCACTTCTTCACGGATATTTGCAATACTATCTGCCACATTTTCCGCTTCAAGCAACTCATCCCGCTGGGCATAAACGACCTTACGCTGGTCATTAGCTACATCATCATATTCCAGCAACTGCTTACGAATGTCGAAGTTACGCCCTTCGACCTTTCTCTGGGCCTTCTCAATGGCGTTAGTGACCATGCGATGCTCAATCGCTTCACCTTTCTCCATCCCATCGCTTTCATAAAGTTCTTAACTCTGTCTGAAGCGAAAATACGCATCAGGTTATCTTCTAGCGACAAGTAAAAACGGGAAATACCGGGGTCACCCTGACGACCGGCTCGGCCGCGCAACTGGTTATCAATACGACGGGACTCGTGACGCTCGGTGCCGATAATATGCAAACCACCTGAATCCAGCACCTGCTGATGGCGCTTTTTCCATTCCGTCTTTATTCGATCAACGTCATCCTGAGTGGCGTTATCAAACGCTGCCACTTCGGCTTCCCAGTTACCACCAAGAATGATATCCGTACCACGACCAGCCATGTTTGTGGCAATAGTCACCGTACCGGGGACGCCCTGCCTGGGCAATAATTTCCGCTTCCTTTTCGTGGTATTTGGCCGTTGAGAACCTGATGGTTGATCTTGGCCTTTTTCAGCGCCGCAGACAGCAGTTCAGAAGATTCAATGGACGCCGTACCCACCAGAATCGGCCGACCTTCGTTCATGGCCGTTGTGATGTCCTCAATGATCGCATCGTACTTTTCCTGAATTGACAGGAAAACAAGGTCATTGAGATCGTTGCGCGACATCGGCTTATTGGTCGGAATCACGACTACGTCCAGTCCATAAATCTGGCGGAATTCATAGGCTTCCGTGTCGGCGGTACCGGTCATACCAGATAGCGTTTCATACAAACGGAAGTAGTTTTGGAAGGTCGTGGGAAGCCAACGTCTGGCTTTCTGCCTGAATGGATACCCCTTCCTTTGCCTCCAATGCCTGATGCAAACCTTCTGACAGGCGACGACCATGCATGGTTCTACCTGTATGCTCATCCACCAGCAGGATGTCACTACCGCTGACAATATAATCAACGTTTTTGTGGAACAGTACATGCGCCTTTAGTGCTGCATTCACATGATGCAACAGGTTCAGGTTATTGGACGCATAGAGGCTCTCACCTTCTGGCAGCAGACTCTCCTGAGTCAACAGCTCCTCAATGAACTGATGTCCCTCTTCGGTCAATTCAACTTGCCGTGTTTTCTCGTCAACCTGATAGTGACCTTGTTCTTCACCCTCTTCATAGTGACGCGTCAACTTCGGAATCAGACGATTAATACGCTTATAAAGCTCAGAACTGTCTTCTGCAGGACCTGAGATGATGAGCGGGGTTCTCGCCTCATCAATTAGAATGGAGTCAACTTCGTCCACAATGGCAAAATTCAGAGGGCGCTGGAACTTATCCTCTGCACTGAAAGCCATATTGTCACGCAGGAAATCAAAACCAAATTCGTTATTGGTTCCGTAAGTGATATCCGCTTGATAGGCAGCGCGTTTGTCTTCCGGCCCCTGCATCGGAACCACAACACCAACCGTTAGCCCCAGAAACTCATACAGAGGGCGCATCCAGTTGGCGTCACGGGTTGCCAGGTAGTCGTTGACCGTAACAACATGAACCCCTTTGCCGGACAGTGCATTGAGATAAGCAGGCAATGTTGCAACCAGGGTTTTACCTTCCCCAGTACGCATTTCTGCAATGCGACCTTCATGCAGGGTAAGACCACCAATCATCTGTACATCAAAAGTGGCGCATACCCATGACACGCTTACTCGCCTCACGACATACAGCAAATGCCTCAGGCATGATGCGGTCCAGGGTTTCCCCCTTCTCTATGCGCGCCTTGAACTCAGCGGTCTTAGCCTGCAACTGCTCATCAGTCAGCTGCGAAAGTCCGTCTTCCTGGGCATTAATGGCTTTGACCACCTTGCCCAATTTTTTTGAGTTGTCGGTCGTTTTTACTGCCAAAAACTTTCTTAATTAGGGGTGCCAACATAATTTCAGTAATGCCTAAACTGATCGAATCCCGAAAAAAATAATGAATTAACGGCTGGCACGGTATATATAACGAGCCGGGTTTACCTGACGACCATTCACCAGCACTTCAAAATGTACATGAGGGCCTGTTGAACGCCCCGTGCTACCCATCAGGCTTATGGTCTGCCCCTTGCTGATAATATCGCCAACATTAACCAGAATGTCCTTGTTGTGACCATAGCGGGTGACATAGCCATTACCATGATTAATCTCAACAAGATTGCCGTAACCACTTCGCTTACCCGCCCAGGTCACAACACCAGAGCCAACGGCTATGACATCTGAGCCATCTTTACCCGCGAAATCAACACCTTTATGCCAGGCAGGCCGCCCACTGAACGGATCAGTTCTACGGCCAAACGGAGAAGACATCCAGCCTTTCTTGATAGGACGCCCTGCTATATAGACATCATCTTGCAGCTTTCGGTCAAGCAACAGGTTTTCGAGGATATTGAGCTGTTCTTCACGCTTATCAACCTGCATGGCAAGTTGATCAATTAACGATACAAAATCTGGTGGCTGATAACTGATGCCAGACTCTGTCATCTCGTCAGGCCCACCTTGAGCGGCTGGTGAACTGAAGTCAAACTCCCCCTGCATCCAGCTTTGCCATAGCGGTGAGACGTTCACCCAACGCATCCAGACGGAGAATCTGACCTTGAATCTGGGCTAACTGAACGGCCAGCGCATCAATCTCAAGGCTAGCGTTGCCACGAACTTTTTCGATTTCACTCTGCTGAAGCGCAATAGTCTTTTGCCACTGAGACAACTCTCTCGCTGTCAGTGAGCCACCGACATTAACGTTGACCATCGACCAGGCCAAAAAATAACCAGAAGCCAAAATAACAGCCGCAATAAAAACCCCGAAGACCGCCAATCTTCGTGGCTTTAAATTGATGGTCTGGCTCTTGCCATGCTGCTGGCTGACAACAATTATCTTCATTGTCACATTAACCGGGTCTATACCTGTTTCACAGTTATATTGTTCAGTTCTGCCCAGCCCTGTATACAGCCAAACCGGTGGAACCGTTCCAAATAAAACATCAAGCCGGCCAACTCTAGCATTAGCCACCCCCCCCCGCAACTGAAGCACGTCGCGGACAGAATTCAACAAGCAAACATCACTTCAGAAACACTAAGCAGCTGCCCATTCAAAAAAAAAAAACGAACACACTTACTCAAAAAAACTGACGGCTACCACTTAAAATCTAGAACACCATAGCCAATTTCCGCCACTTCAAAAGCTTTATTCACATAAGCAGGAAAAAGAAAAGCCACCCTGAAAGGTGGCTTAAAAAGAGAGAAGCAGAACAATATCAAGCCACAACCAACGTAGGTCGGGCATAGGAAATAGGCGCACTGGCCGCATCTTCGAACGTCACCATTTCCCAAGCAGACTCATCAGCAATCAGTGCACGCAACAACTTGTTATTCAGTGAATGACCAGACTTATGCCCAATAAATTCACCAATCAGACTGGTACCCAGAAGATACAGATCGCCAATCGCATCCAACATCTTATGCTTTACAAACTCATCATCATAGCGAAGGCCATCCTCATTGAGAATGCGGTACTCATCAACAACGATGGCATTATCAACGCTACCACCGAGCGCCAGATTCTGTGAACGCAAAAACTCAATATCTTTCATGAAGCCAAACGTACGGGCTCGACTCACCTCTTTAACGAAGGAGGTACTGGAGAAGTCGATGCTGGAGCGCTGCACCAACCCCTTGAAGACTGGATGATCAAAATCAATACTGAACGTCACTTTGAAACCATCAAAGGGAACGAAGGTGGCGGTCTTGCCATCCTCTTCTACAGTGACTTTCTTCTTGATGCGAATAAATTTCTTCGCCGCTGACTGCTCTTCAATACCCGCAGACTGAATCAGAAAGACGAAGGGACCCGCACTGCCATCCATGATAGGCACTTCATGCGCTGTCACTTCAACGTAAGCATTATCAATACCCAGGCCCGCCATCGCAGACAGAAGGTGTTCAACGGTATCAACTCTCACACCGTCTTTTTCCAGAGATGTGCAGAGTGTCGTCTGCCCTACATTCTCGGCACGCGCCGTAATTTCAACTACAGGATCCAGATCGGTACGACAGAATACAATGCCGGTATCGACAGGCGCAGGCTTCAGCGTCAGGTAAACCTTCTCACCGGAATGAAGCCCTACTCCTGTAGCACGAATAATATTTTTGAGCGTTCGCTGTCTAATCATGACCCAGCCGTTAGCTTGCATCTGCACAAAATAGTCAATAATCGGCCATTCTAGCAGAGTAATCTCGCCTTACAAAGTGTTACATCTTGACCGCACAGGCTTTAATCAGCCTGGCGGCGTAAAAATGCCGGAATATCCAGATAGTCCGTATCCGTCTTAGCACTCGGCGATCCATCAACATCACTACCGGCAACTGCTTTCTTACGCAGAATGGTAGGACGATCAAGCTCGCTGTAGTTCACGTTGCCATCAGCAGTCTTAGAGGCATTATCAACCACTTTCTTGACTTTCTGCTCTGGCTTACCAAGCCCCGTTGCTACCACTGTAACACGGATTTCATCCGACATTTCCGGATCAATAACAGTACCCACTACCACCGTAGCATCATCAGAAGCAAACTGCTCAACAGTACTGCCCACTTCTGTGAATTCACCAATGGAGAAATCCAAGCCTGCAGTAATGTTCACGAGAATACCCCGCGCACCCTGCAAATCCACATCTTCCAGCAGAGGACTGCGAATCGCCGCTTCTGCAGCTTCCACCGCACGATTCGAGCCAGTCGCATTACCGGTACCCATCATCGCCATGCCCATCTCAGACATCACTGTCCGCACGTCCGCAAAGTCGACATTGATCATGCCGGGACGAATGATCAGGTCTGCAATACCCTGTACCGCCCCCTGAAGTACGTCATTTGCGGCACAGAACGCAGATAACAGGCTTGCATCCTTACCCAACACGGGCAGCAACTTTTCATTGGGGATGGTGATCAGGGAGTCCACATGCTCAGCCAACTCTTTCAAACCCTGGTCCGCAATAGTCATCCGCTTTCGACCTTCGAAAGGGAAGGGACGCGTGACCACGGCGACTGTCAGAATACCGAGCTCCCTCGCAACTTCAGCCACAACAGGCGCAGCACCCGTGCCGGTACCACCGCCCATACCGGCAGTAATGAAAACCATATCCGCACCCGACAGCACTTCTGCCAGCCGCTCACGATCCTCCAATGCCGCCTGACGCCCGATTTCCGGGTTTGCACCAGCACCAAGACCTTTAGTAATACCTGTACCCAACTGCAACAAGGTTCGAGCATTGAGATGCTTTAACGCCTGCGCATCTGTATTGGCCACAATAAAGTCCACACCCTCAACCTGACTGTTGAGCATGTGATTGACAGCGTTACCGCCGCCACCGCCGACACCGACCACTTTTATGACCGCATTTTGCGGTACATTATCGACCAGTTCGAACATGACAAATCTCCTTCTCTCTTAACTGTCCATTTTTATAGAATTACTTCCCTAAAACAATCAGAAGTTCCCCTGAAACCAGCGTTTTATCTTCGCCAGAACGGGCTCTTCCTGCTTCTTTGAACCAAAGGCCATATCCCCTTCACCCTGCATTTTCAGACCATAGTGAAGAAGACCAACACCTGTGGCATAAATCGGATTGCGCACAACATCAGACATCCCCCGAACACTCTGGGGAACGCCGAGCCTAACTGGCATATGGAAGATTTCCTCGGCCAGTTCAACCACACCTTCCATCTTGGACGTGCCGCCGGTCAGCACGATGCCGGCTGCAATTAATTCTTCAAAACCGCTACGACGCAGCTCCGCCTGAATCAAGGTAAAGAGCTCGTCATAACGGGGCTCAACCACTTCAGCCAGGGCCTGTCTGGACAGCTCCCTCGGAGGACGCTCACCGACACTGGGTACATTGATAGTTTCATCGGCACCCGCGAGCTGGGTGAGAGCGCAGGCGTACTTAATTTTGATCTCTTCAGCAAATTGCGTCGGGGTACGCAACGCCATAGCGATATCATTAGTGACCTGATCGCCGGCGATGGGGATCACGGCAGTATGGCGGATCGCACCTTCGGTAAAGATCGCAATATCGGTCGTACCACCACCGATATCAACCAGGCAGACACCCAGCTCTTTCTCATCTTCAGTCAGCACCGAGTAACTGGAAGCCAGCTGTTCAAGAATAATATCCTCAACTTCCAGACCACAGCGACGGATACACTTCTCAATATTCTGCGCAGCATTCACAGCACAGGTGACCAGATGCACCTTGGCCTCCAGTCGCACGCCCGACATTCCCAGAGGCTCCTTGACCCCCTCCTGCGTATCAATCACATACTCTTGAGGCAGGATATGCAGAATGCGCTGATCTGCCGGGATAGCCACAGCCTGTGCCGCATCAATCACCCTATCCATATCGGCTCGGGTCACTTCACGCTCACGAATGGCCACAATCCCGTGGGAGTTGAGACTACGGATATGACTGCCCGCAATACCGGCATAAACAGAGTGAATCTGGCAGCCCGCCATCAACTCCGCCTCTTCAATCGCGCGCTGGATAGACTGTACCGTTGACTCAATATTGACCACGACGCCTCGCCGCAATCCCCGCGAAGGGTGCGAGCCAATGCCGATCACCTCGATATCACCGCTATCCGTGATTTCGCCCACAAGCGCCACCACCTTGGAAGTCCCGATATCCAGACCGACAATCATTCTTCCATTTCCCGTCGCCGTCATGCGTAACCTGCCTGTTGCTTCAACGTTTACCTGTTCATCAGTTACTGCGATTTACTCTGCTTCCGTCATTCGTGTTCCAGGAAACCGCTATACCATCGCGATAGCGCAAGTCCACGCGCCGCACATCTTGCCACTGTTTCTGCAGCAATACATGATAAAGACGCACAAATCGTTGCATTCGCTTCACCAGATCGCGATGCCCAAGGTTGACCTCAACATCACCAATCTGAAACCACCAGCTTCCCGTCTCTCGCTGCCCCAGAGCTGTCATTGCCAGACCTAAAGGGCGAATCTGCTGGTTCAATGTCATATACTGCTGCATCACCTGTGGCGCAGCAGCCTCTTTACCATAGAGCAATGGCAAATCACTAAAGCGGCTCAGATCATTCGCCCGAAACACTTCACCATCGCCATTCAAAACACCGCCCCGCTTCCAGCGAGCTACCGGTACCTGTTCCTGAATCCGGATACTCAAGGTCTCCGGCCAGACTTTCCGGACTTTTGCCCGACTAATCCACGGCACGCTCTGCAAAGCGGTTTGCAGGCCCGCCACATTCAGGCGGAAAAACCGCTCTGCCAAAAACGGTGTAACCTGCTCCTGTACCGTTTCTTTCGGTAGATAGCGAAATTCGCCTTCTACTTTCACACTTACTATCGGTCTGTCGAGCCAATTCCAGAGCCAGGGCAATGACCAGACAAACGCGCCAATCACCATTCCAGCCAACAACAGCTTGGCGGCCTGTGCGCCTCGCTGAGTCCAGCGCCTGACAGACGCCTGCCGGTCTTCCAACCGGCTGGCACCATGGATTTTCCTGGCTGGCCTGCCCGCTACCCGACTTTTCAGTCGGTCACGGCCATCTCGATCCGGGGCGTATAACCGGGTTTCCATGTCCCGTTCTCCTGCTGACCGGATGCCTGCAACAAGGCCAGCACCAGATCTTCAAACTCCAGCCCTGACGCGCGGGCCGCCATGGGTACAAGACTATGGTCCGTCATACCAGGGATCGTATTCACTTCCAGCAGCCAGAACTGACCCTCGCCATCCTGCATCACGTCCACACGTCCCCACCCACGACAGCCGAGACTATTGAACGCCCGGAGCGCCAACTCTCGCAACTCGCACTCCTTCTCCTCGCTGAGGCCGCAAGGGAGATGATAACGAGTTCCATCCGAGAGGTACTTGGCCTCGTAGTCATAGAACACGTTGTCAGTCTCAAGCCGTATGGCTGGCAAGGCGCTACCGTTAAGAATGGCAACGGTAAACTCAGCACCTTCGATGAGACGCTCAACCAGCACTTGCTCACCATGATCCGCTGCTTTGCGAATGGCATCGGCCAGTTGATCACGGGTATTCACCCGGGTCATACCGATACTGGAGCCTTCCTGATTCGGCTTTACAAAACAGGGAACAGGCAAATCATCAATATCAACATCGCCCGTCACCAGCTGGTATTCCGGGGTCGGCAGACCAATGCTCTGCCAGATCAACTTGCTGCGATACTTGTCCATGGCCAGTGCAGACGCTTTCACGCCACTGCCGGTATACGGAATCCCCATATACTCCAGCACACCCTGCACCGTGCCATCTTCACCATCACCGCCATGCAACGCCAGAAATACGCGATCCGGCTTGATCGTCTGCAGCTGGCTGATCAGGCCGTCCTCAGTATCGATAAGGATACTGTCAACACCAAGACTCTGAAGCGCTGCGTGAATCCGACCACCGGAATGCAACGATACCTGCCTTTCAGCCGACGTACCGCCATAAAGAACGGCCACACGCCCCAGTGCATCCATACCGCCCCCTTGTTCATCCCTGTCAAATTGTTCACTCATTCAGTTTCACGCCTTCAGTTTTAATGCGTTCTCCGCAAGGTCAGCCGCCAACACACCGATATCACCCGCCCCCTGGGTGATCAGCAGGTCATCATCGCGCAACAAATCTGCCAATACCGGCTCTACAGGCTCCCCCCTGGGGATAAACACCGGATCGACACGTCCCCGCTGTCGGATACTGCGACACAGACTTCTACCATCGGCACCCGGCACCGGCTCTTCACCGGCAGGATAAACATCCATCAACAGCAGCACATCCACCTGTGAGAGCACCTCGACGAAGTCATCATACAGATCCCGGGTTCTGGAGAAGCGATGCGGCTGGTACACCATGACCAGTCGTTTATCCGGCCAGCCCTTGCGAATCGCAGCAATAGTGGCAGCTACTTCGCGGGGATGATGGCCGTAATCATCGACAAACATGACATTGCCGACGCCAGTCTCATAGTGACCATAAACCTGGAAACGACGCCCTACACCCTGGAACTGCATCAGACCTTCACGGATCTGCTCATCGCTAACGCCTTCTTCACTGGCCACCGCTATGGTCGCCAGTGCATTCAGGACGTTGTGCTCACCGGGAATATTCAGATGGATATCGAGCACATCGTCACGGTCCTTACGCACCAGACGAAAACGGTTTTCCATCCCGTTCTGATCGATATCGATGGCTCGGAAGTCTGCATCTTCAGACATTCCGTAAGTGATCACCTGTCGCTTGATCTCCGGAAGCAATTCACGGATGACCGGGTCATCAATACACATGACCGCCAACCCATAAAACGGCAGATTATGCAGAAAATCGACAAAGGTCTTTTTCAGGCGGCTGAAGTCACCGTCGTAAGTCATCATATGATCAGCATCGATATTGGTGACAACCGCCACCATCGGCTGCAGATGCAGAAACGATGCATCACTTTCATCGGCCTCAGCTACCAGGTAGCGACTACCACCCAACCGTGCATTGGTGCCAGCCGAGTTCAACTTTCCGCCAATAATAAAGGTCGGATCCAGTCCGCCCTGCCCCAATACCGAAGCAATCAAGCTGGTTGTTGTCGTCTTCCCATGAGTGCCGGCTACGGCAATACCATGGCGATAACGCATCAATTCAGAGAGCATTTCCGCCCTGGGCACTACCGGGATACGCTGTTCGCGAGCAGTCACCAACTCGGGATTGTCTTCCTGTACCGCTGACGACACCACCACGACATCCGCCTTCTGCACATGCTCACGTTCGTGCCCGATAAAGACCTCAATACCGAGATCACGCAAGCGCGCCGTCACACGGGACTCCCGCAGATCGGAACCTGAGATATCGTAACCCTGGTTTTTCAATACCTCCGCAATACCGCACATGCCAACACCTCCAATACCGATGAAGTGAATACGGCGAATGCGGCGCATCTCGGGGATAGCAAATACCGGCACTGACCGGCCGTTAAGATCAGCCAAGCGCCACCTCCCGACACTGCTGTGCCACGGTTTCGGTCGCTTCAGGGCGTGCGCAGCCCAAGGCTGCCTGACGCATATCGCGCAGGAGTTCACGCGCCTGCGCATATTTATCCAGTAATTCTGCTAACTTCACGTCACTTAATTCGCTTTGTTCCAGCAGGACGGCCGCGCCCCTGTCCACCAGGTAACGGGCATTACGCAGCTGCTGTTGATCTTTGTGCCAGGGATACGGCACCAGGATGGCCGGTTTGCCGGCATTCGCCAGCTCAGCCACAGTCAGTGCGCCGGAACGGCAGACAATAAGGTCCGCCCAACGATAAGCCGCCCCCATATCGTCGATAAAGGGCTCAACACGCCCGGTCACACCACAACGTTCATAAATAGCCTGAGTTTCATCCACCTTTCCGGCACCCGTCTGATGCCAGACCTCGACCGACTCCTTGGCTAATGCCAGCGCTGCAGGGATACATTCGTTGATCGCCAGCGCGCCACGACTCCCCCCTAATACCAGCAGTTTTAATGATCCTGCTTCGGAGTCATCTTCAGATTCAGCCAGAATCGTATTACGTACCGGGTTACCGGTAAAAATGGCTTTGTCATTGGGATCAAAGGTACCCGGAAACGCTTCAGCACTCGCGAGGCAAACCGCGAAGCAATACGATTAGTAAAACCGGGAACCGCATTCTGCTCATGAATAACCAGCGGGATACCCAGCAATTTCGCCGCAACACCACCCGGTCCCGACGCAAAACCGCCCATACCCAGCACACCAACCACGTTCATGCTGCGCATGACTTTGATGGCTTTCAGCACAGAAGCCGTGACTCTAAAGGGTGCCTGCAACATGGCACGCATCCCGTTCCCCATAATCCCTTTTACCGGCATGTAGGAAATATCAAAGCCATGGGCAGGCACGAGAGTAGACTCCATGCCATCACGGGTACCTAGCCAGTGAATACCATAACCCTGAGCCTGTAGCGCTTCTGCCACAGCCAGCGCAGGAAAAATATGGCCACCAGTGCCGCCGGCCATAATGATAAAAACCGGTTTACGCTGCTCAATCATGTTTGACCTCCTTGACTGCCCCGGAGGCAAAGATCCGTCGTTCATAATCAATCCGCACCAGCAACCCCACGGCCAGACAACTGATCAACAGGCTGCTGCCGCCATAACTCAAAAACGGTAACGCCAGCCCCTTGGTCGGCAATAGTCCGGTGCTTACACCAATATTGATAAAGACCTGAATACCGAGCAGTAACCCGATACCGTAAGCCATATACCCTGAAAACACCTGTCCGGCCTTTTCCGCCAGGTAACCTATGCGCATGGCCCGCCAGCTGACAAAAGCGAGCAGCATAATCACTAAGACACTGCCCAGCAATCCGAACTCTTCCGCAATCACGGCAAAAATAAAGTCTGTATGCGCTTCCGGCAGGTAAAACTGTTTCTGGATACTGTTGCCCAGCCCTTCACCAAACCAACCGCCGCGGCCGAAGGCTATCAGTGATTGCGTCAACTGGTAGCCACTTTCAAACTGGTAAGCCCAAGGGTCCATGTACGTCGTCAATCGGCGCATCCGGTATGGCTGACTGATTGCGATAAGTGCAATACCGGCCAGAGAAGCCAAGATCAAAACAAAGTACTGCCTTAATTTTGCGCCCGCCAAAAAGACCATGCCCAGCACAGCCCCCATAAGCACAACCACTGCACCAAAATCAGGTTCAGCCAGCAGTAACACCATGGCGAAGAGCAAAATAATCAGCGGTTTAAGAAACCCCCACCAGCCATCACGCACTTCATCCTGGCGGCGGGACAAGTACGATGCCATATAAATCACAATGCAAATCTTGGCGACTTCGGAGGCCTGCAGGTTAAAGAATCCCAGCGGGATCCAGCGAACACTGCCATTGATTTCCCGACCAACAAACAACACCAGCACTAACAGGGAAAAACCCAGCGCCAACAGCAACACGCTCCAGCGCTGCCAGAGCTCAATCGGGAATACCTGTACCATCCCCATCACACCAATGGCGCCGGCCATGAACACACATTGCCTGAGGAAAAAGTGAAACGCAGAACCGTAATGCGCACTGGATATACCAGTCGATGCCGATCCGACCATCACCAGACCAATTAGCAACAGCGTCAAAACACAGGCAATCAAGGGATAATCCAGCACCTGCCGATCCTTGCCGGCCACCAGGCAAGACGGCTCCAGCTGTGGGAATCGCAGACGCTTGATCCAGTCACCCTGAAGCCACTCAACCATGGGCAGCCTCCACCAGGTGCGCGAAGACTTCACCTCGCTCTTCAAAACTACGGAACATATCGAAACTGGCGCACGCGGGTGCCAGGAGTACTGCGTCTCCCGCTTCTGCTATTTCACCGGCCATTGTCACTGCGTCATACATGGATTCAGCTGCATACAGTGTCGTAGAGCCATTCAAGCATTCCGCAAGCCGAGGGCCATCGGCTCCGATCGCAATCACAGCTTTGACGTATTGATTGACAGGATCACATAATTCTGAAAAGTCAGCGCCTTTCCCGTCGCCTCCGGCAATCAATACCAACTTGCCTTCAATATCTGCACCTAAGCCTTCAATGGCAGCAATGGCTGCACCGGTATTAGTGGCCTTGGAATCATTAAACCAGCTGACGCCATCCTTTTCTGACACCCACTGGCACCGATGAGCCAAGCCAGGAAAAGTGCGGAGCACCTCCAACATTGCAGGCAAAGGAAAACCTGCCTGATGCCCGATGGCCAGTGCCGCCAGCGCATTGGCATGGTTATGTCTGCCACGAATACGGATTTCACTGACCGGCATCAAGCATTCGAAACCATGTGCCAGCCAAGTCTGCCCCTGCTCATGACGCAGCCCAAACTGGTTCAAATCCGGCTCTTTCAGTGTGAAAGCGATTTGTGGTACAGAGTCAGGCACCAGTGGATAACTCAGGGCATCATCGCGGTTATACACCGCAGACTGGCAACCTCGGTATATCACCTGCTTGGCCTGATGATAGTCCGCCACACTGCTGTAGCGATCCATATGATCCGGCGTCAGGTTTAGCATTACCGCTACCTGCGCACGCAATGAGTACGTGGTTTCTAACTGAAAACTGGAGAGCTCAAGCACATAGAGTGATTTCCCCCCATTCTCCAGAAGTTCCAGAACAGGCACGCCGATGTTTCCGCCGACACCGACATTGATACCGGCCGCTTCAGCCATCAAACCCACCAGCGTCGTTACCGTGCTCTTGCCGTTGGAGCCGGTGATCGCTATTACCGGTGCAGCGGCATCTCGGCAAAACAGTTCAATATCGCCGACGACTTCAACACCGACGGCAATGGCCGCTGCAATTGCCGCTTCCTTAAGGGAAACGCCAGGACTGACAATCAGTTCATCCGCACAGGCAAGCAATTCTGCATCAAATGAACCTGTGATGACCGTTACATCGGGGAACTCCTGACGAAACGCATCAAGGCCGGGGGGCGATTCACGGGAATCCACCACACTGAAAGGCAACTGCCTGGCAGCCAGGTAGCGGGCACAGGCTACCCCGGTCTTTCCAAGACCTATGATGATCCGACGCTTGTCACTGCCTATCAGCTGCCCGTTCAACGCACTATCCTTAACGAATTTTCAGAGTTGCAAGACCAATCAACACCAGAATCAGGGTAATAATCCAGAAACGGACAATCACTCGGGGCTCTGGCCAGCCCTTCAATTCATAGTGATGGTGCAATGGCGCCATGCGAAAGATACGGCGCCCTGTCAGTTTGTAAGAAGCCACCTGCAGAATGACCGAGACGGTTTCCATCACAAACACACCGCCCATGATGAACAGCACAATCTCCTGCCGGACGATAACGGCGATAATACCCAGCGCAGCGCCCAGCGCCAGAGCACCGACATCCCCCATAAATACCTGGGCCGGATAGGTGTTAAACCAGAGGAACCCCAGCCCGGCGCCCGCCAGAGCTCCCGTAAAGATCACCAACTCACCGGCACCACTGATGTAGGGAATATGCAGGTATCGTGCGAATTCAACATGACCACTGAGGTATGCGAAGATGCCTAATGCAGAACCAACAAGTACCGTCGGCATGATTGCCAGGCCATCAAGTCCATCGGTGAGATTGACCGCATTACTGGTTCCCACAATGACCAGATAGGCAAACAGAATGAAGAACGGCCCCATATTCAAGGCAACTGTCTTGAATATGGGGACAATCAACGCAGTTTCCAACGGCGTAGACGCAAGCGAATAGAGGTAGATGGCTGCGCCCGCACCCAGCACAGACTGCCAGAAGTATTTCCAGCGCGCCGGCAATCCGCGGGAGTTCTTTTCCACCACCTTGCGATAGTCATCCACCCAGCCAATCACACCAAAACCCAGTGTGACTGCCAGCACCAGCCACACGTACTGGTTTTGCAGGTTACTCCACAGCAGCGTACTGATCGCTATAGCAATCAGGATCAGCGCCCCACCCATGGTCGGGGTGCCCGCCTTGCTCAGGTGCGACTGGGGGCCATCATCACGTACAGCCTGACCGATCTGGTAAAAGCTCAGCTTGCGAATCATCACAGGACCGAGGTACAGGGAAATCCCCAACGCCGTGAGAACGCCCAGAATGCCCCGCAGGGTCAGGTATTTAAAGACTGAAAACCCACTGTAAAACTGCGTGAGATAGTCCGCCAGCCATAGCAGCATCAGCGATTCCCCTCTTCCGGCTTTTTACAAGCCCTGACCACTTCATTCATTCCCATGGACATGGATCCTTTCACCAAAACAGCCACTTCAGCCCCCCAAACGAGGCAAAAGCTCATCAATCAGCAACGTTTTTGCAGGAAAATGTGCGCCTGCGCCACCCCAGCCTTCCTGAATCAATCGGGACTGCTCACCATATGTCATCAGCACATCGATGCCGGCTTCACGGGCGTACTGCCCCATCAAGTGATGTTCGGATTCAGCCTGATCACCCAGCTCTGCCATATCACCCAGCACCAGGATTTTTTCACCCTGGCAGGCCGCTAGAACATCAATCGCGGCACGGGTTGAGGCGGGGTTGGCATTGTAGCTTTCATCAATGACCAATGCGCCTTTCTGGCCACGGAAGCGTTGACCACGTCGCAGATAGGGCTGTGCTGTTTCAAGGCCCTGAACAATGATACTGAGTGACAATCCAGCCGACAGGGCAACCGCAGCCGCCGCACAGGCGTTGGCGACCTGGTGCTCTCCCCAGAAATGCAAATGTACGTTCGCCGACTCACTTCCCATATGGAGGGTGAAATGCATGCCGTCATCGAGCGAACGAATCTCACTGGCATAGCAATCGGCTTGTTGATTCGTAAGACTGAAACGTAGAACTTTCCGTGCAGGCTGCTGCTGAACACGCTCTAACCATTCGCCACAGGCTGGATCATCAGTATTGAGAATCGCTGTTCCATCGGCAGGCAAACTATCGAAAATAGCTCCTTTCTCGACCACAACGCCGGCAAGGCTCCCAAGACCAGAAAGATGGGCTTCGCTGGCATTCGTGATCAGGGCGATATCTGCTGCTGCAAGCCTGGCGACATAATCAATTTCACCCGGATGATTCGTTCCCATCTCAATCACGGCATACTGATGGCGTTCTTCCAGGCGACTGAGAATAACCGGCACGCCAAAGTCATTATTCAGATTGCCTTCCGTTGCCAGTGTTTCACCGGCTTCGCAACAGATGGCAGCAATCATTTCACGGGTAGATGTCTTGCCACTACTACCCGTAATCCCCATGACTACACCATTAAAGCGCTGACGATTAAAGGCGCCAATCTGTCCCAAGGCAATACGGGTATCAGCAACCCGCAGCAACGGTCCTTTGACACCTTCAGGCTGACAGGACACCACAGCGCCCGCAGCCCCTTTATCTAGCGCTGCGGCAACATAGTCATGGCCATCAAAATTCGGTCCGGAAATGGCTATGAACAGTTGTCCGGGCTTGAGCGTCCGCGTATCAATGCTGACATCAGAGAAACAGGCATCATCCCCCATTAGCTCAGCAGCCAGTGGCTGTACAAGGTCAGATAATGCAGTATGAATCATGAGGCCGCCCTCCTGTCCAACGCCTGCCTGACTTCGCGCATATCACTGAACGGATGACGAACCCCGTGAATCTCCTGATAATCCTCATGCCCCTTGCCCGCGACCAGGACAATATCGTCATTACCGGCCTCAGCCACGGCAGTGGCAATCGCCTCGGCACGATCCGGCACCACTTTCAGCTTTTGCTCACGCAGTTCAGCCGGGATACCACGCACGGCATCTTCAATGATTTTCAGAGGATCTTCGGTGCGGGGGTTGTCGCTGGTCAGCACAACACGATCAGCACCAGCCAGAGCAGCTTCTGTCATCAGCGGCCGCTTGCCACTGTCACGATCGCCACCGCAGCCAAAGACACAGGTGACGGTCTGACCGCCATGATCACGAAGCGCCCCCAGCACACTGCGAAGTGCATCAGGCGTGTGCGCATAATCCACGACAACCGTTGGCTGAGCCGCACCACTGAGCGTTTCCAAACGTCCTGGCACATTATCCAGCTCGGGAATGAGAGTAAGAATACGCTCCAGCGCAAATCCCTGCAGACACAATACGCCAATCACAGACAACAGATTGCTCAGATTGAATTTACCCAGCAATGCAGTAGACAAACGCCCTTCTCCCCAAGGGGTATGCAGATTGGCAACCATCCCTTCATGAGAAAAACCGATATCTGACAGATGGATATCTGCTTTATCTGAACTGGTTGAGTAGGTGATGCAGTTAACCTGATTCTCTGCCGCCGCGTCCAGCATCAGACTTGCCCACTCATCATCAATATTAATCACAGCGTGCTGCAAACCTGGCGAACGGAAAAGCGCTGCCTTTGCTGCGGCATAAGCTTCCATCGTCTGGTGATAATCCAGATGATCGCGACTCAGGTTGGTATACACCGCCGTATTAAAGGCAATACCACTGACTCGCCCTTGATGAAGGCCGTGCGACGACACTTCCATCGTCAACCAGGGTACTGACCTATCCACCAACCCGGCCAAAAATCGCTGCACCGACAGATTATCAGACGTGGTATTTCCGGCAGGCACCAAGTCAGGAAAAACACCATTGCCCAGCGTGCCCATCACACCGCATGATGCATTAAGACGACTCAGTAACTGCGCAATAAAGTGGCAGCAGCTGCTTTTACCATTAGTGCCTGTTACACCGATGACTTTCACATGCTCAGAGGGATTCCGGTAAAACCGACTCACCAACCCACTGAGCTGATCTTTGATATTGGTAACCGCTACAAGCGGCACAATAGTCGCTGGCAAAGTCTCATCAGCTTCCGCAAGCACAGCGCAGGCACCGGCAGCTACAGCCTGCTCGATATACTGTCGGCCATCATTACTCAATCCTGGTAGCGCTAGGAACAGATCTCCCGCCGTCACCTTGCGGCTATCGAGCACCAAATCACGGACAGCGACATCCGCCTCCACCGGCGGCAGATCCAGCCATTCCAGTAATCGATTCAGTGTCACCTGTTCATGCTGCATACTGTTCATCAACCTTTGATCCTGGAGTACTTCTGAACGTCAGCCAACGTCTTTACACCCGACTCATCTGGCGCAACGCCCAACACCCGGAGAGACTCGCCTGCCACACGGGAAAACACTGGCGCTGCGACCAGTCCACCGTAATATTTGCCATTGGCAGGGCTGTCAATCACTACCACCATAACGATCCGCGGTGCATCGGCCGGAGCAATGCCGACAAACGAACCGATATGCCGCGAATCGGTGTAACCTTCTTTCCCCAGCTTTCGCACTGTACCCGTCTTGCCTGCAACCGAGTAGCCATCCAGCTTAGCTCGCGTTCCGGTTCCGCCCTTGGCAACCACGGTTTCCATCATGGTTAATACCTCATGCGCCACGTCAGCTCGCATAACCCGGGTACCTTCAGGTGGTATATCACGCTTCAAAAGAGTCACTGGCTGAAATACACCACCATTGGCCAAGACCATATAAGCCTGTGCCAGCTGCAGGGGGGGAAACGGTAAGGCCATAACCATAGGCGAGCGTTGCGGTTTCAATCGGCCGCCATTTCATGCGATAGGGCAACAGGCCGGTGCTTTCTCCGGGAAAGGCCACGCCGGTGGATTGTCCGAACCCGACCTTCTGGAACAGGGAGAGAATCGTCTCCGGCCCCAAATCCAGAGCAATCTTGCTGACACCGATATTACTGGACTTGGTAATCACACCAGTCACGTCGAGCTTGCCATAATTTCTGACATCGCTGACGGTATCTTTTCCAATACGCATTTTTCCCGGCGTGGTATCAATCGGTGTGTGTGCACTATAGCGGCCGGATTCCAGTGCTGCTGCTATCGTCAGGGGTTTAATCACCGAACCGGGCTCAATCTGGTCAGTAATCGCACGATTTCGCACGCCAGCTGGGTTCAGTCGACTGCGATTATTCGGATTGAACGTCGGCTGGTTGGCCATGGCCAGAATTTCACCGGTTTTGACATCCAGCATTACGAGGGAGGCGGCACGGGCCTTCAGGCTCTGTACCGCTTTTTGCAGTTCTTTATTGGCAAGGTATTGCAGCCTAAGGTCGATGCTCAGCATCAGTTCCTTACCCGGACTGGCGCTGCTGACCACTTCAGCTGCACGAACCAAGTGACCTCTGCGATCTTTCAGGACACGCCACTTACCCGGCTCACCCGATAACCAGTCATCGAAGGCTAATTCAATCCCTTCCTGCCCCTGGTCATCAATATTGGTCAGCCCCACCAGCTGGGCAGCGACAGAGCCAGCCGGATAGTAACGACGGTATTCATCAATGGAATAGACACCCGGCACTTTCAACGCCATGATCTTTTTGGCTTCTGCCGGCTCAATCTGCCGCTTGAGGTAGATAAACTCACGCTTCGCGTTGGCTCTGAGCTTTTTACGTAGATCCTTGGCATTCACATCCAGGGCTGTCGCAAGTGCGGACACATCCGCACCCGCAGTGATCAGTTCTTCAGGATTGGCCCAAATGGAAACCACCGGCGTACTGACGGCAATGGGTTTGCCATTCCGGTCAAAAATAATACCCCGGTGCGCGGGAATGGCTTCATGACGCACACTGCGCTTGTCGCCCTCATTCTGGAGAAAAGGACGATCCACGACCTGCAGCTCGGCGACCCGCCAGATGATGACGGTAATTAGCAGCACGATCAGGCCTTCGACAAACGGAAGCGCCCTTTGTAGGGGGTTGTTTTCCTGCGCCGGTTCATGGTTCTACCAGGATCACCTTGTCCTTGTGAGGCATCTCCATTCCCAGCTGCTTAACCGCCTGCCGTTCGATCTGGCCATGGGCAGTCAGGGTGCTGTACTGCAACAGTAGCTGTCCCCACTCCTCCTGCGTCTTGTTTTTCCGATTCAATTCCGCCTGATACTGGTTAAACGCCTGGCGGTTCAAATGTGCCACGTAGGCTACGGCTACCGCTGAACAAAATACGGCAAAAACCAGAGCCATCAGCCCTGGTCGGATACTCGCCAGTACAGCTTTCAGCGGTAACCAGTCCATACTGCTTATCCCAGCTTCACTGCCACACGCATGACCGCACTGCGCGCCCGCGGGTTGACATCCAGCTCATCCTTGCCCGACTTGACGGCCTTGCCGCAGCTTTTAAGACGACGCGAGGCATTCAGCTGGTCTTCCGTCAGCGGCACCCAGCTGGGAATATCCGTGTCGCCCTTCTCATGCTTACGAATGAAGCGCTTCACGATCCGGTCTTCCAGCGAATGGAAACTGATCACCACCAGCTTTCCGCCGGGCTTCAGTGCCTCAAGCGCCTGCTCCAGTACACGGTTCAAGTCATCCAGCTCGCTGTTGACAAAAATCCGGATACCCTGAAAAGCACGAGTCGCCGGGTGCTTACCTTTTTCCCAGGACGGATTGGCTTCCGAGATGATATGCGCCAACCGTCCGGTGGTCACAATCGGTTCGATCTCTCTTGCTTGCACGATGGCACGCGCCATCCGTCGGCCAAAACGCTCTTCACCAAACCGCTTCAGTACATCGGCAATTTCAGCTTCATCCGCTTCGGCAATCCAGTCAGCCGCGCTGATGCCATGCTCGGTGTTCATGCGCATATCCAGCGGACCATCCTGAAGGAAGCTGAAACCTCGCTCCGGATTGTCAAGCTGCGGGGATGAAACCCCAAGATCCAGCAACACACCGTCGACCTGCTGTTGACCAACAAACTGCTCCAG